>OZ004708.1:100561980-101017338 GCA_963924515.1 Vespertilio murinus
CAAAAAAACAAAACAAACAAACAAAAAACAACAACCGTGCTGAGACCGGTTTGGCTCAGTGGATAGAGCGTCGGCCTGCGGACTGGAAGGTCCCGGGTTCGATTCCGGTCAAGGGCATGTACCTGGGTTGCGGGCACATCCCCAGTAGGGGGTGTGCAAGAGGCAGCTGGTCGATGTTTCTCTCTCATCGAGGTTTCTAGCTCTCTATCCCTCTCTCTTCCTCTCTGTGAAAAATCAATAAAATATATTAAAAAAAAAAAAAAAAAACAACAACCGTGTGTGGGATGGGCCCGTGAGACTAGATCTCAAGGCCTGGCCTGGTGCCAGTATTGCTAACTTCGTCTGGGGGTTGTATGGTTTATGGCCTTTCCAAAATGGAAGCAGTGCTTAAGGAAACAGGTCTTGCAGGACCAGATGAGTGAACTCATTTTCCCTATATTTACACGCAAGCGTGTTTACAGAAGCCAAGAATAGCAAAGTTAATTCATAGAACAAAGGACCTTTTAGTGGAAAATTTCAAACAGTAGTTTTTACAACATAGAAGTTACTGGAACAAGATGTACTATGCTTCAATACCTTCACCACAGTTAAGGTAATAATCATATCCATCACCTTCAACATTTTTTTGTGTGTGTATGTGTATTTAACATGAGATTTGCCCTCCAACAAATTTTTAAGTGAACAATATGGCAAATAAAATGGAGTTATTTTCATAAACTTTTAAGGCATTCCTATGACTTAATAACAAAAGTAAAAATAATGAAACAAATAACCCAATTTAAAAATGGGCAAAATACTTGAAGAGATATTTTTTTGAAGAATATTTATAAATGGTCAACTTACAAATGGCCAATACTTACAAATGGCCAATACTTACAAATGGCCAATAGGTCCGAGGGATGGTGCTCACCATCACTAATCATCAGGGGAATGCAAACTAAAACCTTCACCTTGCATGACTGAAGTCTTTCTTAAATAAGGGTTTATTGAGCCCAAGACCCACTGGAGGCATAGAGTCTAAACCCCTACCAGCATGTGTAGGCATAAAAGACAGCTTGTTCCTCATCCCAGAGTTTGCTACCATTTTTAGATGAAGTAGAGGGAACGGGGATGGAGGGAGAAGGGGGGGTGTCTGAAAGAACTTACAGCAGCTATAGGCAAAGGGGTGGGGGCAGATGAAGGGGGACCAGTTCTGGACCAGCAGAGGCCACATAAGAAATGTCTACTCCTGTGGATGAGCTGGCGTCCTGAAAGCCTTCCTGTGAACAAGGAGGGCTCCTGGGCGCAGATGATGCCTGGCTAAAGTAATCCATTACTAATGGATGTAAAGTATTTCACTGTATAATTACCAGAGGCCTGGTGCACAGATTCATGGGGTCTCAGCCTGGCCTGCGTCCTCTTGAAATCCAGAATCCCTCAGGGGATGTCAGGCTGCTGGTTTTGGCCTGATCCCTGTAGGCCAGCAGAGGGAGCCCACCAGTGCATGAATCCATGCACCAGGCCTTTAGTATGGATATATGATCTTTGGTTAATCTCTTCCTGTCCTTCCCCTTGCCCTCTTCCAAGATTCATCAGTCTGTTTCATGTTTTCATGCCTGTGCATTGAGTGTCTGCCCCCTGGTGGTCAGTGCATGTCATAAATGGTTGGACACTTATCATATTAGGCTTTTATATATATATATATATATAAATTTTCAACATCTTTTTTGGTTACTTCCAGTTTTTCTATTTAAAAAATCTGCAATTAAATTAAAAATTTGCTTCCAGGGATTGAACCAAGATGGCGGCCTAGGTAGTCTCCTAAGCTGCTACCTCATCAACAATTTAAAAAAAAACACAACAACAACTAAAATCAAAAAGGATTTCATCAAAACCACAGGAAAGCTGGTGGAGGGGGATATCTACAACTAGAAAGAAGGAGAAGCGCCACCAGAGCCGCAGTGGAGCCGCCGCCGCCGCCGCCGCCGCCACCACCACCGGTGAGGGAGGCCCACCGAAAGCGGAGCCCGCCCTGCCATGGGCCCAGGGAGCAGGCTGCCTTGGAGCCTGGCCTCTGCACCCGCAGCCTTCCTGGCCTGCCCGCTGTGCTAGTGGGGAAGCCAGCACTGGGCCGCTGCCATGCCTTCCACTCGTGGCCTGAGCGAGCCCTTCGCCCACCCATCCCCTCCTCCCCCCACCCCCAGGCCTGGCCCGAGCCTCCGTCGAGCCCCAGAGAGCCAGTGCCAAGGCAGAACATACTCATGGAGCATGATGGAGGACCGAGAGGTAGTACCCAGAACACTCTTTGCGGCCTGGGACTCTAAACACCTAAACCCAGGGGACTCTGAAAGCCTGAACGTGTGAAATGAGAGCAGCGGAGGTTACTATGGTGGAGTCAGTCAGAGCCTCCCCATTCTTCCCCCTCTTCGTCCTCCTGCTCGCTTGCAGCAGCAGGCCCAGGCTCTGGGGGAAATCGAAAAAGATTTCATCAAAACCACAGGAAAGCTGGCGGAGGGGAATATCTACAACTGAAAAAAGGAGAAGCACCGCCGCTGCCATGTGGAGTTTAGAGCCACAGTGGAGCCACCGCCGCCGCCACCGCCAGTGAGGGAGGCCCACCAAGAGCGGAGCCCACCCCGTCCCAGGCCCAGGGAGAGGGCCGCCTCGGAGCCCAGCCTCCGCGCCCCAAGCTTTCCCGGTCTGCCCGCTGTGGGAGCGAGGGAGCCAGTGCCGGGCCGCAAATAACCCGGGGAACTCTGAAAGCCTGAACGTGTGAAATGAGAACGGTGGAGGTTACTATGGTGGAGTCGATCAGAGCCTCTCCATTCTTCCCCCTTGTCGTCCTCCTGCTCAACTGCAGAGGGGGGCCCGGGCCCCGGGGGATCCAGGATAAGAAAACATCTATCTACGGATGTGGAGGAGCCATGTGACCCGGAGGATCTGTGTGACCCGGGGGGGGGGGGGGGGGGCATGCGCCCCAGGGGGAGCTGTGTGCCCTGGGGGAGCTGTGCAAACCGGGGGAGCCGTGTGCCCCGGAGGAGCGGTGTGACCCGGGGGAGCCATGTGCCTCGAAGGGGCGTTGTGAACCGGAGGAGGAGCGGATTCTATTCGTGTGGTCCTGAGAAATTTGGACAGTCTGCAGCCATTTGCTACAGAACACTTTGTTGTATTTCCCTACAAAAACAAATGGGAGAGAGTGTCCCACTTGAAATTCAAATACGGAAAGAAAAAAAAAGAAGAAAAAAATCTGAGGAACAGAATAAACTGGTGAATATAATAGAATCAGGGGCAAAGAAAGGAGAGGACTGATAATTATCAGGGGGATAAAGGGGTCGGGGTGCAGTAAGAGACTGGATTAAAGTCGTATAACCAATGGATGAGGACAATGGGGGAGAGGGGGTAAGGGCAGAGGGTGGGATGGGAACTGGGTGGTAGGGAGCTTTGGGGGAGAAAAAGGAGAAACAATTGTAATAATCTGAGGAATAAAGATTATTTTTTTTTAATTTTTAAAAATCTGCAATTAAAACATTCTTATAAATAAGTCTTGACATGTATTGCCAATAATGTTTAAGAGTTCTAATACTAGCTGCAAATATTCCACCATGGAAAGTATAGACATTTGAAATTTTTATCTCAGTTGCTTCCATGGGGTTTAGAGCTAGACTGAGCATGTGAGATGTAACATGGTTTCTGTTAATAGCTAGTTCCTGCTCATTTGCAGATAATATTGGAACCAAAAACAGTTCTTAACCCAAGTACAGGGTAGGGAAGTAGATCCTCAAGTCTGACTCAAATATTTTATTGGGGGAAAACTGGTGAATAAAATATTAAACATTGAAAAGTTAACATTCCAAAAATTGGATATTTGGTTTCAATTATTTTCAATGTCATTTCTTTTCTTTTTTTAAAAAAAATATATTTTTATTGATTTCAGAGAGGAAGGGAGAGGAAGAGATAGATGAAAACTTCAATGATGAGACAGATTCATTGACTGGCTGCCTCCTGCACATCCCCTACTGGAGATGGAGCCCATAACCTAGGCATGTGCCTTCAACCGGAATCGAACCTGAGACCTTTCAGTCCACAGGCCGACACTTCTATCCACTGAGGCAAACCGGCAAGGACTCCAATGTCATTTTTTGAGTAAATTTAAATTTGATATATGTATGGTATGAAAAAATAATTATTTCAAAATTGGGAGAAGGTAAAGCAATGATTGTGAAGGAACACAAATGCGCCACAAAATGTGCCTGTGTGACGTAACAAAGACATTTGAAGATAGGAAAATACAGTGGAGGCTTTCTCTGAACCCATTATCTGCTTAAAAACAGATCCTTTAGCTGAAACCAGTTTGGCTTAGTGGATAGAGTGTCACCCTATGGGCTAAAAGGTCCCAGGTTTGATTCCAGTCAAGGGCATGTACATTGGTTGCGGGCACATCCCCGGTAGGGGGTGTGCAGGAGGCGGCTGATCGATGTTTCTCTCTCATTGACGTTTCTAGCTCTCTTTCCCTCTCCCTTCCTCTCTGTGGAAAATCAGTAAAATATATATTTTTAAAAAACAAACAGATCCTTAAAAAAAAAAAAAAAAAAAAAACTCAATTGTCCTAAATCCTACTCCCAGAAGTTTCATCCTCAGTGAAGATTGACTCATGGCGGGTGGGAAATTTGCACCACACCTCACAGGCATCACCAGCTCCCATCTCCCTCTGTCCCCCAACAGGCCCACTTCTCTTCCCTGGAAAGCATGTGTTCCACTCTAAGTGGCTTTGTCCTCTCCTTGTCTCCTACCAAGATGGTGTTATAGCCGGCAGGACCCTGTCGAGGCAGGGCTCCAGCCCAGGGGAGGAATGAACAACCAGACCCACAACAAAGAATGTAGCATTTATGTTAGTCATAAAGCTGACTCTGTTTGCAATCCCCAACCCCCAGGCATGTCCTGTTCCAAGTAATCGCAAGGCAGCACAAACAGAACAGACCAGGTCAAACAGAAACCGCTTAAACTGAAAATAAGCCCCCCTCCCCAGGTGTTGTGCAAACTTTTAACAATGTTACTGTACTAGTGGAATTTTTCATAGCTCATAGTGTGATGGGTCACCATGACCCTAGGATACCCCAACCCAGCCAAAGAACTCTGCTTAGTCAGCTATATCTCCCCCCACCGTTGCAAAACAACTGCCAGCTAGCCTAAATCACAATAAGCCAAGGTCTCAAAACAAACTATAATGGTAGAGAAATAGCCTTCAGCTTTCCTGTTATGCAAACTTTAGCTCATAGACTAGTGTTTTTAAAGATTAACCAATTAGAATTTTCCAAATAGACTAGCCTCAAAAAAAAGGATAAAAGCAGGCTTTCCTGTGTGCTCAGGGCTCTCTTTCTCTCTCTCTCTCTCTTTTTTCTTTTCTCACTGCTGCGACAGTAGGGGGAGAGCCCGGATTTGAATTCATTAATAAAGGCATAAATTTTGATCTGGCGTCTTGGTGGTCTTCTCTGGGGGTCTCTCTTGCTGGGGGTCCAGCAGTACACAAGCTCTCTCATCTCACTGCTCCTTTGGACGTTCATTTCTTTCTGTGATGCCCCTGTGCATGTAAAGTTAACAATTAATAAATCCATATGCCTTTTTCCCCTATGAATCTGTCTCTTGTCAGTTCAGTTCACAGGCCTTTGGTCACTAAAATACTTAAGAAGGTAGGTGTGTGTTTTTCTCCCACAATTGTTTGGTTGGTAATGTTAACATAAAAACATTCAAACCTGTAAGGAAATTTTGTGAGTTTATTTGAGCCAAACTGGCGACAATTTCGGGAAGCAGAATTTCAGCGGATTGGGGTAATGCTCCAGAGAATGAAGGGTTCTCATCTATTTTTATACACTGCAATCAAATGAGGGGATGTAGGTGGGTCACATGAAATCCATTGGTGATAGACTAGAGAGGCGGGAGAAAGCAAAGCAGGGAAACCCCTGGGATTGAATAAAGAGTAAAATGACAGACACATACTTAGGTGGGTGCAGGATAGTCAATGCTTAATAATTAACATGATAACAATAACAGCAAAGGAATTTCTGGTATCTATCTTGGTTCCCAGGCACATTAGATTGTGCCTCAAGGGGTCCAGAAAAAGGAAGTTACAATTTACCCAGACATTTCAAGAACATGTTATCATAGATACAAAAAGACAAATACGCTCAGTTAAGGAAAAGGTTGACCTTATCAGGGAAGATTAAGATGTAACTGCCCACCACAATTGCTTTAGTAAAAGTTTAATTTCAGACCATCCTTTGTGGTTACTTTAGGTCTCTGAGTTTATAAGACCGCCATGCAGGCCTTCCCTGAGCTTGTCGGGTTAGCATGTGGCCCCTTTCGTCCACAGAGATGATGACGATGATGATGATGATGATGGTAATGATGGTGATGATGATGGTACTGATGGTACTGATACTGAGGAATGTTATGATTAGCCTAACAGATTCTCTTCTGGTATCTGAGCCACTGTGCTCAGAGGGAGGACATCCCCCGCCCAGGAGCAGATAAAGAATCACGGGTCAACAGATGAAGGAATGCCAGGAAACTGGCAGGACTGCAGCTTTTATCTGATTAACCTTTTCCCTGAATTCCAAACCCCTTACCTACTATTTTATGAGTTCCAAACCCCTTACCTACACTTTTCTTCTCCTTACAAAAAGGATTGACTTTGAGCCCTAACCAGTTTAGGTCAGTGGATAGAGCATCAGCCTGCAGACCAAAGGGTCCTGGCTCCTCCCCGGCCCGGGCCCTGGTCGGGGCACGTACAAGAGGCAACCATCAACGGGTTTCTCTCACATTAATATTTCCCTGTCTTTCCCACTCTCTTCTACTCTCTCTAAAAATCAATGGAAAAAATATCCTCCAGCTGAAACCAGTTTGGCTCAATGGATAGAGCGTTGGCCTGCCGTCTGAAAGGTCCCGGGTTCGATTCCGGTCAAGGGCATGTACCTTGGTTGCGGGCACATCCCCAGTAGGAGGTGTGCAGGAGGCAGCTGATTGGGGATTCTCTCTCATCAATGTTTCTAACTCTATATTCCTCTCTCTTCCTCTCTGTAAAAATCAATAAAATATATTAAAACTATATATATATCCTCCAGTGAAGATTAAAAAAAAAAAAGGTTGACTGAGGTGAGATGTAGGACTGTCTTTAGGGTCCCCACTTGTCTTCTCAGATCACCAGCCATCTCTCAGTAAAGTACCCATAAAGATTCAGTATTTTCTCTACTTATTGGTTCTGGTAGGGACAGGTAGCAAGAATGCTGATGTGGCCAAAACTGGTTTGGCTCAGTGGATAGAGTGTCAGCCTTCAGACTGAAGGGTCCCAGGTTCGATTCTGGTCAAGGGCATGTACCTTGGTTGTGGGCACATCCCCAGTAGGAGGTATGCAGGAGGCAGCTGATCAATGTTTCTCTCATCGATGTTTCTGACTCTCTATCCTTCTCTCTTCTTCTCTATTAAAAAAAATCAATAAAATACTTTAAAAAAAAAAGAATGCTGATGTTTCCAATTCACAATATCTACATATATCAAAGCATCACTGCACACCTTAAATATATACAGTGTTACTTGTCATTTATTCCTCAATAAAGTTGGGAGCAAGGAAGAATAAAAAGCGTTAAGTCAATGTTTCTCACATTGACCATAGAATCACGATGTTACAGAGTGAATTGTGCCCTCTAAAATTCATGTTACATTTCTAATGCCCAGTACCTTATAATGTGACTGTATTGGAAATAGGGCTTTTAAAGAGGTGATTAAATTCAAATAAGGGCAGTAGAGTGGGCCCTAATCCAATCTGACTGGTGTCCTTATAAAGAGAAGATTTGAATACAAGAGACACCAGGGACAGACACAGAGAAGAAATGTGAGGGCACAGAGAAAAGGCAGAAAGTGGCCTGCAAGCCAAGGAGAATCATCTCGACAGAAACCTTTTGGTGCACGGAACCACCCTCCAACCAACTGAACCAACTGAGCCACCGTCCAGCGCTAAACACGCATTAAAGGACGGTACACATGATCGGGCAGAGGCTTCTAGGCGAGTTGCCTCCCTTACCTCCTGGTCTGAATTCAAAGGCAGCACAGATCCTGGAACTGCGCACCGAGTGCCAACAAAAATTGCTCCAGAACAAGCCCTCCTTTGCTTGTCTGAGAAGCAGAAAGAAAACCCCTAAAGGGCAGAGAGAGTGGCAAATGCCCCCTGCGCTGGCTGGCTGGTCTTTCTCCCCTGGCTGGAAGCTGCAGCCCTCAGCTCTTCTATTTCTCTCTCTTTTCCCTCTGCTTTGCCACAGAAGGTGTGCAGGGCGAGGAAGCTGCAGTTCTGGCTTTCTGGCTCCTGGGAGCAGGGAATGTGGAGAAGACTGTGAGGAGGGGGCCGCTTAGGAAGGCACCCCGTGTATATGAACTCCTGGGCTCATGCTCACCCTGCACAGGCATGGGCCTGACCCCAAGCAGGACCCCAAAGGCTCTGAGAACTGAGTGGCATGTTATCCAAGAACTCAGATCAGCTGTGAAAGCTGAACCACTGCTGGAACCAGAACCCACCGAGGGCAGGTTGGTACTTGGAACTTAAACCTCACTTCAATTAACTGGCTGCTAAGAAAAAAATTTCCACAAGATTTAAACAATACCCAGAGTCTCATGATATATTATATTTCAAAGGTCCAGGATAAGATCCAAACTTGTTTGGCATGCAAAGAACCAGGAAATTGTGATCTATTTGCAAACGAAAAGACAGTTAACACACCAACTTCAGGATGACCCAGATGTTGGAATTATTATATTTTAAAGCAGTTACTATAACCATGTTCCAAGAAGTAAGGTCAAGCATTCTTTTTTATTTTTAAAAAAATAAAATTGATATTGATATTTTACAGAGAGGAAGGGAAAGAGCTAGAGAGCTAGAAATGTCGATGAGAGAGAAACATCGACCAGCTGTCTCTTACACATCCCCCCACCGGGGATGTACCCGCACCCAATGTACATGCCCTTGACTGGAATCGAACCCGGGAACTTTCAGTCAACAGACCGACGTTCTACCACTGAGCCAAACCAGCTAGAGCAGCCATGGGCAAACTATGGATCCGGCCCGTTTGGCTGTTCTATCCAGCCCGTGGAGCCGAAAGAGCAGAGGGTTCTCTTGCTCTCCCCTCCGCTCCTTCACCAGCAGCCCAAGATGAGAGTGCCAGCATGGTCAGGTTGCTTTTGTTCCGGCCCTCCGGTCCAGTTTAAGAACCCAGTTGGCCCTCGAGTCAAAAAGTTTGCCCACCCCTGGGCTAGAGCTAGGGGATCCAATTTCTGCATGTGGGAGGCAACCAATCAATGTGTCTCTCTCACATCGATGTTCTCCCTTTCTCTCCCTCTCCCTTCCTCTATCTCTAAAAAGCAATAAAAATATTTTTTTAAAAAGAATAAATTCCTATGGGCCTCCTACAGACTTAAAATGCAGACATTATTCTTTTGCAGAACAAATTGGGAGCCAGACAGATGCAGCAGTCCATCCAAAATGACACAGAGGCAGTGGGAGACCAAGAAGAAAGCACAGACCCTGTGATTCTTCAGGTAAAGAGGCCTTGACAGAAAGGCATCAGTGGCTCATCTCATGCCACTGATGCAGGGCATTCACAGGTAACTGGAGTGAGCATTTACCACAAAGAATCCTTCACTAACCCTAACCCTAACCTTAACCCTAACCCTAACCCTAGCCCTAACTCTAGCCCTAGCCCTAACCCTAACCCTAGCCTTAGCCCTAGCCCTAACCCTAGGCCTAGCCTTAGCCCTAGCCCTAACCCTAACCCTAGCCCTAATCCTATTACTCATGTGTCAGGAGGTGCTCGGCCAGGCTCCTCCAGCTCTGGGTCCACACATCTCACCCCTTCCTGGACCACTCTACCTGGATGTCCCCACACATATCCTCTCCTTGCTCCCCACTGCACATCCACTCACCAGGTCAGAAAGCTGAGCGTGGCCTACATTTCTCCTCCTCACCTTCCTGTCTCACAAGTCCTCTGACTCTCCTCCGACAGCTCTGGCATCAGACTGTTCTTTCTCAGTGTAGGCCTCCCACCTGGATGACCATGAGTGGTTTCCCAACTGGTCCACTTCTCTTTGATCTCATATGCCCTTGAACCATGCCACCTGCCACCATATTTTAATTTCCAGAGCACTTTCTGAACATGTCACGCCCCTGCTTACAAGCATCCTTGTCCCTGTTGCTTACAGGATAAAGTCTAGACTCTTTTAGAGTCTCAGTTGACATCCTCCACGGCCTGCGCTGAGACCACTTTGGAGACTCACCGTTACCAATGAACCACTCAAAGCCCACAGCATATTCTGCACAAGGTGCAGATCTCAGCCATTCCTCTGCACTTTGCTCTGGATGCTTTCCCTGCCCCAGCTCCCTGCACAAGTGAGCAACTGCTCATCCTCCCAGGCCCAAGCCATGTGAACTTCTCTACGAACACTTTTCAGCACCTCCCATCACCACCCTGGAGGCTGAGCATGGCTCCTTGGTGCACCATGAGGTGGTGTGCTCTGCCATCCCTTCCAGCCTGGCCCCTTGTGACCTCCTCGCTGTGTCTGTCTCACCAAGGTGGGAACCATGATTTTTCTCCTAGGCACATGTAGGGTTGCACTGCCCACCCCTCCCATGAAGCTAGGCATGACCATGAGTTCATTCTGGCCAGTGAAACGTGAGCACAAGAAATGGTCACTTCTATGAGGAAGCCCTTAGGAACAGGTCACTTCTCTCTCAGTCCCTTCCCCTGCTGATGTGATGAAGGAAGTGCCAGAGGATAGGTCTCAGCCAGCAGGGTCTCTAAGGGGAAAGAATGAGGAGCAATCTGCCAACCATCCACACAGTGACAGGGTGGTGAGAGCATGGCATACACTTGTGTGGGGGTTTTGTTTGCTTTTCTCATTCACTGTTTTGTTTTTTATTTACAAATAATTTTAGGCAAAGGCTTATGGATCAATATTCATTTACAAAATAAGTTTAGCCCTGGCTGGTTTGGCTCAATGGATAGAGCATTGGACTGTGGACTGCGGGGTCCCAGGTTCGATTCCTGTCAAGGGCATGTACCTTGGTTGCAGGCACATCCCTAGTAGGAGGTGTGCAGGAGGCAGCTGATTGATGTTTCTAATTCTTTCTCTCTCTCTCTCTCTCTCTCTCTCTCTCTCTCTCTCTCTCTCCCTCCCTCCCCCTTCCTCTCTGTAAAAAATCAAAAAATATATATATATTTTTAAAAATAAGTTTAGTTTTGTGTTGCTATTTTTTATCCTAGGCACTTCCATAGTTTTAAAAAGAAATTTACTTTCACATTTGAATGTCTTTCAAAGGATTCCTTATCCTTCTGCATTCTCCTTTTCAGAAAGTACTTTTGAGGTCTATCTGTTCCAGATTCTTTTTTTCTTTTCAGAGCTAGATGGTTTTGTATCCTGTGCTTGTTTGTTGTTGTTGTTGTTTTTAACTTTATTGTTGAAAGCTTTACAGATGCCACCCTTTCTCCATTACCCCTTTTTCCCCCAGGCCCTTACCCTAACTCCACTAGCCTTCACCACACTGTTGTCTGTGTCCATGGGTTATGCATATCTATAATAAAAATGTAATGTGCTACTTACTCGTAGACCAGACGTCCTTCCAGGACAAAGCCTGCTGCAGCCACCACAACTATGAGGGAGGGATAAAGGCAACCATGGCTGTGAAGGGCTACTCTTGCATAAATTTCATGCACTGGGCCTTTAGTATGCAAATTCTTTGGTTAACCTCTCCCCATCCATCCCTACCCACCACCACCTTCCCTCTGAAATTTGTCAGAGCAAGATAAGTCTCATCTCATTCATATGTGAAATCTAATAAACCGAACAAACTGATGAACAAAATAGAACCAGCAATATAGACTTGTGTTATTTTGGTTTATTTGTAATATATTTTTATTGACTTCAGAGAGGAAGGAAGCGGGAGAGAGAAATAGAAACATCAATGATGAGAGAGAATCATTAATTAGCTGCCTTCTGCACACCCCACACGCCCTGAAATCTAGGCATGTGCCCTGACCAGGAATCGAACCTTGACCTCCTGGATTACAGGTCGATGCTCCACCACTGAGCCACACTGGCCAGGCAGACTTGTGTTAAAGTCACTAACACATGGTGTAGTTTGCTCTGAGCACCGGGGATCCGGCAGTGACAAGAGAGGTCGGCCTCCCTCTGTGCTGAGCTCCAGTGAGCGGAGGCAGACACACCATATCCCACTCCAACAGGAGAGACAAGTTCTGTGACACTTCACCCATGGACAGCGAGGGCCAAGAAACGGGATGACTGTGTAGAGTGTTTACAGAATGTCTCTGTGCAAAGCTGAATTGAGCTTGAATAAGGATGATGACACAAAATCAGTCAGGCTAAAACTGGGGGTGGGGAGGCGGGGGCGGGGAGTCACTCCAAGCAGAAGGGGAGACATGCAAAGACTAAGCTTGGTGTGTTTGAGGAACAGAAAGAAACCATGTGGGGCTTGACAAATGCAGGTATAATGTTAGGAAATGGGGTCACAAAGACTGGCAGGTATCAGGTCCCAGAGGACCTCATGGTGCATGGTGGCATGGCTATGTGGATGGGAGGATGTACGATTGGACTGAAGGATGGATGGGAGGATTGAAGAAGGAAGGATGAAAGGATGGAAGGATGAGTGGATGTAAACTGTCAAATCCTGGATGGTTAGAAACCCAAATCCAAACCCATTTTAGACCACTAGATGGAGCCATACGTTGGCAGTATTGAAACAGACACGCCATCCACTCCATAGTGGGGACCAGAGCTTCTCAGCTAGAACCGTTGTTGGGCCAGTGGCTAGGCAGATGCCCCTGGTTCCGGGGTGACGGAGTCAAGTCCGGTGAAGCCAGACACCCCAAGCATCACGTCCACAGCAAGCAGCCTCCGTCTATTTGTGATGCTGTCTTATACATCCAGCACGATCATGTTCTATGTTGGCCATGAAGTAGAGAAGATGAGGAGGCACAGTTCTAGAGAATGAGAATCTCTGGTTCTGATAAAGAACTGAAAAGACCAAAAAGTTTGACTTAGAGGAGCCTCCTACCCTAGAAAGTAAATGTTGGTCCCGGACTCTCCGTTTTAAAGATAATTGCTTATAGAACTAAATTACATCATTCAGTCCTTCAAAACCCACGTCATGAGTACCCACCCACTCAGAGTCTGTCTGACATCCAGAAGTGGGTATTACTGTGAGGAGGCCTCTACCTTAAGGAGCTCCGCTACAGAGAGGAGACAGACAGGCAGACCATGACTATTATACTAGCACAGCAGGATGCTCGCGTGGCCAACCAGCACACAGGGTGAAGTTCCGCTCACTGGGCACCTCATTTAGAAATACTTACAAGAAAGTGGTTTTCTGTGGCTTCAACAGACTGATCCTAGTATGCTGGTCACATTATGGTCGCAAAGTGGCTGCCTTCGCTCCAGCAGCATGTCTCCATCCAAGGCAGGAAGGGATAAGGGCAGGGATCGTCAGCTTACTGTTCTGTTTATCAGGAAAACCAAACACTTCCCAGAAACCCCAACACACTCTAGTGTCGGCTCCTTAGTCAGAACTAGGCCACATGACAGCCTGGATGGCAGGGAGGTTGTCAGCATGAGTATCTCACCTGGGGCTGACCCGATTAACAAAATCAAGATCCAGTGAGGAAAGCAGGACAGGAACTGGCAGAGCATACAATTAATTGTCTGTGTGTCAAAGAAATGCAAATTAAAATAAGAGATCTTTTTTGCTTAGCAAATTTGGCAAATTTTAAAAGGTTCACATCTACTGTTAGAAGGTGGAGAAAAGTGAACATTTCACAGCCTGTTGGTAAAAGCACGCAATCCTCATTAGGCAATATAATAAAATTTAAGATTTTTTTCAATGTTAATATTTTGACCCAACAATTCCACTCCTAGGTAGTTACCTTAAGGAGTTAAGTGCACAAAAATATAGTGTTGTTTAGATATTTAAAATTAGAAAACTAGCCCTAACCAGTTTGGCCCAGTGGATAGAGCATCAACCTGTGGACTGAAAGGTTCCAGGTTCGATTCCAGTCAAGGGCAAGTACCTTGGTTACAGGCACATCCCCAGTGGGGAGTGTGCAGGAGACAGCTGATTGATGTTTCTAACTCTCTGTACCTCTCCCTCACTCTTCCTCTCTGTAAAAAATTCAATAAAATATATTAAATATAAAATAAAATAAAATTAGAAAACTATCTATATATCCAACAATAGGATATTGGTAAAATAAATGAAGATACCTCCATACAATCTAATACAATCATTTTTTAAAATTACAAATTTATACAAATGCAAGGTTAGATTAAAATATCTTTTTTTGATGGTTTTCTATAGTGGTATGCTTTGATTTCTTTCACTTCCTCTGTGTGTTTGATATCGTAAATTTTCTTTTTAACAATCTATTTTGGGTGATAATAACTTTAATCACATACAAAAACTGTATACTTTTTGTCTCCCACCACATTTTTTGATGTCACAATCTATATATTTTTATATTATGTATCCATTAAACAATTATTGTACCTATAGTTATTTTTAATATTTTATACTTAAGAGAGTTTTACACACCACCATTACAAGAGCAGAGTATTCTGACTTTGACTATGTAGTTACCTTTGCCAGTGAGTTATACTTTCGTATGTTGTCATGTTACTTATTAATGTCCTTTCATTTCAACTTCAAGAACCTTCTTTAGCATTTCTTGTAAGGAAGGTCCAGATCAGTTTCTTTCTTTCTATTTTTTTTTTTTTTTTTAGAAATAGATTTTATTGATTTTTTTACAGAGAGGAAGGGAGAGGGATAGAAAGTTAGAAACATCAATGAAAGAGAAACATCCATCAGCTGCCTCCTGCACACCCCTCACTGGGGATGTGCCTGCAACCCAGGTACATGCCCTTGACCGGAATCAAACCCGGGACCCTTGAGTCCACAGGCCGATGCTCTATCCATTGAGCCAAACCGGTCTCGGCCAGATCAGTTTCTTATAAATCCCAGCCAGTGTGGCTTGGTGGTTGAGGTTTTGACCTATGAACTGGGAGGTCCCAGTTTGATTCCTGGTCAGGGCACAGGCCCAGGTTATAGAAAATAACATAAATATGTTAGGGTGTCTTCTAAATCTTACTGTTTTGACCTAAAGTACTAATCACACACATCCTGTTCATCAAAACCCATCTTACCAAGTTTTCTCCAGAGTTGATCTCATGTAAAGTAAAACTTGAAAGCACTTAGAATTGCCATGTTTGTTGCCAGGAGAATTACCGTATTTTTCAGACCATAAGACGCACCTTTTCTTCACCAAATAGTGGGAGGAAAAGTGCCTGCGTCTTATGGTCCAAATAGAAGTAGTGCCTGCGTCTTATGGTCCGAGTTGCAGAGCTGCAGCGGGTCCCCCGGGACCTTCCGTGTCCCTGGGGACTGCATATTTGGTGAAGAAAGAGTGCGTCTTATGGTCCGAAAAATACGGTAAGATTATCATCAACACACTCAATTACCTACCTTATCAGGAATACATGTTTTATAGTGCCCCATTTAAAATTCTGAAATAAAATTCATAATAAACTTAAGACTTTAAAAATTAAAAATAATCTGTCCTAACTGTAATATAAAAGTCTATAATACGTATTTCAATATGCAAATGAGATACAGCTACCACTAAAATACTGTAACTAGACGTTTGCACATTTATATAAAATCCCCATGATTTCAACACTATAGGCACTGTCTTAACATCTCAATACCAAAAGCAACAGTGCTGTGGGTGATGAGATGTTCTGAAATGGTTATCTCTTAGTTTCTGAACAAATCAATTCATTTACATTTTGGGAAAATTCAGGCTACATTTATGGTAGTCGTTCTACTGCTCAGCAGTGTTCACAATTCTCATTTTCCCAGGCACTAGTAGGACTTAACCTCCTAGCTCCCTTGAGGTGAGAGGTGGCATGTGGCTGGCTTTGGACAATGCAACGTCTGTCAGTGAAGTCTGTCACTTACATCCTGGGGCAGTTAATGTTGATGCCAAACTCTGCTCCCAGTGAGGGAACCTCCAGAGCCCGGGTGCTCCGGTGAAGGGTGATGAGCAACAAATGTGTTATGTTAAGCCCCTGAGATGTGAGGTTGTGTCTAAAGCACAGCCTGATACAACGTGAAAACTGTTCCTGCCCCTCCCCTCAAAAAATTTTATATTTTTATGCAAAATGGAATTAGGATCCAGGATCTGGTTATTATAAACAAGCTTTTCACTTATGTCAGTGTCCAGGGCACTGGAGAGTCCTGAAGGGTCCCGGACAACTGTTAGTCATTCAAGACTCCTCAACACCCTGCTCATCCCAATCCTCAACCACTGTGGCAACTCCCAACACCCTCTCCACCAATGCCCCACTCACTCCTACCCCACTCAAAACACCGCCTTTAGGAGCCAGCCAGGTCCTGAAAACTAGCAAAGGGATTAGACCAAGATGCCTGAGACACCCCAAGGGGCAGCCATTGTCCACTCTAGCAGTCAAGAGAAGTCCGAAGTCCAGATGTTTGGGCAAGGGGAAGGGGACTGGAGGGGAAAGAGGGTATAGGGGGATAAATACTGAGGAAAAAAATAATTAAAATTATTTTTAAAAATCAGTTTTAAAAGTCCAGATTTTTATGCAAAATCTTTTAATTTCTAAATATCTGCAACAATTTAAAATATTTGAATTTAAGGTCCTGACCAGTAGCTCAGTGGGTTTAGATCCTTACCCAGCACACCAATGTTGTGGGATCCATCCCATCAGGGCACATGCAAGAATCAACCAATGAATGCATATGTAGGTAAATCAATGTGTGTTTTTTTCTCTCTCTTTCTTTCTAAAAATTCAATCAACCAATCAATCTTTTTAAATTTAAACACTTTGGGAGTCAAACCAAACAGTTATGGTTTGATGAGGCCACATGCAGCACTTTGCCAAAAAAAAAAAAAAGTCAAATGCTAGTGAAATTTGGGTTTCTATTTTGTTAAATTTCCTCGTTTCCAAGTGACAAAATAGTTGGTAACCTCTTACAAGTGTAGAGCGCCAAGCCTCACGGTTGGTAAGTCACACTAGGCGAGCCTCTGCCCTGAGTCCTTCTTGCAAAACCTCATTTAACAAGAGGCGGGTTCTATCACTGTCCCCACTTACTGACAGCAGAACCGAACCCTTTGTTTTCCTCCCATCGGAGTGCTCTTTCCTGCCAAACGGTTGTATTTAATTTATTTTTTTAATCCTGGGGGAGGAAAACTAAGATGGTGGCATAGGTAAATGCCTAAATGCAGCCTCATTCAACAATTTCAAAAAATACAACTAAAATATAAAGTGGACATTACCCAGAACTACAGGAAAGTTGACTGACTGGAAATTCTACAACTAGAAGGAAAGAGAAAACCAGAAGGACAATCAAAGGAGCTGTAAAAGCCTAAGGTACGGAGCACCTTGTGCGCATGGAGCCGGAGAAGATGGGCAGCTGAGAGCCTGGCTGGCGTTCCCTAGCAGGAAGGAGATAAAAGCTCAGGACTGTGCTGAACCCCAACTCTGACTGCACTGAACCTCAGTTCTGGGCGAGACCCTCGGGCCCCAGCCTCATACAGAGGGAACCTGGGCTGTAAGGCGGAGGCTCAGGGAAGTGGTGAAAGGTAGAGCCCCCAAGTCCTGCACATTTCACACACAGGACAGACAGTTGATTGGGCCACTGGATTGCCCTAGCGGGAAGGAGACATAGGCTCTGGATTGCTCTTAACCCCACTTCCAAATGCACTGAACCCCAGTTGCAGGCTTGTTGGGGGAGAGACTAGACTGTCTGGTAGCAGGCGAAACTCTAGGGCGCCTTTCTCTCAGAGGTGCTTGCAGCGAATACCAAAGGACACTGAGGTACACTGAGACTCAGGAACCTCAGAGGGCAGGGCTAACCGGAATGGAATACTATGCCTGTCAAGGCTGTAGGCTCCATCCTGAAACTCCGCCCCATCCAAGCTGAACACAGAGGCTTTTGCTGATTTCCAAGTCTAGTGGAATAAGGCTGTCTCCTGGCATAGATACAGCTAATCCTCCCAACCTACCAACTCAGGGAAGCAGCAAAAATGCCGAGACGAGGAAATAGATCACAAACGAAAGAAATGGAGGACAAAAAGCGACTGGATATAGAGTTCAAAACCACGGTTATAAGGTTGTTCAAGAATCTCCTAGAAAAGGCCAATAAAATAAAAAAGACCTCTGAGAATATGAAAAGGGATCAACAAGAAATAATAAAGGATCAACTAGAAATAAAGAATACTTTCTCTGAAATAAAAAATATTACACAGAGTCCTAAAAAGAGAATGGAAGATTGCAAGAATCAAGTCAAAGATTTGGAACATAAAGAACCAGAGGACACTCCTCCGCAAAAGCAAGAAGACAAGAAAATCCAGAAAGTTGAAGATAGTGTAAGAAACCTCTGGGACAATTTCAAGCAAACCAACATCAGAATTATGGGCGTCCCACCATGGGGAGCCGTGTGCCCTAGGAGAGCCATGTACCCCAGGGGAGCTGTGGGACCTGGGGGACCCGTGTGACATGGGGGAGCAGTGGGACCTGGGAAAGCCATGTGCCCTGGGAGAGCTGTATGCCCCTTGGGAGCAGAGGGACCCGGGGGAGCCTTGTGCTCCGGGGTAGCCCCTATGTTCATAGCAGCACAATTTAGAATAGCTAGGATTAGGAAACAGGCTAGGTGCCCGTCAGCAGATGATTGGAGCAGAAAACTAAGGTACATCGACACAATGGAATATTATGCTGCCATAAAAAAGAAGGAATTCTCATTAATAGCAGCAACCTGGATGGAATTGGAGAACATCATGCTGAGTGAAATAAGCCAGTCAATGAAAGAGAAACACATGTCCTCACTCATTTATGGATAATAAAGACTATTATAAACTAATGAACAGAAAGATAGATACAGTGGCAGTAAAGCAACAAGCAGATTGTCAAATGACAGCAGGGAGGGTAGGGTGATCTGGGGGAGATAGGAGATCAACCAAAGGACTGGTTTGCATGCATATAAGTACAACCAATATACACAAAACTCTGGGGAGGGAGGGCGTATATGGGAGGTGGGAGGGGGGCAATGATAAGCAATGTACACATATAATACCTTAATTAAAAAATGGTGGGGGGAAAAAAGAATTATGGGCGTTCCAGAAGATGACAGAGAGCAAGATACCGAAAACATATGGAAAGAAATAGTGATAGAAAACTTCCCCCACCTGGTGAAAGAAATAGACTTACAAGTCCAGGAAGCACACAGAACCCCAAACAAAATGAATCCAAAGAGGACTACACCAAGACACATCATAATTAAAATTCCAAGAGCAAAGGACAAAGAGAGAATATTAAAAGCAGCAAGACAAAAGCAGGTAGTTACCTATAAAGGAGCACCCATATGATGGTCAGCTGATTTCTCAACAGAAACCATGCAGGCCAGACGGGAATGGCAAGAAATATTCAAGGTGATGACTAGGAAGAACCTACAGCCAAAAATACTCTACCTAGCAAAGCTATCACTCAGAATCGAAGGCAAGATAAAGAGCTTCACAAATAAATTTAAGCTAAAGGAGTTCATCACTGCCAAGCCAGAATTATATGAATTGCTAAAAGGGGTTCTTTAGGAAGAGGAAGAAAATAAAGATAAAAATTATGAACAACAAATACGTTAACTATCAACAAGCGAATCTAAAAACCAAAGGAAGTAAATATCATGATGAACAATATTAACTGGTGAATATAATAGAATCAGAGGTAAGGAAGGGGAGTGGACTGATGATTCTCGGGGAAATGGGGAGTGGTGGGGGGCAGGAAGAGACTGAACATAAACTGTGCCTATGGATGAGGGCAGTGGGGGATGGGGAAAGGGCAGCGGGTGGGATGGAAACTTGGTGGAGGGGAGCAATGGAGGGGGGGAAAATGAGGGACATTTGTAATAATATGAACAATAAAGATTTATTTTTTAAAAAACAAAAAAAGAAAATCCTGTTTCCTGCCTATTCGTTTCCTTTCCCGCTCTTTTTAGGGCTTGTCCTGAAGAAAAGTGACCGAGTAGGAAAAGGGAAATATGAACTGAAAATAAAAAAGAGGAACTCGTCACGAAGAAAACCAAGTCCGGACTGTGTTCCAGGCCGGGCTGGGCGGGCCCCGAAGGGGAGAAAGCCCAGGTGCCGCCCTCACACAGCCCCGCGGGGGCGACGGCGGGCGCTGCTAGGTTAGGACCGGTGTCCCTCCACCCCGCAACCTGCCGAGTGGGAGCAAGGAGCGGAGGAAGACGCGCCCCAGGGAAAGCGGGGCAGCCAGGCGCCAGCGCCAACGCCCGCTCGCCTGCCGGCGGGAGGCGCCGCCCGCGCGGCCACCTGACCTGGCCACGTGACGCGGCCAAGATGGCCGCCAGCAGGGGCGACGGCGGCCCGGCGGAGTGGGGGCCGGGGCCGGGGCCGGAGCCCGGAGAGGAGTTCGTGGTGGTGGACCGCAGCCAGCTGCCGGGCCCGGGGGACCTGCCGAGCGCGGCGAGGCGGCGGGCGGCGGCGGAGGGCTGGTCCGCGCCCATCCTCACCCTGGCGCGCCGGGCCACGGGCAACCTGTCGGCCAGCTTCGGGGGCGCGCTGCGCGCGGCCGAGGGGCCGGACGGCGCGGAGGGCGCGGCGCGCGCAGGTAGGTCGGCGGCGGCGCGGCCCCGCGGTCCCGGCGGAGGGGTGGGCCGTGGCGGGCGGGCGCGGCCGGCCGGGCCCTGCTGGGGGACTTCCCGGTGCGACTGGCCCTGTTTGCTCCGCGCCGTGGCCGCGCCCAGGCGAGCACGTGGGCTGGGGGGCGGGTGTGACTCCCACGTGCGGCCCCACAACAACACCCGTCCTCTCGGGGTGAGCTTGAGGAGAACGTTTGCGCTTAGGTTATCTGGATGGACTGTGAAAGTACGTCATTAGAGGCTAGGGCTGTTCTCCCCGCCGCGCGCGCCTGCCGTCCGGGTGTGGCCGTCCGGGATCTGCGCGCGGGCGGAGCTGGGGCTGCGGGGGCTGCGATGCACCCAGCACCGCGCTTCTCAGGGCACCAGGCAAGGAAATTGGGACGTTGCTTTTTTCCACCCCATGATCTCTTAGAGTCCTCACAGCCCTTGTCGCCTAGAAAGCGTTTGCGCACCTCTGAGAGAAGAATGGAAACATTACAGATGTGGCTTTTGGGGCTGCATGTGGCTTGGGGCTGCCTGATGCGTGGCAGTGAGAGTTTTTCTTCTTTCCAGGAAGGGTGTGGGGCACAGCTGACCGCGGGGCTCCGCTCCCAGGAAGTGTTAGTGTGCCCTGGAGGTTTCCTGATCATGCCCTACCCACTGGTAAATTTGCTGTAGAAGTCACACTGACACTGGAACCGCGAATTGTGAAAATGTCAGGGGTTAAGAAAAATTGAGTCAAGTTTAAAATTGGACTTGAGCCCTAACCAGTTTGGCTCAGTGGATAGATAGAGCGTCGGCCTGCAGACTCAAGGGTCCCAGGTTCATTCCAGTCAAGGGCAGGTACCTTGGTTGTGGGCACATCCCCAGTCGGGGGTGTACAGGAGGCAACTGATCCATGTTTCTCTCTCATCGATGTTTCTAACTCCCTCTCCCTCCCTGTTAAAAAAAAAAAAAATCAATAAAATACATAGAATAAAATAAAATTGGACTCGAGATTCTGGCAACGAAAAATAGTTCTAGAAGGTAATGGGAAAGGCTGTTCAACCCAGATTTCTGGTTCCCACAAGCCTGCCAACTTTGTCCAGCCCCTGATGTGTGTCTACCCCACGCACTGGCAGTCCTGAGAGCGAGGTTTGGAGTTTTCTGGGGCCTCTCAGATGGTTCATGACATGTAGGAAGCGAATAAATTCGTCAGGGCCTAGCACACAAATGCATTCAGGGTTGGGGGAAAGTAGGCTTACAGTTGTTCATACGGAAAATAATACAAAGATTAATAAATAATAATATAAGAATAAACGTTTGTGTATTCACAACTGTAAACCCACTTTTGCCCTAAACTATTTGAAAAATACTTGTTTTCCATTTATGGTAGATGAATAATAGCCAACACTTACATTGTGCTTCCTAAGCAGCAGATTTTATCTTAACTCTACATGCATTAATTCATTTTATCTTCACAATACTACCTGACAGCGTGGTGTACGGCTGATGCAGGCTGTGGTTAGTGTGGTCACCCAGTACTGGCTCTGGGCAGTGCCCATGCTTGACACCCTCAGGAATTACATCTCTGAATTGTGTTCTGTAAGTGAGGCATGTGGGGAAGCGGGCCTGGAGCTTGCTCATGTGTGGTTCCCCCTTCCACTGCCTCCTTGGACAGATTCTCAGCGCCCCCCCCCCCCCCCAAAGTAAAGTAAGGACTGCCTGGGGCTTGTCTCTACCCTTCCCTGACACTACTCCATGACCACTGCTGGCCCCGGAGTGAGGGTGAGGGCGGGGGGTGGGAGGGTGGAGGTCACACCTTCTGAGTCTCAGGGCAGGGCAGTCAGGCTGGCAGCACCATAGCACACTAGGCAGGCAACTGGGCAGGGGCCTCACACCACCCAGCCAGACAAGACTATCCCTGCAGGAAGCTGTGATGCCTTAGACCAGCTGTGGGCAAACTACGGCCCGCGGGCCAGATCCTGCCCATTTGGCTGTTCTATCTGGCCCACGGAGCCGAAAGAGCGGAGGGTTCTCTTGCTCTCCCCTCCGCTCCTTCACCAGCAGCCCAAGATGAGAGTGCCAGCATGGTCAGGTTGCTTTTGTTCCGGCCCTCCGGTTCAGTTTAAGAACCCATTGTGGCCCTCGAGTCAAAAAGTTTGCCCACCCCTGCCTTAGACCCTATGAAGGGGAGATTGACATCCTCGTCTCTGCCCATGTAGCCAGCCCCAGGTAATAGGTGCCATTATTCTCCCCGTTTTATAAAGAGAGAAACTGAATTAAAGAGAAGTAACTTGACCTGGTTACTTAGACATGGCAGAGGCAATACCAGAACCAAGACATCTGCCGCTCTGCCTCGACACCTCTAATTTTACAATGCCACTAGAAGCCCGGTGCACAAAAATTCATGTGAGGGGGGAGGGTGGGCTCAGCTCGGCCTGCCCCCTCTCACAGACTGGGAACCCTCAGGGGATGTCCTACTGACAACTTAGGCCTGGGTAGTGGGCCTAAGCCACAGTCTGGCCTCCCTCTGGGAGGCAACCTGGCCGATCAGGGAAAGGCACTGCCCCCATCACCCCTCTGCTGCTGCCACTGCCAATCACCGCAGCCACCTGCTCTTGGCCCTGGCAGCCGTGCCAGCTTTGTCCAGAAGGATGTCTGAAAGATGTCCAGTCTATCCGGTCTAATTAGCATATTACCCTTTTATTAGTATGACTAGTGGCCCAGTGCATGAATTCATGCATATTGAAAGGAAATTAATTAGAATAAATATTTTAATATTGCTCTTTGTCCTTTCTTTACAATAGAAGTGTCAACCAAATTCATGACCAACAATGATAGATCAAAACACACATGTGGGATTGGCACCGAGAACTTTATATGTATCACGCATGCATGCGTCAACTTAGCCTTTTATAGATATAAGAATAAACTTGCTTAATTAGACCTGCTTTCTGACCTAGCTAAACTTTTTCCAGCTTAACTTTTCTTTCAGGTAATTGTTAGCAACACAGTAGTAAATATCAACACAAAGCAGATCACGCAGGGAGAATAAAGGGTAAAATATTTAATAGCAGCAATGTTTGACTATATTCTGTGCAGTGAGAAAACTTCAAGTCATTTTCAAGGTCCACCATTTCTTACTTTACTGTTGGGTTAAGTTTCTAAGCTTTCTAAACCTCTGTTTTCCATCTAATGAAAAGAAAATAGGATTCCACCAGGTGTTCTATCTACCTACTCCAGGACCTCTGTAAGGATCAAATGAGATGAGGCATGGGAAAATGCTTCACAGATATTTGGTTAAAGTGTAAAATGTTTGCACCTGCTATAAAGCAAGTCATGTTCTGAGCTGAAGAAACTCCAAGGAGGCTAGTCACTAGGGAGAGGAAGCCAGGCGTTGATATGTGACATTATTACCCGGCGCCCAGAGTCACCATTTTCAGGCTGGGCTGGGCTGGGCTGTGGGCCGCATTTTGCACCATGGGGACTTGGCAGCGTTGGCTGTGATTTGGTGGGGTGTCACTCTGGGGTGGTGGTGGGGCCTGTGTCCCACTTGGAGGGAGCCAAGTGTTGGTTTGTTGGCGCCGGGTCCATGGTGCTGGACAGTGTGTGTCATGCATGGCAACTTCTGTCTGTGTTGAGCATTTGCCCCCTGGTGGTCAGTGCATGTCATAGTGACAGATCAGACCCGTAGCATATTAGCCTTTTTTATATATATAGTTACATGTTTATATATATATATATATATATATATATATATATATATATATATACACACTTATATATTTTTATATATATATACCATGTTTCCCCGAAAATAACACATCCTCCGAAAATAAGACCTACTTACAGGTTTCCTTCTGAGTGAAATATAAGGCACCCCCCAAAAAATAAGGCCCCCAGGCTCTGTCTCAAAATGAAAATTAATTTACCGTAAACTGGTCGCTAGGGCCGCCCCGACTGGTGTCTAGCAACCAGTGACGTTACGCGGAGTCCTGACGTCACTGCTGTGTGAATAGAGAGAAATCAGCGTGGAAACTTTGTGAAACCTAAACTGCAAGAAGTTGTGACTTGGGTGAAGAATTCATGGGAGAAATTCACTGACAGTTGCATTGCAAATGCACTGCGAGCAGGCTACCTTGACAAGAAGTACTCATTTAAAGACAGTGCTATTGCTAAACATGAGAGATTTGGTCCACTGATTCTGAAAAAAATGGAGTCACAAGAAATTCCCCAGGAAATTCAGGAATTGGATTGTTATGATGATGTTCCAGAAGATGATGACATGATTGTCATTGAATAAATGAGTAAATTCTTGCTACTGTAGGATTCACAGTTTGTCTGGTTTGTGTTGACAACTACCATACTACTGTACTGTATACAGGTAATAAATTTCCTTTATTTTCATTTAACAATAAATGTGTACCGTACTCTTCTTCATGGAAAAATAAGACATCCCCTGAAAATAAGACCTAGCACATCTTTGGGAGCAAAAATTAATATAAGACACTGTCTTATTTTTTGGGAAACAGGGTATAAATATATATATATTTGTGCACATTGAAAGGAAATTGATTAGAAGGTGGCTGGCAGAGTGAGATTGGGTGAGATGGGCCGGACACACCCTGGAGCCAACCTCCCGCTCTCCCTCCCTGGCCGGCTGTACCTGGGATGCCAACATGGCTAGAAAGGCATCTACAGAGTGAGTGGGATCCCTCTGGCAGGTGGGGTTCCTTTGGCCTGGCCTGCGGGGATTGGGCTGAAACCAGCTCTCTGACATCCCCCTAGGGGTCCTGGAGTGCAAGAGGTGTGGAATGCAAACGAAAATGTGCAGTAAACCAGATTCGGGGCTGACAGTGCCTCAGCAACAACATAACCCACGGCCAAAGGTGGAATCATGTGGTCACATAAGGAATCAGACTCTCTCCTCTCTGGTTTCGGGGTGCATCACCCAAGAACCTCTGCTGCCAAGTCACTGCAGCTGGGCAGCTCCTGCATTGAGTGTCTGCCTCCCCCCCCCCCCCCCGTGGTCAGTGCACGTCATAGCAACCGGTCGGACAATTGGACACTTAGTATGTCCGCCTTTTATATATATATAGGTTATATATAGATTGCAATAACATATACATATGGACTTTTTAATTAGACAATTTATAGAAAATATGTAAATAACTGCCACTGAGATCTGGTAAAATTGTGAACATGGGTTACCAAGGACCGAAATGTGGGGAGGAGCTGTGTAGCTAGTCTCCAAGGTGACCTGGATTTGAAGGTCCCGTAGGACAGGCATGGGGTAGGGAAAGGAAATGGACCCATGGATACTGGGCATCACACTCAGCAGAGAAGACAGCACCACCCCCACCCCCTCTTACCCCTAATCCAGGGCCTGCTCATTCCTCTCTTTCCCACTGATCTGCTTCCACAAGCAGTGAGGACAGCTTTCTCGAAGGAAGTGGTGAAGAGCAGAGATCCAATTTGAGCAGCACTCTTGCCAGATAAAATTATTTTTGTAATAGAGGCAAATGAGGTAGAATGTTGTGGAATGTCTTACAATACTGTCCTGTGTCGGGCCTGGTGATCGCCCACAGCACGCCACAGTGATCCCATTGCATTCACATTGTTGTCTTGTTTTGGGGGGGATTGTTCTTTCTTAAGATAATAAGTGTGCATGGTAAAACAACAACAAACATACAAAAGAAAACCCGTGTAAAGGAAGTTCTCCATCCCAGAAACCGTTCCTGTGGCACGTCCCTTCGTCTCCACACACAGTTCTCACACACACACACCACAGGGCATACACACAGGGTTCCACATCTTGCATTGTTATTCATCCTCCTCCTAAAGGATGAATAACAAAACACATGTTTACAGAATTAACATGCCCA
Organism: Vespertilio murinus; assembly: GCA_963924515.1. Taxonomy (NCBI): domain Eukaryota; kingdom Metazoa; phylum Chordata; class Mammalia; order Chiroptera; family Vespertilionidae; genus Vespertilio; species Vespertilio murinus. The sequence goes on from OZ004708.1 coordinate 100,588,582, forward strand.
GCACAATGTCTTGCACATGAGCACTCATTGAAGAAGACACTCTTTGATTTTAAAATTATATATTTGCCGTTGGATAGGTGGTAGGTATGCTGCCTTTCTCTGTTTTCTTCCATGGCAAATTTTATTTTATGGTGCGACTTTTTCCAAAGGGAAGCATAACTTTTCCCCCTTCGAATTGCTGACCTTAAGTTAGCCATTGACGTAGGTATAAATTAGGAAAGTATAAAACCCATCTTCTTCCTTGTCGGTGTCAGATGACACCTTTCAATAAGAGAAGCTACTTCAAGAAATCAAAGGGCTACTCAGCTAAAACTTAATCTACCTGTAAGAATCTAGTGTCCATTCAATATAAAATTCAGAACCCCTCCCCTCAAAAAAAACCAAAAAACGTTCAGCCCCTCCCCCTTCTGAGTACTTATTCTCTCTACCAGATGTTACAGCACACTGGCAGCCTTTGAGCTGTTTGTGGCTGCTGGTTTGTATTTTTTTCTATCTTGAGGGTATAAAAGCATTTTTTTTTAAAATGTTAAGGCAATTAGCAGGTTTTACATAAAAATGCAGGACCCCAGTTACTAAAATGTCTACTGATAGCATTTCTCCAGCAAGAGGGTTTGAAGCTCAGCCCCTGTCTGCTGTGCTCATTTAGGTCACAGGCCCACCCTTCTAAAAAGGTCAAGGTTGAGATCCCTGATCAGACCCCTTATTTGGCAATCCCATAAGTATAGAATGTGTAGTAATAATGTGTTGCATTATTACTAATGAAGCTTAGAGATGTGAAAAGCATGGCCAATGTCACAAACCTAGTAAAATTGAGAGAGAGACCAGGCTGAAGATCCTCCCGCTGCAACTTTCCATAATTCTCAGTCGAGCATGTGTGGGAATCGGTGACTCACCAGCCGGGGCGGATGAGTTGGCTGCAGTGCACTGCCATTCCCAGCCACCCAGCTCTGACCAGCTGAACACAAGTCTCCACGTTTTTTGCTCACATGACCCCCTAAAGAAACTTCAACTTTTTTATTACTTTAGAGAAAAACATCAATTTATTGTCCCACTTATTTATTCATTGGTTGTTTCTTGTACATGCCCTGACCCAGGATTGAACCCGCAATCTTGGTATATCAGGATGATGCAGTAATCAACTGAGCTACCTAGTCAGGGCAAGAAACTCCAACTTTTAAAGTTGACATAAAGTTCTTAATCATAATTTTAAAGTTTAGAATACATTTTCTTTTTTTTATGTATTTTATTTATTTATTTTTTTACAGAGAGGAAGGGAGAGAGATAGAGAGTTAGAAACATTGATGAGAGAGAAACATCAATCAGCTGCCTCCTGCACATCCCCCACTGGGGATGCGCCCGCAACCAAGGTACATGCCCTTAACCGGAATCGAACTCAGGATCCTTGAGTCCGCAGGCTGACACTCTATCCACTGAGCCAGAATACATTTTAGAGCTCCTTATAAATGTTGATTTTTTAAAAATAAAACTATTACATCATTTTTAAATGTGTCAAGTGGTATGTAAATACCTTAATAGTTTGATAAGCACTAGCATTCATCTTAAAAATGTTTTTTAATATTTAAAAATTTTACATTTTTCTCTTCTTTTACCCCTTGAACTTGAATTTCCATTCCACTTCCATGTTTTATAATTTTTTATTGGTCATCCTAATATATATCTCAGCAAAAAAATATGTAAATAAAAATTTAACAAACTTTTTGTGTGACTAAAGCTCTAATTGTATAAAAAATTTTTCTTCTGGAATATACCATTAAAAGTATTGGTGATGATTAGTCGATACAAGGAATTTAAATATAATTTTATAAATAATCATACATATGTTTTTCATGGCATTGCCTCTCTTTTAAAAAACATATTTTTATTGATTTCAGAGAGGAAGGGAGAGATAGAAACATCAATAATGAGAATCATTGATGGGCTGCCTCCTGCACACCCCCTACTGGGCATGGAACCCACAACCCAAACATGTGCCTGACTGGGAATTGAACCATGACCTCCTGGTTCATAGGTCAATGCGCAACCACTGAGCCACACCAGGTGAGCAGGCACAATTGCCTATGTTAAGATGAGCTAAATGGTATTGATTTTTTCATTAGCATGTATGTATAGATGAATATATATAATTTACTAATAAAATGTGATAGGACTCAGCATCGATTTTATTCCAGATTTTTTGTTTTTATGGATGTAATCCCTGAGAAACCTGGTTCGTATAAATAAGAAATATAGTTTTGTTAAAACAGTTTCTCAATGACCCGGGGGAGCGGTGGGACCTGGGGGAGCCCTGTGCCCCGGGAGAGCCTTGTTCCCTGGGGGAACGGTGGGACCCAGGGGAGCCATGAGCCCCAGGAGAGCCGTGTGTCCCAGGGGAGCTGTGTGTCCCGGGGGAGCCCTGTGCCCCAGGGCAGCGGTGGGACCAGGGGATGCGTGTGACCTGGGAGGGTGGTGGGACCTGGAGGAGCCATGTGCCCCAGGAGAGCCTTGTGCCCTGGGGGAGCAGTGGGACCCAGGGGAGCCGTGTGAACTGGGGGGGCGGTGTGACCCGGGGGAGCCCCTATGATCATAGCAGCACAGTTTACAATAGCTAGGATTTGGAAACAGGCTAGGTGCCCGTCAGCAGATGATTGGAGCAGAAAACTAAGGTACATCTACACAATGGAATACTATGCTGCCATAAAAAAGGAGTTCTCATCATTAGCAGCAACCTGGATGGAATTGGAGAACATCATGCTGAGTGAAATAAGCCAGTCAATGAAAGAGAAACACCACATGTCCTCACTCATTTATGGATAATAAAGAACATTATAAACTAATGAACAGAAAGATAGATATAGTGACAGTAAAGCAACAAGCAGACTGTCAAATGACAGTGGGGAGGGGAGGGTGATCTGGGGGAGATAAGAGATCAACCGAAGGACTGGTATGCACGCATATAAGTACAACCAATGGACACAAAACTCTGGGGAGGGAGGGCATGTATGGGAGGTGGGGGGGGGGGCAATGGTAAGCTATGTACACATATAATACCTTAATAAAAAAATGGTGGAAGAATATAAATAAGTAAACAAACTATAAAGGAACCTGATTAACCACTTTAAAGTAAAAGAAAAAGAAAAAAAGAAAAGAAAAAAAAGAACAGTTGCTCAAGTCTTGGAACTCCTTCTAAGTTATATACCCCAAATCACATTGATCTACTGTCAGTAATTTTTTTTCAAAGCAAATGAAAATCATCAGACTTGCAAGAACAGATACAACTTGCAAGTGTTCCCCCCCCACCCGCTAGACCAGGTTTCCTTAACTAAGTGCAATAAAGCAGAAAGGTTTTATAATTTTTATTTCCTTTACCCATTATCCATTTCATTAAAGTTTCAATGTATAAATATAATACATAGAATTCTCTCAAAATTTAAAAATAATTAAATATCTCAACCTCTGGGAATTTTTCCAACAAAGGCTTTACCAAGACTTACCTAATGATGATTATGTTTGTAATTCTTTTATGTACTTAGTTATCTTGTTTAACTCAGAACACTCAAAATGGTTGGGGACATCTAAATATTATTTCATTACACCTTTGCCGATACAATATTTTTTGACCAAAAGACTTATCTTATGTGTACTTCAAAGCCATTTTTCATCAAAAACTTGGAGCTACAGTTTGGCTCATTTAATTTATGAAACATGTCCATGGAGTTAATGGGACATTCTAGAGTATTGAGGCTAGCAGAAAACAATTACATATAATTTGGCGGGGAGGGTAATTTTCTAAATTCAGGACACCCAGTGGAGGACTAGAAGTGTTCCCCTCTCGCCCTAGACAGGTTTCCTTCAGTAAGTGCAGGAAAGCAGTGAGGGGTTGAAAACTCCTCATGTTTCTATAACTTGTACCAAATCAGCCCTCATGCCTCTCATTCGTACCTTCCTTCAAATAAAGGAATTGGTGCAAAAAAAAGAAAGGAAGCTCCTCATGTTGGTGACTCACCGGGTGGTGTGTGGGACTGAGGGGCTTTCTGCACCCAGGTCGGTGCATCCATAGGACAGGGAGTGAATCGACACTCTTCTGTGGAACGGGAGAAGAAAGTGCCTGTGAAACAGCAAGGTCTGTCCATGGGTTTCCTTAAAACATCTGGCCTGCCTCCCCTCTGCAAGACTTCCTGGATATGTATTGCAATTGGAAGACCACTAGTTTATAGACCGGGCTGTTTTCTGTAAGATTAAATCTTTACAAATTATTTCTATGGTTATTTGGTTTATTCAGGGTGACTCCTCTTGATAAGGTTTTAGAATTTAAAATTTTTTTATTGATTTCAGAGAGGAAGGGAGAGTGAGCAAGAGATAGAAACATCAATGATCCACTGCCTTCTGCACTCCACCTACTAGGAATCAAGCCTACAACCCAGGCATGTGCCCTGACTTCTTCGTACAAAGGTCGATGCTCAACAACTGAGCCACGCTGGCCAGGGAGGTTTTATAATTTGTATTTCCTTTGCTCAGTATCCAATTCATTAAAATTTTCAAATGTAGAAATATAATACATAGATTCTCTAAAATTTTTAAAATAATTAAACCACCGCCAACCCAAGTGCTTTATTTTTCTCTCTTTCCACAACCAGGATGAAATGTTCAGACGGAGTTTCCTTTTCCAGAGCTAGTCTTAGGTTTTGCTGAGAGCGGAGAATATTTAGTCCCACCCAGGCTGTCTCAAGTCTCAATAATATTTACTTACTTAATGACTTTATTATATAATTCAGTCATAACTTCATTACTTTCAATTTAGCTAATATATATATATATATATATATATATATATATATGCCCTTTTAACTGTGTCCATATTAATGCTCATAAAAGAAAAACAAGCAAGCAAAGGATTAACACCCGGAATATACAGATCAATCCATGTTAAGACTTAACAAGCAATTCGGAGATTATGAATTTAGCAATTAAGTTCAGTAGTAATCAGACAACTGCAAACTAAAAAAAAACAAACAAAAAAACGGTTAAGTCCCGCCCCATTTCCACCTGCAAACCTGAGACGAGGGTTGGTGCGGGAGGTGCAGGATGGGAGCAGCGGGCAGAGGGAGGATGAGCCGGTCGCAGGGGCACCCCGCCCCGCCCTTCCGCCTGGGGAGTTTACGGATCAGTCTAGCTTTGCGCAGTGGCGGTATTGTAGTCCGTGAGGTTTATCTGACACGCGATTATTGCTAATTAAAAAATTAATTGAAGGTCTTGCCGAAACCGGTTTGGCCCAGTGGATAGAGTGTCGGCCTGCGGACTGAAGGGTCCCAGATTCGATTCTGGTCAAAGGCATGTAGCTTGGTTGCGGGCACATCCTCAGTGGGCGGTGTGCAAGAGGCAGCTGGTTGATGATTCTATCTCATCGATGTTTCTAACTCTCTATTCCTCTCTCTTCCTCTCTGTAAAAAATCAATAAAATATATTTTAAAAATTAAAAAATTAGTTGAAGGTCTACATTTTTTACCAAGTTTCTGTGATAAGTTTCTGGGTTTGAGAGGACAGTTGGCACGCATCTGCCCTGGATATCTAATACTGATTGAACACATTTTTAAACCTCAAAGCAACAAGGTTAATGGCATTGAATGGGAAGACAGCTGAGTTTATTTTGACGGTTTTGTTTACAAAACTCATAATTGTCCGCTCATTGTGGGTGAAAGGTGGGCGACTGCTTGAATGTGAGTCCAAACCGAGCGCAGGTGCTTCCCTGAAGGAACTCCGGTGGCACCTTCACACCAGAGAGCCGGCTCCAGGCCCGCTCTGGGCTCAGGGGGCACTCGCGCCCCCACGTGACGCCAGAGCGGGTTGTGGGCGTGGCCTCTCGGGGTTCGTCCAATAGGCACATTCGCGGGCGGCTACGTTGTCCAGCCTGGGGCGGGGCTTCTTGCAGCTCGGGCCTTTCAGTGAGCGGAAAATAGAACGCTGCGTGCGGAGGGACCAGTCTTGTCTGACTGCGGGCCTGGCGGTCCTCGAGCGGCTGTAACGCGGAAGAGGGGTGTGGGGAGGTGTCAGGTGACTGCGGTGCCCGCGCTGACCGCCTGCCTCCACCTGGCTGGCCTTGCCATTGTTGTCCCGCGTCCACACGCAGTCCACTGACAAAGCTATCCTCCTTCTGCCCCACAGCTTCCAAGTGCCAGATGATGGAGGAGCGCGCAAACCTGATGCACATGATGAAACTCAGCATCAAAGTCTTGCTCCAGTCCGCTCTGAGCCTGGGTCGCAGCCTGGATGCGGACCACGCCCCCTTGCAGCAGTTTTTTGTGGTGATGGAGCACTGCCTCAAACATGGGCTAAAAGGTGAGCTTGGGGCGTCAGGGCTCACAGCATGTATCCATCAGTGCAAAACATTGTTCTGGGTGCTAGGATAACAGCAATGTACAAAACACAAGCTCCTGCCTGCAAGATGGGACATTCTTGAGCAATGCTGCCCAATAAAAATAGTCATGCAAGCTAGATGTGCAATTAAAAAAAAATTAAATATTTTTATTTCAGAGAGGAAGGGAGAGAGAGAGACAGAAACATCAATGATGAGAATAATTGGCTGCCTCCTGCACGCCCCTCACTGGCTATCAGGGCTTCAACCCAGGCATGTACCTTTGACTGGAATCAAACCCAAAACCCTTCAGTCTGCAGGCCAATGCTCTATCCACTGAGCCAATCTAGCTGAGGCCAATTTTTAATGTTCTAGTACACATTTTTTAAAAATTAAAAGAAACAAGTAAAATTAGTTTTAATGATATATTTTATTGAACTGAATATATCCAAAATATTGTGATCCATAATCAGTCATTAAAAGCCTTACTAATGAGGTATTTTGCATTCTTTTTTATACTAAGGCTTAAAAATCCGCTGTGTTTTACATTTATAGCATGCCTCGTTGCACTAGCATTTGAACAAGTGTTCAGTAGCACATGTGCTACCTTGGACAGCACAGTTCCAGACCAGGAGGTAGATGATAAATGCCGGAACAAACCAATGTAATTATAAAATGCTACACATTCAAGGAAGCAAAATTGGTTAACTGATAGGGAATCAAAGAGAAAACCTTTCAGCTGGGATAAAAGGGGACAGTTTTTCTGGGGAGGTGAAATGTCAACTGAGACATACAGGAGAGGGAGGAGTCCGTCATGAAAAGATCAGGGGAAAGCAAAAGTCAGGAACAAAATCAGGTTAAAGGTCCTGAGTAGGACCACCCTTGGCCTGAGGAAGGGATCAGATAACTAACTGAAGGGTGCTGAGAGGAAAGTAGGACCGGCTAGAACATGTAAGACTTTACAGGTGAAGAATTGGATTTTATTCTGAGAGTACTGGGAAGATTGTAAGCAAGGGGAAACATGACCTGATTTCCATTCATAAAAGACCCCCAGCAATGTGGAATTCGGATTGAAGGGTGACAGTATTAGGAGCAGGGAGACTCATTAGGAGGTTGTTGCAGGTGAGGGTGGTGGTGATGTCCATTTGAAATTAAGTGTTGATTTTGGCATCGGGTAGGAAGGAAAAAGGGGAAGGATTTCACAAGGGATTATATTTTATCTCCTGGGCAGTAAACAACTTGGAGAAAGAGCATAGTAGTTACATCAGAAAATCCCTGTTTCCAGAAGAAGGGAGAGCTCATTTGTTACCTGGCTTTCCCAGTCCTCAGACTAAATCTGAAGCATTAAAACAGAAGGATTACACCTGAGCGTTTATTTGACTTTTGGAAGAGAGACCATGGACCCCTGAAGACATTTTACACCTGTTCTTATGCTAATACTTTTGTTTTCCTTTTTAGTTAAGAAGAGTTTTATTGGCCAAAATAAATCTTTCTTTGGTCCTTTGGAGCTGGTGGAGAAACTTTGTCCAGAAGCATCAGATATAGCCACTAGTGTCAGAAATCTCCCAGAATTAAAGTGAGTAAGAAGTCATCACACGGTCTTGATATTTAGAATTCCTTGCTGATAAAATATTTCTAATTTAAAACAAAGTGCATGAGCCACATTCAGGGACATTGTCTGGCTGGCATGGCTCAGTGGTTGAGTGTCAACCCATAAACCAGGAGGTCATGGTTGGATTTCCAATCAGGCACACACCCATTGCCCCGGGGGGTGGGGGTGGGGTAGGAAGACATACAGGAGGCAGCCAATCAATGATTCTCATTCATCATTGATGTTTCTCTCTTCCTTCCTCTCTCTGAAATCAATTTTAAAAAAAGAAAAGGAAGAAAAATTTAAGTTAACCTGTACATTTCTGTTCTGTAGGCTCCCCCCCCCCATTTCATATTAGATTTTAGATTAGATTTCTTTCCTTATCAGATACTCATCCACATGACTTTTGAAATGGGCATAGCTTTATGTTATCTTTGGGCTTCGTAGCTGTCTTCCAATGCTCATCCTCTAAATAGTGCAGTGGTGACCATCCCAAGCATACCTTGTGCATTCTAGTTACTTCCTGAGGCTGTATTCCTAGATGTAGGATTTGGATAACCAGCCATCGCCAACCTGCTGCTGGATGAGTTGTGACAGTGTACACCCCACTGAGCAGCCTGTGTTAGTGTCCATTTTCTACCATATCCCAACATTAAATGCCTTTTTTCCTATATTGTTTTCTTCCCTTTACTCTGGTTCTTTTTCCCCCCTCATCATTTATTTTTTGGGGGTGGTTACAGGGTTATGGGGTGTTCTGAGCCTTTTGTATTGATGAAGTTAGATGAGCCCTGAGGTCGGGTGCACAGCCAGGCTGTGGCCCTAAGAGTGCCCTTGGGTGCAGACACTGATGGCAGTGGTGCCTCTGTACTCCTGAGTGTCACAATGCACTTACTCTGCTTGAAAAGCATCTTGTTTTCCTTAAGCAGTGTGTGGTCTATAGTAGGGAGGCTTTTTTTGTTGTTTTCTAATGTTTAAAACAGGCCTTTTCAAGTTTGCACCTTTGAGATTGGTTGCACAACAATGTGAATGCACTTAACATTACCAACCAATACACTTAAAAAGATAAATTTTATTTCATGTTTTCTACCACAATTATTTCTTAAAGTATATTTTTATTGATTTCAGAGAGGAAGAGAGAGAGAGAAACATCAATGATGAGAGAGAATCATCAATCTGCTGCCTCACCCTAGCTGGTTTGTGACAACCAGCCTATCCTAGGGGTCCCCTATGCCTAACCTAGGCAAGCGCTAACCTAGCCTAGGCAACCCCTAGTCTAACCTGAAGACTGAAGGGTCTAAGGGTTCAATTCTGGGCAAGGGCACATGCCCGGGTTATGGGCTTGATCCCCAGTGGGGGGGCATGCAGGAGGCAGCTGGTCAATGATTCTCTCTCATCATTATTGTTTCTATCTCTCCTTCTCCCTTCCTCTCTGAAATCAATAAAAATATATATTTTTTAAAATCGGCTGCCTCCTACACATGGGGATTGAGCCTACAACCCAGGCATGTGCACTGACCAGGAATCGAACTGTGACCTCCTAGCTCATAGGTCAATGCTCAACCATTGAGCCACGCTGGCCAGGCCACAAGTATTTTTTAATTGCATCTTTGAGCCAATGCCTCAGACACCTTATGAGACTTCAACACTTCAACAAGCACTGAAAATGTTGTGTATTAATCTTTGAAAGAACATTTATCCATTCTACAAAGCTAATCTAATATTTCCTGGTTCCTGTGAAATTTTATCAATATACACAAAGTTTTATCTGATTATATTTGTTCCAGGAATCATATTTTGTGGCTTAAGATTTTTTCCTCTTTTGTCAAGATAAAAAACATGTACATGCCCATGATACAAAATTCAGCCACTGCCAGAGGTATATAGTGAGCTAACTGCCTTCCTTCACATTGTGCTCCTTCGACCCCGAAAGCAGCTATTCTTACTGAGTTCTCTGTATTCACAGGCGGGAATGTGTGTACCTCTTGTTTTGTCTTATTGTTTTGTTTTATTGTTATTATCCTATATAATAAATGTAATTGTTGTTTTGTTTTATTGATATTATCCTATATAATAAATGTAATATGCAAATTGACTATCACTCTAACACACAAGATGGCTGCCCCCATACGGACACAAGATGGCCAGCAGGGGAGGGCAGTTGCGGGGGACCAGGCCAATAAGGGAGGGCAGTTGAGAGAGACAAGGCCTGCAGGGGAGGGAAGTTGGGGGGGACCGGGCCTGCAGTGGAGGGCAGTTGGGGGCGACCAGGCCAGCAAGGGAGGGCAGTTGGGGGGTGGTGGAGGCCAGGCCTGCAGGGAAGGGCAGTTGGGGAGGACCGAGCCTACAGGGGAGGGCAGTTGGGGGCAATTGGGCTAGCAGGGGAGCAGTTAGGTGACAATCAGACTGGCAGGGGAATGGTTAGGTAGTGATCAGGCAGGTAGGCAGAAGCAGTTAGGGGCAATCGGGCAGGCTAGTGGTTGGGAGCCAGCAGTCCTGGATTGTGAGAGGGATATCTAACTGCCCATTTAGGCCCGAGTGGGTTCAGACCTAAACTAGCAGTCGGACATCCCTCGAGGGGTCCCAGATTGGAGAGGTGTAGACTGGGCTGAGGAACAACCTCTCTTCCCCCCTTGCATGAATTTCATGTATATAATAGTCCTATATAATAAAAGGATTGTATGCAAATGACCAAATGGCAGAATGACCGGTTGCTATGATGCACATTGACCACCAGGGGGCAGATGCTCAATGCAGGACTGCTTTCTGGTGGTCAGTGCATTCTCTCAGGAGGTCAGAAGCTGGGCTCATGGCTGACGAGTGCAGCAGTGGTGGCAGGAGCCTCTCCCGCCTCCATGGTAATGTGGGGAATGAGCCTAAGCCATCAGTTGGACATCCCCCGAGGGCTCCTGGGCTTCGAGAGGGCACAGGCTGGGCTGAGATTCCCATCCCCCCCCCCCAAGTGCACGAAGTTCGTGCATCAGGCCTCTAGTTATGCTATAACAGTTTGTTTCTCTGAATTCTAGGACAGCTGTGGGAAGAGGCAGAGCTTGGCTTTATCTTGCACTCATGCAAAAAAAACTGGCAGATTATCTGAAAGTGCTGATAGACAATAAACATCTCTTAAGGTAATTCATCACCTGTCTTTGCTTGTCTTGCTTTGAATTAAAATAAGAGTTTATAATGTATAGAGCTTCTATTCAAATTATTATTAGTCATAAATATTCTCTGGCATAGTTTTAAAAGTTCTATTCATTTTTTTGAGCATGGATATCTCAAAGTTGATATGAATGGCTGAAGATTTATATTTTCTTTTTTTAAGTCATTTTAAAGATAATTCTTCAAAAATACCTAAGATTGGGTAGTTGACAGTATACTCCATTAAATTTCAGCAAAATTGTATTTATTAGATTGAATAATGACAGGGAAATATTACTTTAGGACTTAAATCTTTTTTTAATATCTTACTGATTTTAGGATTCCCTATACAATTTATAAAATTTTATCTCTTAGCATCAATAAAGACTGACTGGCTAGCTCTAATATTTGACTAGTTCATATATATTTTTTACATATTTTTAATGATTTCAGAGAGGAAGGGAGAGGGAGAGAGAATCATTGATTGGCTGCCTTCTGCCCACTCCCTACTGGCGATTGACTCCGCAGCCCAGATATGTGCCCTTGACTGGAATCAAACCTGGGACCCTTCTGTCTGCAGGCCAGTGCTCTGTCTACTGAGCCAAACCAAGTAGGGCTGACTGTTTCACATTTGATATTTATAACTATAAGCAAAAATAATCATTATGAAAGGAATTTTCTCTAGAATATGAGAATTCATAAGGGAAAAATCTCTCTAGAGTTAATTCTCTTATCTAATTGAGATTATGGCCTACTACAAATTTTTCATTGTTTTCAAGTCATGGTTTATTGTTGAATATTCTTTACATGATAAATACGGATTTCAAGTATGTCATGTCCTTTGTACTCTGAGCACAGTTACACTGAGTAACTTTGAGTTACAGATTTTGTCTAAAAAACTAATTCTTAAGATAGTAAGTTCACACACACACACACACACACACACACACACACACGATGGTAAATTAGCAGATCAATGGTAACCAGAGGCAGGAAGAGACAGGCGGACATCCCACTGCAAACAGCCACAGTGGCTGCTGTCAGGAAGTAGGAGCAGCCGGTGTTGCTCCATGGGGCATTTGGAAGAGGGAAGAACTTTATTCCTGGGTGTGGGAGTTGTTCTCAGCAATATGGAAGGAGCCTGTAGGGACAGGAGGGGAAGATGGTCAGGACTGTAGGAGCCAAGAGGAGATGAGAAAGGCTGGGGTCCAGGGTCCAAATGGCAGAGTTCCCAGAGGCAGAAGGAGGCTCTCTAAGCCATAGGAAGGAGAGGAGCCAGAGGAGAAACAGCGACTTGCAGCAAGAGAGGGAGCTGAAAGGGAAGGAAGTTCGCACAGGGAGCTGCTGGCAGTCAGGCCACGAGCTGAGCGGTGGGAAGGCAGGTTGGGGTGGGGAAAAGGGGTGGTGAGGACATTCCTGAATGGCTCCCCTGGCCACCAATCTCTTGCAGTGAGTTTTATGAGCCTGAGGCATTAATGATGGAGGAAGAGGGGATGGTGCTCGTCGGTCTGCTGGTGGGACTCAATGTTCTTGATGCCAATCTCTGCTTAAAAGGAGAAGACTTGGATTCTCAGGTAAAGCGGGGATTTGGATCCTGATGGAATAACTTCTCTAGGCCAGGGATTTTACGTAGGATCTGCAGACAGTGCTGAATCTCAGGCAGGCACAGTGCTGGGGTATGCAGGGAAGCACTGGAGAAGGGTGAGGAAAGCTGGCAGGGGCTCACACAAAGCATGCTTGTGAGCAGGAAGAGCTCTCCACGGCTGGAGTCCAGATGCACCACGGGAGGTGAAGGTGAAGGTGGAGGCTGGGTCCAGATGCTGGGCCACCCGTGTCAGGCTGAAGGCTTTAACATGGCCCTTGAGCTTTGAGAAGCTCTGGGCAGTTTTTAGGCAGTGAAATGGTCAGGCCAGGGCTTGAGAACAGTCAATCTCACATCCAGGCCGTGAGTTAGAAGTGGCCAAGGACAGACACAGCAAAACACTGAGCTGATAAGCCTACAAGTCCCAGAGGTTGGATGAGAAGTGGGGAGAGAGAGTCGGGAGAGGTTTGGGAAGTCAGGTTAATAAAATGGGGCACAAATGAAGTAGTGAGTAAGGTGCAGAGAGGTGGGGCAACCTGCTTAGGATGGGAGCAGGTGACAAGGATTGAGGCCTAAATTCCTGGTGCCTGAGGGGGACAGACACTCTGACCCACCCGCCCTTGACCCCTCTTCAGAGCAGGAATGGCCTCTGCCCACCACATGTTTAGACCTGAAGACTCTAAAGCTTCCCTAATCCCTCTGCGCCCAGGCCAGCTTTTTTCCCCCCAATAGTTTTGTTGTTTTTGTGTATTGAACAATTTTTTTTTAATACAGAGGTATGTTTTTGCCCTAGCTGGTTTTGCTCAGTGGATAGAGCATTGGCCCACAGACTAAAGGGTCCCGGGTTTGATTCCAGTGAAGATCCTGGCCGTCATCAGGGTGGGTACGGGAGACAACCTATCAGTGTGTATCTCTGACATCAATGTTTCTCTCTCTGTGTCTCTCCCCCTCCCTTCCACTCTCTCTAAAAATTAATGGAAAAATACCCTGGTGGGAGGATTAACAAAAATATATAAATAAATACAGAGTGTTTTTGAAAAGAAACTAAATATCACACATAATCCCATTACGCAGAGATAACTTATTTAGTGTTACATTTTGGTATGTGTAACAGCCCTCGTATTAGGATGTTTGTATGTATGTGTGTGTGTGTGATTTTAGAGAGAGATGTTTGGAGTTGTGCCAGGGCCAGCCTGGCAGGTTGAACTGGGCTGAGGTAGGGAGGTGGGAATTGAGAAAAGAAAGAGAGACAGAAAAGCGGGATCAGGAGGACTACAGGTAGCCATTGACCGACCGTAGTAAATTTATTAACTGCACAATGCTTTTTATGCCCAAAACACTAATTAGGAGGTCTGTTAAGAGGAGTGTATTCCTTGTTCCTCTTAATCTGTAAAGGAGAGATAGAGCCAAAGGACAACTTCTTAGTACAATAAATCTCAGTAGATAAATACAGACTTCTTGGCAAGCCATGAAAGGTTGCTCTCATTCTTCTGATAGTAGCCATCCAAACAAGTCTGGGGAAACTGTGTGGGTAGGGGGCCAGCCCTGCTACCCCCTCAGATGCAAGGACCTTGTCAGCTTACATCCTGGCTCCAACAGAGTTGTTTTATTTTTTTATCAAAATATGGTTATTTAAAGCACACTACAGTAATTTTTTAAGGAACATATCCCACATAGCCCCAGTGTCACTGAGATGTAAGCCATTTTAAGTGGCTGCATAGTATTCCATTTTATGACTGTACCATATTTATTTAACCGATGCTTATTAACTTGTTTTTATTGTTTAACAATATTATGAACAGCTTCGTACTTCTTTGTACTCTTGTCCATTATTTCCCTAGGATAAGTTTGGGGATTGATTGTCAAAGTATGCACATTTCTGTGTCATGATGAACACCAACAAAACATTTTTTTAAATAAGATTTTCATGCCGAAACCGTTTTGGCTCAGTGGATAGAGTGTCAGCCTGTGGACTGAAGGGTCAGTCCCGGGTTCGATTCCAGCCAGGGGCATGTACCTTGGTTGCAGGCACAACCCCAGTAGGGAGTGCACAGGAGGCAGCTGATTGAGGTTTCTTTCTCATCGATGTTTCTAACTATCCCTCTTTCTTCCTCTCTGTAAAAAAAAACAATTAAAAAAATATATAAAAGATTTTCATGTTTCTGGAAGAGTTGAATTGTGGGCTTATAATGAACCTGTGCTTTACATTTTGCAATCTATCCATCTATTTCCTTTTTCTTTTTTTAAATATATTTGTATTGATTTCAGAGATGAAGGGAGAGGGAGAGAGAAACATCAATGATGAGAATGAATGGTGTATTGACTACCTCCTGCACACCCACTACTGGGGATAGGGCCCACAACCTAGTTATGTGCCCTTGACTAGAATGGAACCTGGCCAACGCTCTATGCACTGAGCCAAATCAGCTAGGCACGATGAGCATTCTTGGTCTTTTTCAATCTGGTAGACAAAGCAACTATTCTCACGTTTACAGTTTTGAGAACTAGAGAGGCCAAGTATTTTTTCTTATTATTTTTTATTGATCTGATTTGGGGGGAGAGAGAGAGAAACATTGATTTGTTGTTCCACTTATTTATGCATTCACTGGTTGATTTCTTTACTGTATTTTATTGATTTTCCACAGAGAGAAAGGGAGAGGGGCAGAGAGCTAGAAACATCAATGAGAGAGAAACATCAACCAGCTGCCTTCTGCACACCCCCTACCGGGGATGTGCCCGCAACCAAGGTGCATGCCCTTGATGCTCTATCCACTGAGCCAAACCGGTTTCAGCCCCTGGTTGATTCTTGTATGTTCCCTCACTGGGAATTGAATCGAATCTGCAACTTTGGCGTATTGGGGACTATGTTTTAACAGTTACCTGGCCAGTATTTTTTTCTTGTTTTATTTGCCATTTATGGTTAGGCTTTTGACTGTTTATATCCTTTTCCCATTTCTCTGAGTTTTTCATCCTCCCCCCATACCTAAGGTGACCAGATCATCCCGCCTTTGGTGGGACAATCTGGTCACCTTACCCATACCTCCCCAGTTTCTCAAAGCGGATTTTCTCTGTAGAAATTTTAGGGGGCAATCAATTTTAATGGACTTTCCTTTATACTTTTTAAGGTATTGTGCTTAGAAAGTCCTTTCCCACCTAAAAATTATTTTTTAAACCAACTGTGTATTTTTTACATTTAAGTAATCTCCCTGTCATTTGTTTTAACATAGTGTGTAGTAATGAGTCTAGATTTCTTTATTAGTGGTAAACCAATTTTCTGAATATCATGTATATTACTTTTCTACTAATTTGAAATTCTATGAGGACCAGGGTCTTCACACTTTCAGGGTCTCTTTTTTTTTCCTGCAAATTTTGGACCAAAGTTTCCTGTTTTTCGTCTGCCTCTTACATTGGGACAACAGGCCTCGAGTCTGAGCTGTCTCCTTTGCCTTGTGCAGGCCTGCACTCACGGGGCCTCGGGGCTTCCCTCTGCACAGACCAGACTTCACGCTGGCTGGCCCCGCCCTCTTCTTGATCCTGGAACCCTGAGCTTTCATGTCTGGGTAGGGACAAGGGTATAAACATTTATTTTTTTAGGGTAAAATTTCATACGTTACAATACATGAGGGGTAGTAAATGCAGTTTTTTATGGTAACATGGATGTATATTTTGATACCAGCTATTACAGGCTCAGTATTGTGAATGTGGAGGGAATATGGCACATTCCACTGCCCACCTGATGATGTTGTGGGCGGCCCACGAATGACGAGACCGCCAGTCAGCCAATTTGAAATTTAGGAAGCCTTTATTACGAACTCGAGTCCAGGCTCACATCTCAACTGACACAGCAGCGAGCAACGAGAGCCTCGACCCACTCTAAGCATACCACTTTTATCCCCGTCTTAGGGATGCTTGGCAGTTTATGATTGGCTAAAAAGTCTTTAACAAAGAAAGGTCAGCTATGAGCTATGAAAAATTCCACTAGTACAGTAACATCATTAAAAGTTTGCACTACACCTGGGGCGGGGGGCTTCTGTGTGACCTGGTTTGGTCTGTTTGTGCTGCCTTTCGGTCACTTGGAACAGGACATGCCTGAGGTTTGGGGATTGCAAACAGGGTTAGTTTTATGACTAACATAAAGCGCATCATGCTACATTCTTTGTTGTGGGTCTGGTTGTTCCTTCCTCCCCTGGGCTGGAGCCCTGCCTCCACAGGGTCCTGCCGGCCATCTGGAGCCATGCCTTGACCGGTCTTGCCGGCCATAACAATGACTTGTAATATGGCGGGTCTCTCTTTTCCAAGTCCAGCACGGAAAGAGAGATGAACCTGAAAGAGAGATGAACTGGAAAAGAGAGTGTGAACCGGAGGAGGAGCGGATTCTATTCGTGTGGTCCTGAGATAGTCACCAAGCAGACTGTCAAATGACAGCGGGGAGGGGAGGGAGATCTGGGGGAGATAAGAGATCAACCGAAGGACTGGTATGCATGCATATAAGTACAACCAACGAACACAGAACTCTGGGGAGGGAGGGCATGTATGCAGGGGGGGGGGTAGGGCAATGGTAAGCTATGTACACATATAATACCTTAATAAATTTTTTTTAAATGGAAAAAAAAAAAAGAACTGGAAAGAGAGATGAACCGGTTCTTCTAATGGAGGTGGCTGGGGATTGAGAAATAAAAGAAAGAAAGAGATAAGACACAAAATGGAAGGGAAAAGCTGGGAACTGGGTGGGACTGCTGCCCTCTTCTGCTGGAGACACATGACCCAGAGCCATACAGCATGTTTATTTTATACCCCAAATAACAGGAAGCTTCACCAGAAGTCAAGACAAAGGAAATTATTTGCATTCTTGAGTTTGCCCAAGCATTCCTGGGGCTAGGCTGGATTTACATATCAAAACACCCTCCTGGACACCTGGGCTGAAATGAAGGCCAAGCTGTAACACTCTTGCCTTTTTGGCAAAGCGTGTTCCCAGGACTGGCTTTGCCTGTGGCCTTGGGTTCAGCTGACAGTAATTAAAGAATGCCCACGTGCCTACAGAAAGAACTGAATTAAAGTGGATTTATGCCAAAACCTGTTTGGCTCAGTGGATAGAGCGTCAGCCTGTGGACTCAAAGGTCCCAGGTTCGATTCCAGTCAGGGGCATGTGCCTTGGTTGCGGGCACATCCCCAGTGAGGGATGTGCAGGAGGCAGCTGATTGATGTTTCTCTCTCATCGATGTTTCTAGCTCTCTATCCTTCTCCCTTCCTCTCTGTAAAATATCAATTAAAATATATATATATATATATATATATATATATATATATTTTTTTTTTTTTTTTTTTTTTTTAAATAAGGTGATTTTAAAACAACTTTGTCTTTTCCCCAGGCTTTCTGTTCATGTTGTTACAGGCAGTTTGGCCAGTCTGTACTGGATTTTGAATAAACTCTGTATCCTGAAAAAAAGAAAGAAAGAAAGAAAGAAAGAAATTCCATCTTTGTCATGTGTGAAATATCTAAAATACACTGAAGTTTATTTCTGGACTCTCTGTTTAGTCTCTGGATCTCTTTATCCCTACGCCAGTAACACAGGCTTTTAATTTTTAGAGCCATATGTGGTGTTGTTTTGCTTTTGGGTTTTTTGGGGTTTTTATTTTTTTTATTTTAATCCTCACCCGAGGATATTTTTCCCATTGCTTTTCAGAGATAGTTGAAGGAAGGGATGGAGGAGGGGAGAGAGAGAAATATCAATGTGAGAGAGATACATTGACCGGTTGCATCCTGCACGTGCCCCAACCTGGGGCAGAGAGCGAACCTGCATCCAAGGTTCATGCCATTGATGGGAATTGAACCCGCAACCCTCCAGTGCACAGGCCAATGCCGTAACCATTTAGCACACCAGCCAGGGCCCACATAGTTTGTTTTCTACTCTGGTATTTCACCTCTTGCCCACTTTGTTATACTTTTTTCAATATAGTTCAGGCTGTCCATTCTGCCAGCTCAACTTGAACATCATTTTGTCAAATTTCAAAATAAAAATTGGGAATTGTATTAAATAATAGTTTTGTTTGAGCCCCTGCTCTGTTCTTTAATGCACTGCCTCTCATCTGTCACCATAAAGTGTAAGGATTGTATTAACCTCATAAAATACGCTGGACAGTATCCTTTTTCCTGTTTTCTACAGCAGTTCATTAGAGCAGGGTTTTTTTTCTTCTTGAAGGCTTGCTGGTAGGATCACTTTTAATACCTTTGTTGGTCCTAGTTCTATCACATTAAGTTTTTTCATGACCTTTGGTTAATGTATTGGTTTCCTATGACTTAGGACTATGTTTTTAGTCATTTAAATTTTTCCATAAGTCATTTGTTTCATTCAGATCAATTATTATATGAGCCTATTCTCCTACAACATCCTAACATCTCACCTTTCTCACATGTAATATGCACTTGCTGAATACTGATCATACTTTGTAGAGGTTAGTCTTCTTTGTTGAACTGGAAGAAGCAGCTGTTGTTTGTATTAATTCTGCTTTGGGAGGAGGATTTTATTTGCTTTCTTACCCATTCATTTCTACTTTGGATATTCTTTTTATTTCAATAGTACATGCTACTTGAAAAAAAACATTAATTAATACAAAAGCATGAAAAGTGAAATTCAAACTGCCCTTCTCCCTCAGCCCAACCTGCACCCTTTCCAATCTCAGACTTCTTGAGGGATGTCCAACTGCCCAATTAGGCCCAATGAGATAGGGCCTAAATGGGCAGTCAGACATCCCTCTCACAATCCAGGACTGCTGGCTCCCAACTGCTCACCTACCTACTTGCCTATCTGATTGCCCCTAACTGCTTCTGCCTGCCAGCCTGATCACCCCCTAACCACTCCCCTGCTAGCCTGACTGACGCCTAACTGCTCCTCTGCCAACACAATTGCCCCTAACTGCCCTCCCCTACCAGCCTGGTCACCCCCAACTGCCCTCCCCTGCTAGCCCAGTCACCCCTAACTTCCCTCCCTTACCAGTCTGGTCGCCCCCAACTGCCCTCCCCTGCCAACCTGGTTGCTCCCAACTGCCCTCCCCTGAGGGCCTGATCACCCACAACTGCCCACCCTTGCTGGCCATCTTTGACCACTTGGAAACGGAGATCTTGTGTGTTGGAGTGATGGAAAATTTGTGTATTACCTCTTTATTATATAGGATTGGTTTTGATTCACATTCAGTCTTTTATGGTTTTTCTCTTTCTGTGTAACAAGTCATCAGGCACATGAACAGTAACACCCACTGATCTCACAATTGGGGGTTTGGGCTCAGCAAGGCCCTTCCTCCTGTGAGCGCAGTTGTTTGGTGCCGCATGCAGGCTGGGAGAGGCCGAGGGGCTCCATGAACTGGCCTGGAGCAGCAGGTGCTTCTTGACCTCTCAGCCCCCGGTGGTCTTCCCACTCGGCGTCCAGCATGATGGCTTCAGCTAGGCCAGACTTCGTTCATGGCAGCTGAGAATTCAAAGTCTGTGCCCTGAGAAGAAGGGCTAGGAAGAAGCTGGTATTGCCTTGTTAGCCTGCTGTAGAGTCATAGCCATCGTTTCTGCTGCTTGCTAAAGCACAGAATTTTTTTAATCCATGTTTTTTATTGATTCTTAGAGAAGGGAGAGAGAGAGAGAAACATCGCTCTTCTGCCTTGTGTGCATGCCTTGACCGGGGGTCAAACCTGCAATCTGGGTATGTGTCCTGACCAGGAATCAAACCTGCCACATTTTGGTATACAGGTGGCTCTAACCAACTGAGCCACCTGGCCAGGGCATATTTCTGCTATTTTCTAACTCATCAAGACCGGCGCAAAGGCTGCCCAGGATCAAGGGTCAGGGGTATGGATTAGTGGGAGGTGCTAATCCACACTCCTGTTGCAGACTTGTGTAAAAGCCATCCTGCATAGCTTTGGCTTTAACACAAGTGGAATTGTGATAAGGAGTTTAATGCTGTGCTTGTTATTCGTTGATTTAAAAGTTTATCCTAGAACTTCCTTTTTGTAACTGCATTTCCATCTGCTGCATTCTTTGGTATGCTCCTGAGGGTTCTGTGATATGGCTATAAAATGATTTTAAACATTTCTCTATCAGTGCACCCAATATTCTTATATTTCAAATAGGAATAGCTTCAATTATACTGCAGTGGACGATGGCAGACTAAGGCCCTCACTCCCTCTCTCTCAGGTGCTTTTTTACTGGACAAAGCCCTTGACTTTGAGACATGTGAGGGGTCTTGTGCCTGCAGCAGCAGAGAATTTTCCTGGCATACCGATGGGCCATTTCCACCCAGTCCTGGGGCAAGGGGTCAGAGTCTTAGTGAAGGTCGCCATTTTCGTCTAAAGCCATGATCTCTCCTTTTTTATAACTTGGCACCCAAAGAACTTGGTTGATCTTTTGTCAACAACTTGATTATAGAACAAATATACAAAACTAGTCTTAACTAGGTGGGAACATTTCAAAATATTCCTTTAAATTTTGACTTTTAGTAGTGGGGTAATTTTTTCTTGACTTGTTTGATTGATTGCTATTTTATAGAGCTGCTTAACCTAAGTCTTTGTAGGAAAGAGCCAGGGAATGTAAATACTGGAATTTTAAAGATTGTAAGGTTTGTGTGGAAAGTGATTTTTTTGGTTAAACGTGTGTGTTTTATGTTGAACAGGTTGGAGTGATCGACTTTTCCCTCTACCTTAAGGATATGCAGGATCTTGATGGTGGCAAAGAGTAAGTACTGGATTGCATGCTGCTGTTCACATTATTAGTGAAATCCCAGCAAAGAATGTTACATTTGTTTTAGCCTTGTTTGAAATTCTAGTTCTTACTTATCTGCTTTGAATTTCAGAGGTGACACATTAATTTTCCCATTGTTTGAGGAATTGTGCTCTACAGAAGGCGGGGTACAAGTGAAATTTCTCCATTCATACTGTCCCTTGTCTGCCTCCCTCTGCCACTCCCGCTCCTCCCTCAGAGGAGTCTGCTCATATCTCCTTTCAAGCCTTTTATTAATGCCCCACAGATTTTTTTTTTTATCCTCAGGAGTGAGGATATTTTTTTCATTGATTTTTAGAGAGTGGAAGGGAGAGGAGAAGTGAAGAAAGAGAAACATCGATGTGAGAGACACATTGATTGGTTGCCTCCCACTTGTGCCCCAAGTGGGGCCATTGATTGAACCTATAACCAAGGTATGTGCCATTGACTAGGATTCAAACCCGAAGACTGAACCTGACACTCTATCCACTGAGAAAAACCAGCCAGTGCTGCTTTTATAAAGATTTTTTAATTGGTTTTTAGAGAGAGAGGAAGGGAGAGGGAGAGAGAAAGCAAAACATCAATTGGCTGTCTCCTATACACTCCCTACCAGGGATTGAGCCTGCAACCTGGGCACCTGCCCTGACTGGGACTCAAACCAGCAACCTTTCAGTACATGGATAAGGCCCACTAAGCCACACTGGCTGGTGCTTTTGTTTTGTTTTGTTTTTTTAAATTGATTTCAGAGAGAGGAAAGGGGATAGAGAGAAACATGGATTTGTTGTTCCATTTATTTATGTATCATTGGTTGATTCTTGTATGTGCTCTGATCAGGGTTTGAACCTGCAACCTTGGCGTATTGGGATATCACTAACCAACTGAGCTACCTGGCCAGGGCCATTGGTCATGCAATTTGCTATGCAGTTTGTTTAAATGTAAATGGGATGGTACTATTATATATGGAAGTTGCCCATGAAATTGTTCTTTGACCCTAATGCAGGAGGCAGCCAATCAATAATTCTCTCTCATCATTGATATTTCTATCTCCTTCTCCCTTACTCTCTGAAATCAATATATATATAAAAGCCCAAGTGACCGTTATGGTCATCCAGTCAACCAGTCACTGTGGTGATGCACTGACCACCAGAGAGCAGATGCTCAATGCAGGAGCTGCCCCCTGGTGGTCAGTGCACTCCCACAGCCAACCTGCAGCCAGGTTGTAATCCCTCTTCCTGGCCAGCCAATCTCCCGCTCATTGTCCAGGCTGAGGTACCCCACCCGTGCATGAATTTGTGTACTGGGCCTCTAGTGTATTTTTTTTAAAAAGAGGAAAACAAACAACATGTAAAACCTACCATTTATTTACAATAAAAAATGCACTATTTATATATGTTGTACCTATGCACCCACGGGCTGTTTCTAGAGTGGCACGTAGACTCAGTAGCCATGCTGCAGGGAAGAGGACAGAAGGGAGATCCACTGTAAAACCTTGGGTCGTATTTGACTGTTTTACTCTGTGCATCTGTTACCTGTCATTCACTCTTCTTCCCAACAAAGACCCCGCCCTCCCCCTAGGCTCAGCACCTTGGCAGCACACCTGACCAAGGAAGGGACCAGAGGGAACCCCATTAGTGCTTAATGCACCCTAAATACCAGGATTCACCTACTTTAAACTTAAAATATATTCTTTATATTCTAAAAAATGGAAATAAACAGGTTATCCACCAGTAAGGGAATAATTGAATGAATTATGGAACATTAATAATATTCCATGAAGACCTAAAAAATGAGCTACTAGTATAGTTGACTTAGAGGGATTTCCACAAGATATTAGTAAGTGAGAAAAGTATGATACTGAGAAGTATATGTATACCATTTTTTAAAACGAACCCAAAAAACCCCTAGTCAATATTTTATATTTTAATTGCATAGTACGCATGCACGTGCATACACACACACACACACACACACAATCGATAGATGGTTATATGCACACTGAAGGCCCTGTGTATGAAAATTCATGCACTGGAGGACGGGGTCCCTCAGCCCAGCCTGTCCTCTCTCACAGCCTGGGAACCCTCAGGGGCGAGAGGCGACCTGGCAGTCAGGGGAAGGTGACATCCCATCACACCTCTGCTGTTGCCGACAGCACAAGCCTCAGCTGGCCCTGGTTACCTGAGCTTAGGGTGGCTGGGCAGCTGCCATCTGAGGCTTGCCCGTGCCTCGGGCAGGCCCTGAGCAGCTGGGGGCTGAGAGGACTGGGGGACTCAGGAGGCAGGCACAGGGAACGGCCGCCCCAGCAGAGCTGAGGCGACTGGGCACCACCATCTGTGGCTGTGGATGCCACCATCTTTGAGGGCGGGCAGTCAATTAGCACATTCCCTCCTTATTGGCTATGGGCGCTGCCATTTTTGTGACGGTATGAGGGTCAATTAGCATATTTCCTCTTTATTAGATAGGATAGTATATATTCAACAGGGTTAGGGTTACCAGGAGGAGTTGTGTAAAGTGAAGAACAGGTAAAAGGAAAAAAAATGAATGCACTAGAAAACAAATTCAGTACCCGTGGAACAAGCATGTGTAGAATGATCCTACGTATGTATGAATGTAAAGGAATGTGGGGGCTAACTTTAAAATATTAAAGTCTTTTTTTAAATGTACTTTTATTGATTTCAGAGAAGAGGGGAGAGAGAGAGAGATAGAAACATCAACGATGAGAGAGAACCATTGATTGGCTGCCTCCTGCAAGCCCCACACTGAGGATGGAGCCCACAGCCCACGCACGTGCCCTTGACCAGAAATCCAACCATGACCTCCTGGTTCGTAGGTCGATGCTCAACCACTGAGCCCTGCTGGCCAGGGAAAGTCTTTTTATTTTAATGCAGACCCATCAGCTTTGTGTTTCGAGTCACATGGTCTTCTTTTCTAAGCCAACCTCCTTTCCTTCAGTATAGCAAGGTGTCTTCACCCGCCACGTGGGAGCCATTTGCATGTTGCTGTTGGTGTTTCCACCTGGCATGCTCATGGCTTTCATCCTCCCAAATCCCCAGCCAGTTGCAGGGGTGGAAGGGTGTCTCTGCAGGAGCCTGCTCTCCAAGTGTGTCTCCATGTCTCCTCAGGCCCCAGCTGCTGTCTCCCCCAGGCCTTGCTCTCTGTTCACTCAGGGCCATGTAGACAGTACTAAGCTCTAGCTCTTGGTTTCCTGGTAACATTGTTACTCCTACCAGCTGATTCGAAGATTGAGGGACAGTTACACAGTGTCAACCCTTAGTAAAAAGAATTTCTTTTTGTGCTCTTTTAAAAGGCATGAAAGAATTACTGATGTCCTTGATCAAAAAAATTATGTGGAAGAACTGAACCGGCACTTAAGGTAAGGCTCACCCCTTTTTCCAGGGCTACAGTTGAGTCTCTGTACCTGATAACTGTCCCGTGGAACTTCTCTGAGTTGCCATGTATTTCCAACTAACTTTCTTTCCAAACCAGGAAGGAAGATCATCATGCCATGCTCATATGTACAGGCTGGAGAAGTATGATGTCTTGAAACAGAGCCCTTGGGTGTCTTCAGCTCTTTGTTTTGTGCAGTTACACAATTTAGAGCATCCATCAGTAAAACCTTGACTCTGCGCCCCTCCCCTCAGCCACTCAGTTGAAAACCACTGCTGTGGGGAGCGTTGTTGCTGCTGGGAATCAGCACAGTCCTCCTGGTCTGGGGCAGGAGAAGGATGATTGAACACCACTGGGCTAGGTCCCTGAGATCACTCAGTAGCCGTGGCCAGCATCTTTATTGTGATTTTTCATTTTAATTGGAAAGCCGCTGCCACATCCCTCGCACGACCCAGGGAAGTGCTGCTCTGAGCTCTCCTCAAGCGTGATGTTGGCTGTTACTTTGAAAGAAATTCTTTTAAAAAATATATATTTTATTGATTTTTTTTATAGACAGGAAGGGAGAGAGACAGAGAGTTAGAAACATCGATGAGAGAGAAACATCAATCAGCTGCCTCCTGCACACCCACCACTGGGGATGTGCTGCAACCAAGGTACATGCCCCTGACCGGAATCAAACCGGGAACCCTTCAGTCCGCAGGCTAACGCTCTATTCACTGAGCCAAACTGGTTTTGGCAAGAAATTCTTTATAATTTCCTAGTTTATTGAGAGTTTGGGTGTTGAACTTTTAGCATCCAATAATTGTGACTTTTCTCCCTTAATCTGTTGATGTGATCTATTTTACTCACAGATTTCTTTATACTGAGCAATTCCTGGATCACAGAAATAAACTCTGCTTGATCCTAGTTTTAAAATTTAATTGTCCTCTTACCAAGGACCTTGACCTCACTGTCCTCTAGTTCTCGCCTTCTGGCGCAGTGGTTGCCTACTGCTGGTCCGTGAGGTCCGAAAGGTTGGCGACCGCTGCTATGCAGCTTCGCAACACGAACTGGGAAGCTTTGTGCTGGTTCTGTGCCTGGGAACGGAGCGCCTTCTAGGCTGTGATCGTTACTGTTCTCTGGACGCTGGCAGCTGGAGCTTGTTTGCAGACACTGTTGTGCCAGTGTATCAGTTTTCCCTTCGTTCACCTAGGTTTTCTTCTCTGGAGGACCTGTCTGTTTTGTAATTTATATATTTCCTAAAATATATACATAGATGTTAATATTTTCTAAGCTATATAATTGGTATAGAATTGACAGTTATCGACTCTTAAACTTTTAGTTCCCTTTATATCATTTGCTTTGTTCCCTTTTCCATTTTGTGTCCTTATTTTTATTTCTCTTCCACCCAGTTCTCTTTAGGGTAGAGATGAATCAAACCCTTTTATTTGGGGGAATCTCAGGGAGGGTCAAGGGCTGGAAGTACAGTCACGTCCGCCGTCCTCAGCCTGGCGGGATCTCTCCCGCTGCCTGGTGTTGAAAAGCTCCCCTCCAGTTCTTGAGCCTTGATTCTCCAGCCTCATCGGGGCTGTGGCTGGTCCCTCACGGGCACCAGCAGCAGGTTTGGCGTAGGGCCCGTTGTCTGCAATGCAGGCTTCAGTCACGGCACCCCTCAGAGGGGTATGAACCTTAGAAAGTCTGTAATATAAAGTTATGGTTTTCTTTTCTTTTTTTTAAGTCCCACAGATTTTATTTATTTTTTAAATATATTTTATTGATTTTTTACAGAGATGAAGGGAGAGGAGAGAGATAGAAAGTTAGAAACATCGAAGAGAGAGAGATATCAACCAGCTGCCTCCTGCACACCCCATACCAGGGATGTGCCCACATCCAAGGTACATGCGGGAATCGAACCTGGGACCTTTCAGTCCGCAGACCGATGCTCTATCTACTGAGCCAAACCAGTTTCAGCTAAAGTTATGGTTTTCTTGTCTGTAAAATAGGTTAAGAAAGTTTACCTCACAGAATTGGAGGATTATATGCATTTAAAGTGCTTGGAACCAACGGGCCTGGCTCACTGTCCAAAGGGAACGTGACTGCTGTGATCTCTGTGGTTGTTGTCAGTATTGTTCACCAGTCCTCTCTAGTTCTTTACATAGCTTTCAATAGAAAAGTAGTGCGTATTACTTAAAGAAGCTTTGGAAAACGGGGCAAAGATTACAAGATTTGCCTGGCCAACGTGGTTCAGTGGTTGAACGTCAGTCTATGAACCAGGAGATCACAGTTCAATTCCAGTCAGGGCACTTGCCTGGGCTGTGGGCTTGATCCTGGTAGGGGTCGTTCTGGAGGCAGCTGATCAATTATTCTTTTTCATCATGGATGTTTCTCTATCTATCTCCCTCCCTCTCTCTTCCTTCCGTCCCTCCCTTCCTTCCTCCCTCTTCCTCTTCCTCCCTGAAATCAATAAAAGTATGTATTTTTAAAGTATTACAATATTTATTATAAATCACCTTTGATCCTACTACCCAAAAGTACCAGTGTCTTGTTATGAATATTACATTAGATATATGACTGCCAATGCATTTTAGTTCCCATTAATTGTTTTGGGAAGAAAACATAGAACAAGTGTACAGTACACACACAAACGTGTTTACCTAGAATTATCATTCGAGCTCATTGGAGGCCCATGGACTCCATTTCCTGGGGGAAATCCAGGAATCGCTGTTCTCGTTACAGGTTGACAAGGCGGTCGGCCACTGTCAGTTCACATTTTCTTAATATTGTGTTTTCTATAGCTGCACAGTTGGAGATCTTCAAACCAAGATAGATGGCTTGGAAAAGACTAATTCAAAGCTTCAAGAAGAGGTTGGTAACTTATTGAAATTCTTAAAATAGCACCGCCTGAGGTTAAGGAGATGGTGCTGTCCCTGTCCCCAACCAGAGCTGCTTGCTGCTGGCACTGAATTGCTGACCTGGGGCTGAGCTGCACTGGGACAGGCAGATTTCACGTCCTCCCGATGTGCCTGCCCTGACGGCTCCCATGAGCCAGTGCGTCTGCTCCTGAGCCAAGCCTCTCATCCTCGGCCGGAGAAGCTCAGCTCCTGTGAGCGGCTCTCCCCGCACGTGTCCCGGATGCGGCTCAGGCTCTTCCCAGGTGGACAGCACCCCGCCCTCTCCTGTGAGTCGGCCTCGGAAGCACGGAGCCCGGCTTCCCAGTGTGGCCTTTCTCTGCTTTCTCACTAGGAAGACAGAGCTTAAGGGCAGGAGGGAGGGCTGAGCCAGCTACCTGGCAGCCTCGTTGGTGGACACATCCGTCTCCTGTTAGCAAGAGGAGCCTTTCTGAGGTTTCCACACGTAGCGGTCCCTGGCTGCTCCCATTCCCCACCAGGTCTCACTGAGGATGAGGAGGGCTGTGAGGGAGCCGCAGCAGAACCCCCCGCACGGTGGAGGCAAGTTTCAGCCACATGAGAGTCGCAGGGCACGCCTTTGGCACTGCGTGGAGGACCCAGTGTGGGCTCCAGGGAGAAGGGCCTGCTCTCCGAGGGGCGGCTGAAACCCTCTCTGGGAGGAGCCCATCTGTGGGGGGACTCAGCGCGGCACAGGCCGGCCTCGCAGGAGGGACGGCCGGGGAGCGGGCTCGCCTTCCCTTTGGGTGGCCGGAACTTCGGGCCTCCGTTGAGGGCAGGTGTTGAGTCCTCATGGCCACACGATGGCAGCCCCCTCACGCTGGAGAGCACCTCGGAGTGAGACGCACAGACGTGCCGCACACAGGCGGCCCGCGGCGGCCTCAGGTGCTAGTCGTAGGAGAGCCGGCAGATCCGGCCGTTCTCCCGGACCAGGGCCTGCTTGGCTGGAGGGCTGACTTACCTTCTGAAAGGAAACGACTGCGTTACTTTTTTCCAAGGCAAACAATGTATTAGCAAATGTCCTTTGAGAGAAGGAGACCTCGTGGCGTGCTCGCTCGTCTTCAGAGAGTGGGACGGGCGTTAGCTCGTGTTTCTGCCTGTGTCCTCCCTCGTGGCAACTGGCACCCCCTTCAGAGCCTCCACGTCCCTCGTTGGGGACCGCTGCTGTGTTCACAAACCCGGGTCTGGATGCTGAGTCTGAGAGGACTGGGCGCTCTTGGCGAAGAGCGCAGAGCTCGGTGCTGACGGCCCCGGTGGTTTTGCTGTTCAGGGCAGATGTCTCCCCAGCCTCCCCGCCCTCTCCAGGCTGAGGTCAGGAGCCGGTGAAGAGGGCTCCGCCGATGTATCTCTAAACATCCGCTAAGTGGGCCCGGGCAGAAGAGGACTTCTCGGCTGTGGTGGCCATGCCTCCCAGAGCGCTTTAATCCCCTCCATGACCAGACTGCCTTTGTTCACTGGCTCGAAAAAAACGGAAAAGAACAAAGAATTGGGGGAAAAAACTTAATCCCTTGGCTAAGTGGCAGCTACTTTTATCATGTGGTATATATATTTCTTAAGCATTTTTAACACACAAGATTTTTTTTAATTATGTGGTGAGAAAATATTGTATGGCTTATGTTACTTTCATGTTGGTTTTATAAGAATGTCCTCAAATTATTAACAGCTTTTGTAAACATTTCAGTCATTACATATGCTCCACTTTAATTTACTAAGCTATTTCTTTAATGTTCAAGCTATTTCTGATGTCTAGTATCCATAAATCTCCTCCCTCCCCCATTATGTGGTATGCTGTCACTTTTATAAAACAAGAAAATTAGGAGAGGGTAGAGATGGTTAGAGGCAGGAGTGGGAGAAACTTTTATTATATGTATTTTTATATCTTTGGAATTTTGTGAATGTATTACCTATTCAAAACAAGGAAATAAATATATAACCAGCCTTGGCCGGTGTGGTGCAGTGATTTTCTAAGCCTGCCCACCGAAGAGCGGCAGGTTCAATTCCCCGTCAAGGGCACATAACCTGGGTTACAGGTTCAATCCCAACCCCGGTCAGGGCACTTGTGTCTCTCACATCACCATTCTCTCTCTCTCTCTCTCTCTCTCTCTCTCTCTCTCTCTCTCTCTCTCTCTCCCTCTCTCTCTCTTCCTCCCTCCTTCCCTCCCTCCATCTCCCCCCTCTTCCCTTCCACTCTCTCTGAAAATCAGTGGAAAAAATATTCTCAGGTGAAGATTATCCAAAGATAGATTAGATAGATAGATAGATAGATAGATAGAATATCTGATATGTGAAAATAAATTGTTGGTTGTAAAGGTGCTAAATGTTAGATTTTATTTGAATCGTAAGATTCATTTTGATGTTAAGAGATATAAAAATCTTTCTTAATCAGCTTTCAGCTGCAACAGACCGGATTTTTTCACTTCAAGAAGAACAGCAACAATTAAGAGAACAAAATGAATTAATTCGTGAAAGAAGTGAGAAGAGCGTAGAGGTGAGAACTTGACCTGACAGTTGGCATATTTCTCACGCGGACATACGTGTCCATCACAGATCTCAAGCTCATAGAAAGTGCCTCCTGCCACAGTCCTGGGCACCCTGCTCCCTCCCCTGGGCCTGTGCACACAAAAGTTCCTGTTCACTCTTCTTCAGCTTCCACTCTCTTCATGCTTACCCCGCCGGGGCTCTGTGATGCCATCCCCAGTGCCATCCCCATCAGTGGGCTTGGGCCCTCCTCCGTGTCCCTACAGCTCTTTGGCCTCCCTCCTCTGTAGAATCTGTTGTTTTATAGAATTGCTGGCTTGCTCACCTGATAATTTGATGGTAGAGATCCTACCTGATTCTTCTCCAAATTCATGCAGTGCTAAAAACATGCTCAATAAACATAGAATGGTGACTTGAATGGGGTCTTCCCGACTAGGAATGATTATTCTGTTTTAAAGAAAAGTAAATTTCTTTAAAAAATAACAGCTACCCTAGCTGGTGTCACTCAGTGGATAGAGCATTGCCTGTGGACCAAAGGGTCCCAGGTTCGATTTTAGTCAAGGGCACATACCTTGGTTGCAGGTTCCTCCTTGGCCCTGGCCCTAGTTGGGACACATGCAGGAGGTAACCAATCGATGTGTTTCTCTCACATGGATGTTTCTCTCTGTCTTTCCCTCTCCCACTCTCTCAAAAAAAATAATGGAGAGCCCTGTGCCTCACGCTGTGGAAAGCTCCTGGTGGGAGATTCGCATGTCCCTTTGGCTTTTGAGAACCCAGAAGAGCCTCTGCAACTGTTGACATCACCCACATTAAAAAAAAAAAAAATTCAGGAGACCGAAACAAGATGGCAGCCTAGGTAGTCTCCTAAGCTGCCACCTCATCAACAATTTGGGAAAAAATAACAGCTAAAATCGAAAGGGATCGCACCAGACCCACAGGAAAGCTGGCGGAATGGGAAGGCCACAACCAGACACAAAGCAGGGCGCCGCTGCTGCCTTGTGGAGTTTAAAACTACGGTGGAACCGGACCACTGCCACCAGGAATGAGGGAAGCCAGACCTCGCTCCGCCCCGAGGCACAGGGAGTGGGCCAGCCCACCAGGCCCGCCATGGGAGCTAATGCCGGGCCTCCGCCGCGCCTTCGGCTCCTGCCCAGACAAGAAGCCTTTGAGTGCGCTCTCCCGGCCCGCAACCATCTCAGCCCGCCCGCCGTGCTGGTGAGGAGCTGGCGAGTCCTTCCTCCGCCGCCACATAGCCGGGCCGAAGCTTCTGCCATTGCCGCCATGTGGATTTTAAAACTACAGGGGAAATTAAACCACAGGAGCGACCGTCGCTGCCCCACCCGCCGCCACCGCAAATAAGGGAAATCCACCAAAAACAGCCCACTCCGCCCCGAGCTCAGGGAGTGTGTGGCTTCAGAACTTAGCCTCCACATCCACAGCAGCTCTGCGTCCACACCAAACGAGACACTTTTGAGGGCAGTCTCCCCACCCGCAGCCATCTCAGCCCACCCACAGCCATCCCAGCCCACCCCCCTTGCTGGTGTGGAGATGGCGCGGTGCCTTCCATTCCCTGCCCCAACGAGTCCTTCCTCTGCCGCCGCATGGCCGGGCTGAAGCTTCCGGCACTGCCGCCATATGGATTTTAAAAATACAGTGGAAATTGAGCCACAAAAGCCACCGCCTCTGCTGCACCCACTGCTGCTGCTGCGAGTGAGGGAAGCCCACCAAGAACAGAGCCCACTCCACCCCGGGCCCAGGGAGTCGGCGGCTTCGGAGCTTGGCCTCCGTATCAGCAGCCATTCCGCTGAGACTCCTTGGAGCACGGTCTCCCCGCCCGCAGCCGTCCCAGCCCACCCGCCGTGCTAGCGAGGAGCTAGCACAGCGCCTCCAATTCACGACCCCAATGTCCCAGAGGGGCCGTGTGCCCCGGGTGAGCCGTGTGCCCCAAGGGGGCCAGGTATCCCAGGGGGCCCTGTGCCCCAGGTGAGCCCTTTGTCCCAGGGGGAGACATGTGCCCCAGGAGAGCCGTGTGGCCCGGGGAAGCAGTGGGACCCGGGGGGAGGGGTGGTGTGAACCAGAGGAGGAGCAGATTCTATTCGTGTGGTCCTGAGATAGTCACCATAAAACAAGCAGACTGCCAAATGAGGAGCAGATTCTATTCATGTGATCCTGAGATAGTCACCATAAAACAAGGAGATTGTCAAATGACAGCAGGGAGGGGAAGGAGACCTGTGGGGAGATAAGAGAACAACCGAAGGACTGGTATGCATGCATATAAGTACAACCAACGAACACAGAACTCTGGGGAGGGAGGGCATGAATGGGAAGGTTGGTGCGGGGGAGGTGGCAATGGAAAGCTATGTAGAATACCTTAATACATTTAAAAAATAAATATAAATAAATAAATAAAATAATAATGGAAACATATCCTCAAATGAGGATTAACAAAAAAAAAAAAAAAAAAAAAAGAAGAAGAAGAAGAAAGAAAAGTAAATTTGTTTTCTGAACCTAAATTTTCTTTTCTAAAAATGTATTGACTTGCCCTTGCTGGTTTGGCTCAGTGGACAGAGCATCGGCCTACATTGAAGGATCCCAGGTTCAATTCCAGTCAGGTCACATACCTGGGTTGCAGGCTCAGTCCCCAGTGTGGGGCGTGCAGGAGGCAGCCAATCAATTATTCTCTCTCATCATTGATGTTCCTATCTATCCTTCCTTTTCCCTTCTTCTCTGAAATCAATAAAAAGATATATTTTTAAAGTTTTTAAAAAAATGTATCGTTCTCATCCTCAAGTTCAAAGATACTTCAAAATAGCTTTGAAATTTTAACCTTTCTTCATTGTACTTAAGAAATAGGAATTGTGCTACATTTTTTAAAATTATGGTGCATTTTTAAATACTTTGTAGTTGGCTTGCTTCCCATAAAACATATTCTCTCGGTACTCTTATTGGATACAGATAACAAAACAGGACACAAAAGTTGAGCTGGAGACTTACAAGCAAACTCGGCAGGGTCTGGACAAAATGTACAGTGACGTGTGGAAGCAGCTGAAGGAGGAGAAGAAAGTGCATTTGGTGAGTGTGCGAGCCTCGTGTCTTCAGAAAGGTTCCCCAAAGCTGTGCCAGAGATTTCCTCGCACTTCCCACAGCATGCTTACCCTGCGGGCACCCAGGCAGCCCACAGTCTCCCTTAAAAGAGAATAAAAGGTCCTGTTTACCACTCAATCTGCACTGGCACATTTTTCTAGTTTTACAAACCTTTTTCATGGATTGCTGGGAAATTAGATGCATGGTTTCTTTGACCACACAGTTCCCTCAGTCAGAACCTTGGTCTGTTCATTTCCACCCTATCTATGAATGAGTGCCCTGTATTTTTTATTTGTTATTATTTTCTTTATTGATTTTTTTTTTGAGAGAAAGAGAGACATTGACTTGTTATTCCACTTATTTGTCCTGTCATTGGTTGATTCTTATATGTCCCCTGACCAGGGATTGAACCTGCAATGTTGGCATATCAAGACAATGCTCTAACCTACTGAGCCACCCCGTCAGGGCCTCGTGTGTTTTATTAAATACAGTTCTTGCACCTGCTTCTTTGCATGGATGTGGAGAACATGTGTCCTGAGTTACCCAGGACAGAACCATTTCAAAATGATCTCACCTTCGTTGCCATAAACCAGTAAATCATTCCAGAAGTTCTAACATTGCAACATCGAATTGCTTTAGCACTGAAATACAAGACACGTTCTTTCAGACCATATTTTTTTTAATTTCTTTTTTTTAATTTTATTGATATTTTACAGAGAGGAAGGGAGAGAGATAGAGAGCTAGAAATGTCGACGAGAGAGAAACATCGACCAGCTGCCTCCTGCACACCCCCAACCGGGGATGTGCCCGCAACCAATGTACACGCCCTTGACCGGAATCAAACCTGGGACCCCTCAGTCCGCAGACCGAAGCTCTACCACTGAGCCAAACCGGTTTCGGCCAGACCATATATTTTGATCTTGCACTTTGAAGAACATGGTTGCAAGAACTCCAGGCTCATATGCCACCTACCAGCTTTCCGTTGACTTAATGCAAAGCCAGTTTTCATTGTAAAATAAGAAAAGGGGGAAAAGGTCATCTAGCTATTCCAGACTTTTCAAAAATCTCCCTAACCTATTCTGGCTTTCAGTTTATATTTTGCATATTGCCCAAGGCAGCCTCTGTTAAATGTATTTCTTTGTTTCACTTGAGTAGCATTGTCCTTGTTCCCATCCTTTTAAGGAACTAGAAAAAGAACTGGAATTACAAATTGGGATGAAAACTGAAATGGAAATTGCAATGAAGCTACTCGAAAAGGACACCCATGAGAAGCAGGACACACTTGTTGCCCTCCGCCAGCAGCTGGAAGAAGTCAAAGCGATCAACTTGCAGATGTTCCACAAAGTTCAGGTGGGAGCTGGCTCTGTCCCCATCCCAGCCTGGGCTCCTGCTGCTGCCTGCGCGTGGAGCTGTCCGCGCTGCCTCTCTGTCCTCACATCCGTCCTGCGGAGGGAGAGCATTGGCACATCTTTGAGGTCCCAGTGTCCTAGGCCCTGTTACATGCCACCGTATTTATATTATTAGAGTCTCCCAGCAAACTCCTAGAAAAGTTTATAAAATGGGAAAAGCGTCAATGACAGGACTGAGCTAAGTGGGTAAGCCACGTGCCCCTGGGGCACAGCTTTGCCTGTGGTGCCCTCACTGTCTCCCTGCCGCCCGTTCCCTCTGCTTCAGAGAGCGAGTGCTTAGGAAGTGGTTTAAGGATAGAAGTTTGTGTTGTCTTTTCAAGTCTGCCTGCCACACAGCGAGCAGTCTGCTGCTTGCCTCACCTGTCATTTCAGCGTGGTGAAGGGAGCCAGCCCAGGAAGAACCCATCTGGGCAGGGTCTGGAAGCTGCCATTCTGTGTCCTCAAAACTTTGATTTTTGAAGTTCTGTTTCCTGTTTTATTACCAAAACAGTCCCAACTCCACTTCCTTTTCCAGGAGTGTGGTTTCAGTTTCACTGTTAAAGACAGTAAGAGCAGGCAGTACAAATAAACTGTTATTTTGTCCTGTCTCTTTAAAACGATCACCTGATCCTGTCTAATAAAGAGGGAATATGCAAATTGACCATCACACCATAACAAAGTGTCTGTGCCCACATGGAGGCCAAGTTCCCGTAATGAGCCTTAACGAGGGATCAGCAGGGACCTGAGGCTGCGTGGCACAGGGCCGGGCCAAACAACCTAAGGCCACGCCCCTCACCCAGCAGGGTTTGACAGGGGAGGGGCTGGCCAGGTCTGGTTCTCACTCAATTTTGAGGTGCACGTGGGTGGGTGAGGACTTGGCTCTGGTTCCTATGGCATGCCCCAGACTCTGACAGGAGGAAGATTTTTATATACATTTTACTAAATTTTCTTTCATCTCTGACACTTCCATTATAGAGAAAGGACAAAGAGCAATATTAAAATATTTCCTCTAATTAATTCCCTTTTAATGTGCATAAATTTCATGCACCGGGTCACTAGTCATCATTATATATTTTTTTCTTTTTCTTTTTTTTTCCAATTTTTTTTTATTACTAAGGTATTATATGTGTACATATCTTACCATAACCCCCACCTTCCCATTCATGCCCTCCCTCCCCAGAGTTCTGTGTTCGTTGGTTGTACTTATATTCATGCATACCAGTCCTTCGGTTGTTCTCTTATCTCCCCCCTGGTCTCCTCCCCCCTCCCCGCTGTCATTTGACAATCTGCTTGTTTTATGGTGACTATCTCAGGACCACACGAATAGAGTCCGCTACTCCTCTGGTTCTCACCGCCCCTCCCCCTGAGTCCCACTGCTTCCCCTGGGACACACAGCTCTCCCGGGGCACAAGGCCCCCTGGGGCACATGGCTCACCCGGGGCACATGGCCCCCTAGGACATATGGCTCACCCAGGGCACACGGCCCCTCTGGGGTGCTAGGGTCGCGTATTGGAGGGCCGTGCTAGCTTCTTGCTAGCACGGCGGTCAGGCTGGGACGGTTGCAAGCAGGCTGAGATGGCTGTAGGCGGGTAGACCGCCCTCAAAGGTGTCTCGTTCGGTGCGGAAGCGGAGCAGCTGCGGACGCAGAGGCTAAGTTCTGAGGCCGCCCACTCCCTGAGCCCGGGGCGTAGTGAGCTCTGTTCTCGTTTGGATTTCCTTTATTCGAGGTGGCGGTGGCGGGTGGCGGTGGCCGGTGGGGTAGCGACGGTTGCTCCTGTGGTTCAATTTCCACTGTAGTTTTAAAGTTCACATGGTGGCAGTGGCGGGAGCTTCGGCTCGGCCATGCGGCAGCTGAGGGAGGACTCGCCGGGGCCGCTAATGGAAGGCGCCGTGCCAGCTCCTCACCAGCACGGCGGGTGTGCTGGGAAGGTTGTGGGCAGGCTGAGATGGCTGCGGGCGGAGAGTCTGCCCTCAATGGTGTCTCCTTTGGTGCGGAAGCGGAGCTGCTGTGGACACAGAGGCTAAGTTCTGAAGCCACACTCTCTCTGAGCCCGGGGCGTAGTGAGCTCTGATTTTGGTGGATTCCCATTCGCGGGGGTGGCAGTGGGTATGGCAGCAACGATAGCTCCTGTGTCTCAATTTCCCCTGTAGTATTAAAATCCACCTGGCGGTAGTCGCAGAAGCTTTGGAGCTGGCTGCTGGCGGCGGCGGCAGAAAGACTCGCTGGGGCGCAAACGGAAGGCGCTGCGCCATCTCCCCACCAGCACTGTGCGTGGAGGTCGGGCCAAGTCGGCTCCGGGCCGGGAGACGCCGTGCCAGCTCCTCGGGATGGTTGTGTACAGGCGCCAAAGGCGCGGAGAAAGTCCCATATCAGCTCCCTGGTTCCCACAGCGGCTGGTGGGTTGGCCCAGTCCCTGGGCCCTGGGGCAGAGCGAGGTCTGGCTTCCCCCATTCCCCTGTGGCAGTGTCTCCGGCAGGTCCGGTTTCGCCGTAGTTTTAAACTCCACATGGCAGCAGCAGCACCCTGCTTGGTGTCTAGTTGTAGCCTTCCCATTTTGCCAGCTTTCCTGTGAGTCTGGTGCGATCCCTTTCGATTTTAGCTGTTGTTTTTTTCCAAATTGTTGAGGAGATGGCAGCCTAGGAGGCTGCCTAGGCCGCCATCTTGTTTCGGCCTCACTAGTCATCATTATAATAGCAATAGTGAAAACCAAAGTGAAAAAAGAAAAGAAAAACAATTTCACCTTCCTAACAAATTATCTATTTTAATGTTTGTATGTTTTTATTTGATTTGGGTGAGTATGTAGACATAATGTGACATATATCTTAGAGGAAAGTAAACTACTGTAAAAACTTGGCAGACCCTAAAGTAGAGTAGCTTAAAAATATGGAAGGTTGTATCTTAGTTACTTACAGTTATTTCCAAGGATAGCATTTCAGTCCCGCTTTCTTCACACAGTTATCAGGGACCTAGGCTAACGGCAGCTCCAGCTCTCAGGGCCACTCTGGATGCCACCATTCTTGCCGGTGGAAGGTGGGGAAGAAAAGCAGGTCAGCACTGGGGTTCTTCTCTCAAGCAGGAGACATAAGCAGCAGCCATCCTTCCTGCAAGGCCACAGAAAGGGCAGCTCGCATGGCTGCTCAGCGGCAGGGCGCCTGCGCCTGTCCTTCCTCAGCCACACGTCATGAGAAGCAGAGGGTCCATGTTTGGCAGACCTAGCTGTTCCCACCACACAGCCATCCAGTCCCTGCATCCTCAGAGTCCGCAGCCCCTGGCGGTGGCAGCACTCCATGGAGGGCATGCCTGCACCAGAAGGCTGCTATTTCTCACATTAACCCATCCCACCAGCATCCCAGGGCAGAGCGGAAACAGATCACCAAGAGAAAGGCCGTCTGGAGAGGGGAAAATGAGAGTGGCTGGTGGCAATCACATCTTTTCTTAGCATGTCTGCTACCCCGTTTCTGCCTTCTAAAGCATTTGTCAGCCCTCCTGCGTGGCTCCTGAGAAGTCCACCGTCTGTGGCTCTTGGGGAGCATGGCCTCCCTGGCAACTGGCCAGCTGCGTGTGGTCCCAGTGTGCCAGCCGCGAGGTTGTACTAGGGATCTGTTACAGAGACTTTCCGGGTCTTACTCACGTCTCTGATCTGTTTATTTCCACTCAGCCTGTGTCAGTGATCAGTTTGTTGTTTTATTTATTAAAGGCTGTTCTTGTGGCTGCTTCATGTCTTTGTTTTCCTCACTCTCTCTCTCTCTCTCTCTCTCTCTCTCTCTCTCTCTCTCTCTCTCGTTTATTTTGTTTTTTAGGTTCAATTTTTTAAAAATTATATAAACTTATTATTAATTTTAGACACAGAAGAAAGGGAGGGAGGGAGGGAGAGAGAGAGATGTACCACTTATTTATGTATTCACTGTTTGATTCTTATATGTAATCTGACCAGGGATCAAACCTGCAGCCTAGATATATCAGGACAACATTCTAACCAACTGAGCTACCCAGCCAGGGCTAGGTTAAATTGTTGATAGATAGGTAGTTATTGCCATTTATTGTTCATCTTTTTTTTAAATCTTTTTTCTTCTTCTTAAAGATGACCCTTTAAATTATATGTAGTTTTGCTGGTGATAAACCCCTTTGGCTTTTCCTGAGCTGGAAAGCTCTTTATCTGTCCTTCAATTCTAAAAGATATCTTTGTTGGGTTGAATAATCTAGGTTGTAGGTCCTTGCTTTTCATCACTGTGGATATTTCTTACCACTCCCTTCTGCCCTGAACATTTTCTGTTATGAAAACAGCTGACAGTCTTATGAGAGCTCTCTTGTAGGTAACTAAATTATTTTTTTCTTGCTGCTTTTAAGATTCTCTATCTCTAATCTTTGGCATTTTAGTTATGTTATGTCTTTGTGTGGGCCTATTTGGGTCCATCATGTTTGGGACTCTCTGCACTTTCTAGACTTACATAACTAGTATTTCCTTCACCAGGTTAGGAAAGTGTTTTGTTTAAAATGTCTTTATTGATTTTAGAAAGAGAGGAAGAGAGAGGGAGAGAGCAATAGAAATATCGATCACTGCCTCCTTTACACCCCCTAATAGGGATTGAGTTCACAACCCAGGCATGGGCCCTCACCGGAAACTGGCAACCTCTTGGTGCAAGGGACAATGCTGAACCAACTGAGCCACACTGGCTAGGCAGCCAGGTTTGGGAAGTTTACCACCATCATTTTTATTACATAGCTGTCAATTCCCTGCTTTCTCTCTCTGGGAATCCCATGATATGATTGTTGATATACTAGAAATTGTGCCCAGGGCTCCTTACACTATCCTCATTTTTAAAATTATTTTTACTGTTCTGATTGGGTGTTTTCTGCTTCCTTATATTCCAAATATCTGATTTAATCCTCTGCTTCATCTGTTCTACTGTTGATTCCCTATAATGTAGTCTTCATTTTAGATGTTGTATTCTTCATTTCTAACTGTTTTTTGTTTGTTTGTTTGTTTTCTAGTTCTGTTTTTATGCCTCCTATTTCTTGTTCAATTTCTCATTAAATTCATCTACTCTTCCCCTAAGTTCATTAAGCATTCTTATTACCAGTGTTTTGAACTCTGCATCTAGTAAATTGCCCATCTCCTTTTTCTGGGTTTTTATTTTCTTTAATTTGGGACTTTTTCAAAAATATATATTTTATTGATTTTTTAGAGAGGAAGAGAGAGGGATAGAGAGTTAGAAACATCGATGGGAGAGAATCATCAATCAGCTGCCTCTTGCACACCCCCTACTGGGGATGTGCTTGCAACCCAGGTACATGCACTTGACCGGAATCGAACCAGGACCGTTCAGCCCGTAGGCCGACACTCTATCCACTGAGCCAAACCGGTTTCGGCAGCGGGACTTTTTTTTTTTTTCAATCTCCTCATTTTGGCAGCCTCACTATGTTTCTTTCTATGTATTAGGTATAGCGGCTGCATCTCCCAGCCCTATGTAGTAGGTGTTCTGTAAGATCTAAAGGCACAGTTGGACAATCCAGATGCACTGCTGCCACCCACCCACCCACCCCAAGTATGTGTACACTCTCCTGTTGTAGTTGAGCCTTGATTGCTGTTGGCACCTCACTAGGATGGTTTTACTCTTAGGCTGATTAACTGTAAGGACTGGCTGTGACCACCATGGAGCATCAGCTGTTCAGGAGCCAACCACATAGAGTAGGACTTACTTTGGTGGGGCTCTGGTGCCCACTGATTCTTCCCCTAGAGTGTTTGGCTTGTGGAAGTGCTTCAGTGGTGCTTCTGTGTGGTCTGAAGCTGTCTACCAAGTGGGCTGACTCTGGAATCTCCTGGGAGGTGCAGACTAAGGTGAGCCACCACATGT
The DNA here is from genome assembly GCA_963924515.1 of Vespertilio murinus. NCBI lineage: Eukaryota > Metazoa > Chordata > Mammalia > Chiroptera > Vespertilionidae > Vespertilio > Vespertilio murinus. Next base: position 100,629,054 of record OZ004708.1, read on the forward strand.
GTTCTACCTAGGGCCACCAAGCATGAGATACAAAGTGATTTCAGATGGCTGTTACTTGTGCTGGGCTTGGAAGTGTCCAGGAGAGACCAAGCTGCAAGCCAAGGCCAGCTTCTACTTGTGCCAGGACTGGATTTCTTCCTTGATCTCATTGTTAACCCATCTTTTACATTTAAAAATATATATATTTTTATTGATTTCAGAGAGGAATGGAGAGGGAAAGAGATAGAAACATCAATGATGAGAGAGAATCATTGATCAGTTGCCTCCTGCACTCCCCACATTGGTCTTTGAGCCTGCAACCAGGGGAATGTGCCCTGACTAGGAATTGAACTGTGATATCCTGGTTCATAGGTCAACACTCAACCACTGAGCCATGTTGGCTGGACAACATTTCTTATGATACTTGTTTGGTTGTGATGAGCTCCTTTAGCTATTAGCTCTTTATCTTTCCTTTGATTCTAAATGATAGTCTTTCTAGGTAGAGTAATCTTGATTGTGTAGGTCCTTGCTTTTTTTCACTTTGCATATTTTGTAGCAATCCCTCTTTGCCTGTAAAATTTCTGTTGTGAAATCAGCTGACAACCTTATGGGAGTTTCTTTTTTTCTTTTTTTTTAAACATATTTTATTGATATTTTACAGAGAGGAAGGGAGAGCGATAGAAAGCTAGAAACATTGATGAGAGAAACATCGACCAGCTGCCTTTTGCACACCCCCCACCGGGGATGTGCCTGCAACCAAGGTACATGCCCTTGACCGGAATCAAACCCTGGACCTTTCAGTCCACAGACCGACGCTCTACCACTGAGCCAAACTGGTCTCTGCTGGGAGTTTCTTTGTAGGTAACAAATTGCTTTTCTCTTTCTGCCTTTAAGATTCTCTCTTTGTCTTTGATTTTTGGTATTTTAATTATGATGTGTCTGGGCATGGGCCTGTTTAGGATTCTCTTTGCCTCCTGAACTTACGTGACTTTTTCCTTCACCAGGTTAAGGAAATTTTCTGCCATTATTTCTTCAAATACTGTTTCTGTCCCTTGCTCACTTTCTTCACCTTCTGGTATTCCTATGATGCGGATATTTTACATTTCATGGTGTCCCACAGCTCCCTTAAACTGTCCTGTTTGTTTGTTTTTGTTTGTTTTGTTTTGTTTTTTCTTTTTTATTCTCTGGGTGATTTTTAAATATTGTCTTCTAATTCACTAATCTGATCCTTGGCTTTCTCTATAATCTGCTGTTTATTGTTGATGATTTGTTCTTTATTTCTGCTAGTTATTCTTCATTTCTGACTGGTCATTTTTCTTAGTTTCTCCAACTTTGCTCATATTGAGCATCCTTATAATCTTTACTCTGAACTCTATATTTGATAAGTTGCTTATCTCAATTTCATTTAGCTTTTCTCCTCGAGAATTATCTTGTTCTTTCATTCAGGGCTTTTTTGTCTTCCCATTTTTTCTGCCTAATTGGGTTTGTTTCTATGTATTAGGTAGATTTGCTATGACTCCTAGTCTTATTGAAAGGTCCCTGGTGCAAGCCAATGTCAGATGCTGTTTGTGACTGGCCTTTAGTACCCTGTAACAAGCTACCAATGATCCACAGCTGTGGTTCCCTCTGCTGGGACTGGGTGTGTTTGGAAAGGATCAAGATGTGCACCAAGGTCTGCTTTTTCTAGCTCCAGGTCCAGAAGCAGATCAGTCAAAGACTCTAAGAACCCAGAGCTCCAGCTCTGCCTGCAGGCTGTTTATTCTCAGTCTCCTAATGAGCCTCAGCAAGGCGTAAACTCCATAGGGGTTTTCCAACAGGTGGTATCTCATTGTGGTTTTGATTTTCATTTCCCTTATGACTAGTGATGTTGAGCATCTCTTCATGTCTGTTGCCCATTTGTATGTATTCTTTGAGAAAATGTCCGTTTATGTCCTCTGCCCTCTTTCCCCCCCCCCCCATTTTTTAATCAGATTGTTGTTGTTGAGTTGTGTGAGTTCTTTATATATTTTGGATATTAGCCTCTTATCATTTGCAAATATCTTCTCCCATTCTTTTGGATGCCTTAAACAAACTAACAAAACAAACAAACAAAACACACAACATAATGGTTGTTACCAGAGGAAGGGATGAGGTGGGGGAAGGGAAAAGAGGGTAAAGGCGGTTGAGTTTATGGTGACAGAAGGAAACTCGACTTGGTGGGGAGCATGCAATAGAGTATACAGATGTTGAATTATAATCTTGTACACCTGAAAGTTACATAATGTTATTAATCACTGTTATCCCAATACATTTCATTTTTTAAATGTTAAAAATTACCCACAAGTACTGCTTTAACTGTGGCCCTGAAGTTTTGACAAAGATATTTATTTCATCCTAAGTATGTTTTCACATTTTAACATCTCTGGAATTGAGATTGCATCTTATAGTCAACAGCATGACGTGTTTCAAGTAGCAGTGTTTTTCCTCTTAGTGTCTGTAAAGTTAGGGTGCACTTATGCTCAGTGGCATCTTCAATGCAGTAATATACTGTCCTGTGTTTTCACTGTCTTCTAGCGCTATTTCATAATTTCTCTTCTATACATTTTTTAAGCTCATGTTTAGTAATATGAAACTATTAAATAGTTTACTGATATGAGGTGTTTTTAGTTATTTTGTTGTTAGTGTCTGATTTTATTACATTAAGGTCAGAGAACACAGTTTTTATATTATTTCCCAATAATTTATTAGGACTTTGTCCTTAACCTTTCTGTGTCCTTTTATTTTAAGAATGTCTCTTGTAGAAACACAGCTTTTTTTTTTTTTTTTTTTTTTTTTTTTTTCCCCTTCTGTCCCGCAGCATCTGCCATGGTTAAATGCAGGGCTCAGAAAGTCATGCTTGAGTAGCACTTCCAGGGCTCTGGGGAAGAGCAGCAGTGAATGAAATGCTCTTGCAAGTGCTATGACAATACCAAGTGAATGAACAGTCAAACCCTGCTGAACTCGGGGTGCAGGAGAGGCGTCTGACCCCCAGCCTTGCTTTTGTAGGACACAGAGAGCAGTCTACAGCAAAAGGATGAAGTCATCGCATCTTTTGAAGAAAAAATCAGTCAAATCATGTCCAGCATGAAGCAGATGGAAGAAAGGTAATCTCTTCCCTGGGAGCTACTCCCTGGAGTGTGTGGGGCATTCTCCGAGCCTGAGGACTGACTCGGAGTCTCCCAGAAGAGCAGACAGGTTGGCTGGCTGCCCTCCAGCCCGGGGCCTGTATTCACTCCAGTCCTCACAGGGCAGCAGGGCTTTCCAGGGGGCCGATGTGACTGTCACATTTAGACATCAGGTCAGGAGTGGATCAGAATAGAATCTGAAAATAGACCCACAAATATGGACCACTGATTTTTTTACAAAAGTGCAAAGGCATTTAAATGGAAACAGGATTGTCTTTTCAGTAAATGATGTTGGAACAATTAGATATCACTAAGCAGAAATAAAATAAAACAGCCTTGCCGAGACTGGTTTGGCTCAGTGGATAGAGCATCGGCCTGCAGACTGAAAGGTCCCAGGTTTGATTCCAGTCAAGGGCATGTACCTTGGTTGTGGGCACATCCCCAGTAGGGGGTTTGCAGGAGGCAACTGGTCGATGTTTCTCTCTCATCGATGTTTCTAGCTCTCTATCCTTCTCCCTTCTTCTCTGTAAAAAAAAATCAATAAAATATATATTTTTTAAATAGCCTCAATCTATATCTCAGACCATTATATAAAACTTAACCCAAAATAGATCATAAGTCTAAATAGAAAATTATAAACTATACAACTTTTAGAATACATAGAAAGTCTTTGTGACCTTGGATTGTACAAAGAGATCTTATACATGATATAAAATCATGATGATCCATGAGAGAAAAACTTGACAAGTTGTACTTTATCATAATTTAAAACCTTTATTTTGTGAAAGATACAGTTAAGAGAATAAAGCCCTAGTCAGTTTGGCTAATTGGATAAAGCTTTGGCCTGTAGACCAAAGGGTCCTGGTTTCGATTCTGGTCTAGGGTACATATCTCAGCTGCAGGCTCCTCCCTGACCCCGGTCTGAGTACATGCAGGAGGCACCAAACAATGTGTTTCTCTCACATCAATGTTTCTCTCTGTCTTTTCCCTCTCTCTCACTCTCTCTAAAAATCAATGGAAAAATATCCTCTGGTTGAGGATTTAAAAAAATAATAATAAAAACAAGTTGTAGATTGGGAGAAAATGGGTAAATCTCATACAAGATGGAGCAAAAGTAGATTTACAGTTGTTCATATGGAAAATAATACAATAAAAGAATAAACTATGTTTCATGTCTTCACAACTGTAAGCCTACTTTTGCCTTCCCCTTATTTGACAAAAGATTTGCATCCAGTATATTAAAAAAAAAAAACTTTCAAACTCAGCAAACAATCCCAGTTAAGAATGAAAAAACACTTGGACAGAACTTCCTAGAGTCGTATAGATGGCAAAGGAGCAATTAGGGAAGAGCATGTTAAAACCATGCTGAGAGCCCTCTACACTCAGTTGAATGTTTTTTTAATGACAACGCCCAGTATTTGGTGAGGCTGTGGAACTACTGGAATCGCATGTATTGCTGGTGGGAATGCAAAATGGTATGGCCACTTTGGAAAAGGTTTCTTACAATAAAATTGAACAGCCCTAGCCAGTTTGGCTCAGTGGATAGAGTGTCAGCCTGCAGACTAAAGAATCCCAGGTTCAAAGCACATGCCTGGGTTGTAGGCTCAATCCCCTGAGGGGAGAGGGGGCATGCAGGAGGCAGCCAATCATCATTGATGTTTCTATCTCCCTCTCCCTTTCTCTTTGAAATACCGTAAATAAAAATATTTTTTAAAATAATAGTAAGAAAGCTGAATATACTCTTTTTTTAAAAAAATACGTTTTATTGATTTTTTACAGAGGAAGGGAGAGGGATAAAGAGTGAGAAACATCTATGAGAGAGGAACATCGATTAGCTGCCTCCTGCATACTCCCTACTGGGGATGTGCCTGCAACTAAGGTACCTGCCCTTGATCAGAATTGAACCTGGGACCCTTCAGTCTGCAGGCTAACACTGTCCACTGAGCCAAAACAGGGTAGGACTGACCATACTCTTAATATTACCCAAAAGTACCACTTTTGGCTCTTTGCCCAAGAGAATAAAAACTTATGTTCATACAAAAGCCTGTACACAAATGTATAGCAGCTCTATTCATAATTGCCCAAAACTGGAAGCAACCCAGCTATTTCTCATGGAGGAATGGATAACTAAACTGGCACTGAAATACTACTCAGCCATAGAAACATGGACAAGTCTCAAAGATACTGTGCTGAGAGAAAGAAATTAGTCTCAGTGGGTATCTACACTAATAAAAGAGAAATATGCAAATTGACCATACCTTCATGACACCCACCAAGCCTATCAGGAGTGAGTATGCAAAGTAACCCAACAAATATGGCAGGTTAATTTGCATACACAGGCACTAAGCAACCAGGGGTGGAATGCTTACATCGTCACCATGGCAACATTGCAGGCATTCCACACTGACCCAGCTACTCGGGGCCTCTGGGCAGCGTGGGAAAGCAGAAAGGCAGCTCCAGCCTGAGCGAAGGCAGTGCAGGCAGCCAGGGGAAGGAAGGCCCATTCTTGCACGAAACTTCATGCATCAGGCCTCTAGTATGAAAAATTCCATTTCTATGATGTTATCAAAGACAAAGCCATGGCATCAGAGTTGCCAGGGGTCAGGGATGGGAAGGGGGATTACAGGGGATCCCACAAGAGAGTTTTCTTGTGTGTGGGGTGGACTGCTCTGTTTCCTGGTGCCATGGTGACTACACAGTCTTGAAACTTGCATGCTAAAACTCATGGAACTGAACACACACACAAGTCAATTTTACTGTCTATTGAAAATGAAAGAAAAAATGCGGCAAGAATATGAAAAATTGCTCTGTTGAATCGGAGCTTTGATCCTTCCCTTACGAAGCTGTGTCCTTTGGTGCAGGTTACAGCACTCGGAAAGGGCGCGGCAGGGCGCGGAGGAGCGGGGCCGCCAGCTGCAGCGGGAGCTGGGCGGCAGGAGCAGCGCGCTGCGGGAGCAGCTCTCCCAGCTGCAGGGCCAGTGGTAGGTGCCGTGGCCAGCGGCAGGGCAGGTGGCTCTGTCAAGGCAGACAGAACCCTGCAAAGCCGGAATGGGGGTGAGGCAGGTGTGCTGAGAAGTGCCCATTTCACAAGTGAGGAAATGGCCCACAGGTTCAGCACCCTCACGGGGCACACACACCACCCGACCCCCAGGGTCCTCCTTCATGAGGATCCATGTCGCCCTCGCCCCTCTGGTCTCCATCTCAGTGGAGGGTTCTGCTGTGCGCTCTGGAGCGTGTCCGAGCCCTTCCCTTCCTCTCCATACATGCGAGGACTGCCCGGTGCATGCCACGCCTGCTCCCTGCATGTTCCTGGCCCGTGCTGTGTTGTGCAGGCAGCCTGGGGGGAGGGAGCTGTGTTTCCATGCTTTGCTAAAGGGTCTAAGGCTCGTGAGGCAATTCATTTTCCTGAGAATTCCATTTCCTGTGTGGTGTTTGGGTTGAATTGTAGATTTACCATGAAAATCTCCCACAAAGACTAACTCACATTCATTTTGGAAAAATAGCTCAAGCCTTGAGAAAGAATTGAAATCAGAAAAGGAGCAACGGCAAGCTCTTCAACGTGAGTTGCAGTGTGAGAAGGACACTTCATCTCTCCTCCGAGCGGAGCTGCAGCAAGTGGACGGGCTGAAAAGGGTGAGTGGCACCGTCCTGGGGCAAAGAGCTGTAGCTCCCGCCGAAGCACCTGCACACCCCTGCCACCCAGAGCTGGGTGGAGGGGGCGCTGCACACTGGTGCTGGGCTGGGAGGCACTGCCCCCTACCCTCCTCGCCTCTGCTCTGGAGGAAAGGGCGAGGCTGATCGAGAGCCAGTGAGCAAACCAGCGGCTCGTGGTGAGTTCTGTGAAGAGACAGAGCAGGAAGCTGTCCCCAGTGTGGCCGGGAGGTCTGGAAACAGCGAGTCACCCAGCGATTGGATAGAGGAGCCTGCTGACCCGTCATTTGGTCAGACACCACGGAGTGTGAGGTGTGTCATGGTGACGAGGCAGAAAGAAGGCTGTGGCCGAGGAGTGACAGCAAAGGAAGGAGGCGCTTGAGCTGGGACTTCCAGCGGACAGCTGCGTGGGGCCCTCAAAGCTATGAATTTGGGTCTTATTCTAAGCATGATAAGAAGCTGTTGGACCAGCATAATCCATTTATTTCATTTGAAGGCCATCACCACCTACCGTGTGGAGAATGGGTAGTAAGTTTGCAAGAGAGAAAACAGAATAACCATTAAACATCAACACCCTAGCTGGCTTGGCTCAGTGGATAGAGCGTCAGCCTGTGGACTGAAGGGTCCCAGGTTTGATTCCAGTCAAGGACACATGCCTGAGTTGCAGGCTCAATCCCCAGTGGGGGGGCATGCAGAGGCAGCCAATCAATCATTCTCTCTCATCATTGATGTTTCTCTCTCTCTCTCTCTCTCCTCCCTTCCTCTCTGAAGTCAATAAAGAAATATGTTTTTTTTAAAAACACACACACAAAAAAAATTGTCAGCAAGTGGCAGCCCACACCGTCACTCTGAGGAGGGCCTCGCTCTGCCAGGAAGGTGTGCTGCCTCCCAAGGACCGGGGCCCTAAGTCTGCCCTAGACCCTACCTGAGTCTGTCCCGGGAGTCGCCTCCTTCCTCTGGAGGGTGGGCCTAGACCAGGCATGGGCAAACTGCAGCCCTCGGGCCGGATGGCTGTTCTAAACTGTTGAAATAAAAAAAAATAAATAAATAAAGACTGTACCCTTTTATGTAATGATGTTTACTTTGAATTTATATTAGTTCACACAAACACTCCATCCATGCTTTTGTTCCGGCCCTCCGGTCCAGTATAAGAACCTATTGTGGCCCTCAAGTCAAAAAGTTTGCCCACCCCTGGCCTAGACCCTGCGGTGCAGCTCCAGCGCAGGGACATGGGGGCCAGCACAGGCTGTCATCTGGCTGGACCAGACCTCTCTGGCCCTGGGTAGCCCAGTCTTCCCCTGCCGTGAAATTACCATGTCTCCCCAGAAATCAGGGGGGCCTGGCCGTTCTGGCCAGAGCTGCCATCTGAGGACCTGGGCACATCCCTGGCTTCTCCAGTGGGGCTGGTGCCAGGCTTGGGTCTGCGAGCCACAAGCAGCCTTCCCACTCCTCCCCTCGGGAGGAGGATCCTGGGGCTGGGGCAGCCTGCAGACCCAGATTTTATTGTTTAACATGGCGATGGGTACCGCTGCGCAATTCAAATGAGCCGAAAAGGCCCTGTTAATTTCTGTTGGAAAGTGCCTACCACTTCTTGTGAGAGAGCCCACCAGGACAGCAGGGGTCACTCAGGAGGAGAGGCTCCTCGGTAGCCACTCAGGCTCGCAGAGGGGAGGAGACAACAGAGGTGGCAGAGGACTTCAGCAAGCTCTGCTGTCATAGAACATACGCCCATACTCCACTTCAGAACACTGGTGTACGTTTGAATTCCACACCCACCCCTCCACACACACAGAAACAAAACGTGTCACATGTCTGGCATAGCCCACACGCCTGTGTTAGGAGGCTCTGGGGGAGAGCCCACCATTCAGGCTTAGGCCCCACGGCGCCCAGGTCAGCCCTGGACCCCACGTGACTTTTCTGGGTCTTTGTTTGGCCCTCATCAGCCCATGTCCTCCAGGTGGAGCAGGCCTAAGCCAGCAGTCCGACATCCTTAATGCGGCCAAGGAGTCTGGAGAGGCTCGCAGCCCTGAGCACCGCTTCTGGCTAAGCAGAGCTCCCTCTGTGAGAGCACACTGACCACCAGGGGGCAGGGTCTGCATTGAGCATCTGCCCCCTGGTGGTCAGTGAGCATCATAGCGACCAGTCATTCCCAGTCCCCCTGTTAGGGTCAATTTGCTTATTACCTTTTTATTATATAGGATATGTATCAATATTTTAATAGAAACTCCGATAGACAAAGCCTTATTTGCCCTGCAAGGGTGACTGCTTTGATTGTAACTGATGAGCGCAGCTGCTTCCTGTCCCTGTCACCATTCCGCTGCAGAGCTGCTCACCGCACTGGCCCATCCCAGAGACGTAAGCGAATGAGAAATAACCCATGAAGTCACCCTGTCTTAAATGAGGTTAATGCAAGAGGACTGCCTTTTACTCTGCTTTAAATGTTTTTATTGATTTCAGAGAGGAAGTGAGAATCATTGATTGGCTGCCTCCTGCATGCCCTCTATGGGGGTTTGAGCCTGCAACCTGGGCATGTGCCCTGACTGGAATCCAACTGTGACCTCCTGGTTCATGGATCAGAACTCAACCACTGAGCCATGCTGGCCTGGCTGCCTTTTACTCTTTTTTTTTTTTTTTTAATAGAAAGTATTGTTCAGATTACAGGTATTCCTCTTCCCCCTCCCCCAATAACTCCCCTCCACCTGATTCCCAACTCCACCCCTGTCTTCATCCATAGGTGTAAGATTTTTGTCCAATCTCTTCCCATACACCTTACACACCATTCCCCCTAAGAATTGTTAGTCCAATCCTTTTCTATGTCCCTGATTCTATTGTATTCACCAGTCCATTTTGTTCTTCAGATTTTTTATTCACTTGATTTTTAGATTCACTTGTTGGTAGGTATGTATTTGATGTCTTTTTGTTGTTCATAATTTTTTACCTTTACCTTTTTCTTCTTCTTCTTAAAGAATACCCTTCAACATTTCATGTAATCCTGGTTTGGTGTTGATAAACTCCTTTAACTTTTTCTTGTCTGTGAAGCTCTTTATCTGACCTTCAATTCTGAATGATAGCTTTGCTAGGTAGAGTAAACTTGGTTGTAGGTTCTTCTTGTTCATCATTTTGAATATTTCTTGCCACTCCTGTCTGGCCTGCATAGTTTCAGTTGAGAAATCAGCTGACAGTCGTATGGATATTCCTTTGTAGGTAACTGTTTTTCTTTTGCTGCTTGTAAGATTTTCTCTTTGTCTTTTGCCCTTGGCATTTTAATTATGATGTATTTCATGATTGGATTCCTCTTGTTTGGGGTTCTGTGTGCTTCCTGAACTTGTAGGTCTATTTCTTTCACCAGGTAGGGAAAGTTTTCTGTCATTATTTCTTCCAAAAGGCCTTCAATATCCTGCTCGCTCTCTTCTTCTGGCACCCCAAAAATCCGGATGTTGGTATGCTTTAAGCCATCCCAGAGGCTCCTTATTCTCTCCTCACACTTTAGGATTCTTCTTTCTTTTTGCCTCTCTGGTTGGGTGATTTTTGCTTCCTCATATTCCAGATCTTTGGTTTGATTCTTGGGGCATGTTGATCTATAGTTGAGTTTCTATATTTTCTTTATTTCAGACTGTGTATGCTTATTTTCTGACTAGTCCTTTTCCATATTTTTGGTATTCTCATTAAGGTCTTTGAAGGTCTCACAAAGCTTCTTGGAGGTCTCATCAAGTTTCTCAAAGGTTTTTAGAAGATTCTTGAGTAACCTTATAAATGTGGCTCTGAACTCTGTGTCGTCCATTAGCTTACTCTCCTCCACCTCTCACATTAATGGCATGCTTCTGTGTCTCCTCATTTTGGCTGCCTCCCTATGTTGATGGAGTGGCTTTGTGTGGTTGGTGACCTATAGGGGTCAGTAGCTCAGCTTCCCCAATCATCTGAGGTGGTCGCTTTTGCTATATCCTTTTGTGGGCTGAGTGCAAAGTCTTGGTGTAATTAAGCCTTGATTGCTGTTGGTACACTGGGAGGAATTGACCTCCAGGCCAATTGTCTGTGAGGACCTGCTGTCTATAAAGGAAGAACTGCTGTGCTGGAGACACGCTTTGTTTCAGTGGGGCTTTGGTGCTCACTGAGGCCACCTCCCGAATGTGTCACTCATGGGTGTGAGGGGTTAAAACTGACCACTAGGAACACTGGCTTCTGGATCTCCAATAGGGTGAGGTTCAGCTATTGCACCCTGCAGGAGCTACAGTATGAACCACAGTCCTCTCCTCCTTTGCTAGGTTAAACTGCAACTGAGAGGGCCATTCGTATGCAAAAGCCGCTTCTTGGAGCTTGGATGTGTTGTGAGGGACGGAGTCTCAGGGCATCACTAGGCTGGAGCATGGCCAACAGCAATGGCTGCTCGTCAGCCGCGTCTCCGATCCGCGTCCCCACGTCTCCCCACTTATCGCACCACAGCACAGCAAACAAATATTCTTTTTTATTGATTATGATGTCACATAATTGTCTTTATCCTCCCCCCCCCCATTCCCATCCCAAACCCCTCCTCACATATGCCCCCACCCCTTTGTTGTCCATGGCCACTGGCTAGGCCCATGTGCATGCACACAAGTCCTTTGGTTGATCTCTTCCCCTTACCCCTTCCCACCCCTACTTTCCCTCTGAGGTTTGAGAGTCTGATCGCTGCCTCTCTTTCTCTGGGTCTGTTTTTGCTCATCTGTTTATGTTCATTATTTCCTCTACATGTGTGAGATCATGTGATCCAAGAAATACCCTTGTAAGAACTGAAACTGAGACAAGCCATAATGGTTATAATGAGAGGCAAATGAATCAGTCTGTAGTGAGTTCCGTTCTGGGCCAACAGTTCTTTTGAGTCCCAATTTCAATGTCAAACAGTTCCTTATGTGTACATGTCAGCCATGATATTTCAGATCTGGTTGGTGGACGTGGTGATGCAGGTCCGACTGTCTCTGGTTTGGTCCTGGGCATCCTTCAGCAACACGCAGCTGCTGTCTGCTGGTATGGTGAGGCATCATCAGCATCTTCCATCTCTGAACTGTTTCTTGTCTGTCTTCATGGCTGGAGCACTTCTGTCTGTTCCTCTCTGTTACAGGAATCCAGATGGTCTCGGAGTTGTTTTCTGAAAATATACAAACATATTCTCGACCAAAAGTTAATAAAGGGATATTTTCTATAAATCTGACTTGGGATCCTTTTTCATTCCCCCTTCCCCCCCCAAATGATTTTTCTCTGGCTTGTTTTGATATCATGTGTGTATTTTCATGGGTATCTTGCTGTTAGCCTTTCAAATTAAGGTTAATTTCATAAAGTACAATATTTTTAGATGTAATTTACTTGCAGAATATTTTTCCTTACATGATATTCTTCCACTCTCACCCCTTTTTTAATTTAAATAATAGGAGGCTTTTGGAAATTTCATAATATAGTCTTTATTGCTTTTACATTTTAATTATTTGTGCTAAACTATGACTGCTTTAAATTCATTACGTTATGCAATTTTATCATGAGCCACTCTGCCAATAAGAATTTTTGTTAACACTTTAGGAACAGCTTTTTGTACAGTACAATCAGTTTTTCTAGAATATTTATTTATTTCCATTAGCTGTGTATTTATTTACCATGTGTGTATTAGTGGAAATGATTGTTTGCCTTCTTGAGAAGGGCCTGAGCATTCCTGCTATAGACTGCACTTGGATATTAAAAAACCCACTTGCCGCCAAAACTGGTTTGGCTCAGTGGATAGAGCATCGGCCTGCAGACTGAAGGGTCCCAGATTCGATTCCAGTCAAGGGCATGTACTGTGGTTGTGGGCACATTCCCGGTGGGGGGTGTGCAAGAGGCAGCTGATCAATGATTCTCTTTCATCGTTGTTTCTAACTATTCCTCTCTCTTCCTCTCTGTAAAAAATCAATAAAATATATTTTAAAAAAACCACTTGCCCACACCATGGGTACAAGAACTCTCAAACAAGTCTTGTTGCACTGAGAGGGCAGCTGCTGTCAGCCAAGACTCTGTCTGTTACCTGGGTCCCAACTTGAGCTGTGTATGGGAAGCAAAGCAGCCATGGGGGCAGGAGACCTCCCTCAGAAAGGGAGAAGGTTCAGGTGCCTACCAAGTTGCAGGGGGGGTGGTAAGGGTCTGTGCCCCACCTCTGTTGACCCCCAAGTTCTCTCCTGATGGTCCCTCTGTGACTGCAAACAAATATTCTTGCACGAAGCTCTGCAAGCCAGCCACCCTCACTTTCCAACCCTATGGCAGACAGTCTAGCCCAGGGGTAGGCAAACTTTTTGACTCGAGGGCCACAGTGGATTCTTAAACTGGACCAGAGGGCTGGAACAAAAGCAACCTGACCATGCTGGCACTCTCATCTTGGGCTGGTGGTGAAGGGGCGGAGGAGAGAGCAAGAGAACCCTCCGCTCTTTTGGCTCCGCAGGCTGGATAGAACAACCAAACGGGCCCAGATCCGGCCCACGGGCCGTAGTTTGCCCACCCCTGGTCTAGTCTCTCCCCAGAAACGGGATTTCAGAGTATCGCGTCCGCGCCCCCCTACCTCAGTTTTTCAGGGCTTGTGCCCTGGATTCTCCTCTTTCCCTTTCAGTCTAGTTGTAGGGCTTCCTTTCAGCCAGATTTCCCTTGGGTTTAGGGTGATAGACGTTTTATTTTATAATTGTATATTTGAAATTGTTGTGCACGGTGTGTTTACCTATGCCGCCATCTTCATTCTCCCTGCCTTTTACTCTTTTTTAAAAATATATATTTTATTGATGTTTTACAGAGAGGAAGAGAGAGGGACAGAGAGTCAGAAACATCGATGAGAGAGAATCATCAATCAGCTGCCTCCTGCACACCCCCCACTGGGAATGTGCCCACAACCCAGGTACATGCCCCCGACCCGAATCGAACCCGGGACCTTTCAGTCCGCAGGCTGACACTCCATCTACTGAGCCAAACCGGTTTCGGCTGCCTTTTACTCTTGAAAAACATTTTGGCCTGGGAAAACCAAGATAGTGGCATAAGGTATACACCTGTATGTGCTGCCTCTCACAACCACACCAAAACTACAACTAAAAGACAAAACGACTATCACCCAGAACCACGGGAAAGCTGACTGAGCAGAAGTTCTACAACCAGGAGGAAAGAGAAAAGAGCACTGAGACCAGATAGGACATGCACAAGCGCAGAAAAGCAGAAGTATGGAGGCACGCGAATCGGGGTGGTAGCTGGCGACTGGGTGTGCTGTTCTTTTTTAATCCAAAGGGAGACACAAGCTTCCATCTGCTCTGAACTCCAGTTTCCGGCGAGACTCTGGGGACCCAGACTCCTATAGGGAGAAGCTGGACTGTCCATTATCCGGTCGGAAAGTGAGGGTGGCCTTCTTACAGAAGTGTGTGCAGGAATCATTGGTTATTGCGCTGGGGTGTGGGACGCAGGCACATGGAAACATAGGGACACAGAGACGCAGAGACAGCTAACTAGCAGCCATTGCTGTTTGCCATGGCCTAGTGATTTCCTGAGACCCCCACCCCGTCCTATTTACAAACCCACCCAAACTGTGTGCAGTGGCTTTTGCATATGAATGGCCTGCCCTATCACAACTTAACCTAAAAAACTGCAGCTCCGTTCAGACAGTGCCAAAATGTCCAAACCTCAAACAAAGAGGAGAAATCTGCAGATCTCCCTGTAACAACTGTTGGGTGGCCTCAGACAGTAGCCGAACTGCACCCATTGGAGATCCAGGAGCCAGTATACCTAGTGGTCAGTGTGAGATGACACCAGATTTCAACTCCTCACATCCATAAGTAACACATTCAAGAGGCAGACTCAATGAGCACCAAAGCCCCACTGAAGCAAGTCCTGTCCCATAAGGATATCTCCAGCACAACAGTTCTTCCATTATAGACTCAGGGTCCTCACAGCCAACTGGCCTGGAGGTCAGTTCCTCCCAGTATACCAACAGCAATCAAGGCTTAACTACAATAAGACTGTGCACTCTGCCACAAAGGGGTGTACTAAGAGTGTCCACCTCAGGTGATTGGGGAAGCTGAACCACTGGGCCTGTAGATCACCTACCACACAAAGCCACTCCATCAACACAGAGAAGCACCCAAAGTGCAGAGAGAAAGAAACATGTCACGAATGAAAGAAATGGAGAAAAGCAAACTACCGGACATAGAGTTCAAAACCACAATTATAAGGTTACTTTTTAAAAAATATATATATTTTATTGATATTTTACAGAGAGGAAGGGAGAGAGATAGAGAGCTAGAAACGTCAATGAGAGAGAAACATCGACCAGCTGCCTCTTGCACACCCCCTACCAGGGAATGTGCCCACAACCAAGGTACATGCCCTTGACCGGAATCGAACCTGGGACCTTTCAGTCCGCAGACCAACACTCTACCACTGAGCCAAACTGGTTTCGGCTTATAAGGTTACTTGAGAATCTTCTAGAAACCTCCGAGGAACTCAGTGAGACCTTTAAGGGCCTTAATGAGAATGCAAAAAAAAAAAAAAGGAAAGAAAGAAAAAGAAAAGGACCAGTCAGAAATTAAGCATACACTGTCTGAAATGAAGAGTATACAGAAATTCAACAGTAGACCAAAGGACCCCAAGAATGAAACCAAAGATTTGAAATATGAGGAAACAAAAACCCAATCAGAAAAACAAAAAGAAAAAAAATCCAAAAATATGAAGCTAGGATAAGAAGCCTCTGGGACAACTTTAAGTGTACCAACATCTGAATTATGGGGGTGCCAGAAGAAGAGAGAGAGCAAGACACTGAAAACCTATTTGAAGAAATAATATCAGAAAACTTGCCCAACCTGGTGAAAGAAATAGACTTACAATTACAGGAAGCACACAAAACCCCAAAGAAGAGGAATCCAAAGAGGACCCTACCAAGACACATCATAATTAAAACGCCAAGAGCAAAAGATAGAGAATCTTGAAAACAGCAAGAGAAAAGCAGTTAGTTACCTACAAGGGAGTACTGTCAGCTGATTTCTCATCAGAAACTATGCAGGCCAGAAGGGAGTAGCAAGAAATATTCAAAGTGATGAATAGCAAGAACCTACAACCAATATTATTCTACCCAGCAAAACTATCATTCAGAATTGATGGTCAGATAAAGAGCTTTACAGACAAGAAAAAGCTAAAGGAGTTCATCACCACCACACCAGTATTATATGAAATGCTGAAAGGTATTCCTTAAGAAGAGGAAGAAGAAAAAGGTAAAGATAAAAATTATGAACAACAAAGTGACAAATACATACCTACCAATCAGTGAATCTAAAAATCAAGTGAATACAAAATCTGATGAACAGAATAAACTGGTGAATATAATAGAATCAGGGGCATAGAAAGGGAGTGGACTGACAATTCTTAGGGGGAAGGGTGTGTGAGGCATATGGGAAGAGATTGTCTAAAAGTCTTATACCTATGGATGAGGACAGTGGTGGGGGGAAAGGGCATGGGGGGTTGGGGGAATCAGGTGGAGGGGAGTTACGGATGGGGGGGAACATCTGCAATAGTCTGAACAATAAATATTTATTTTTAAAAAAGAAAAACATTCTGACCTGCTTGTTGCTATGATTACTAAACCTTACAAAAAAGGACTTTCAATTCTGTGTCAACCGTCTGGTTTGTTCATTTTAGGAGCTGCGAGCGCTCCAGGACGAGAAGGCAGAGTTACAGAAGGTTTGTGACGAGCAGGAACAAGCCCTCCAGGAAATGGGACTTCACCTCAGCCAGTAAGAACCTGCTCCCCTGCCTCCCCATGAAGAGTCTGGCATGACTCAAGTCCCAAACCTATGTCCTGTTGTCAGAGAGGGAGCCAGTCAGGGCAGCTTGCCAGCTACTCAAGGGCGACCCCAAGAAGTGAGACCTCAGGGGCATGGAGCCCCCCGTTCACAACACAGCATCTGGTCCCCAGGGAGTGAGAGGGGAGCCCTGGAGCTGAGAATCCAGCCTGAGGTGTGCGCCTGCCTTTCTGGGGGACACTCACCCGCCAGTCCGGTCTCCGCTGGCGGTGCTGCAGCCGTGCAGTCCCTGGGAGTTTGGTCCCCTTTTGGCTGCACAGCCCTAGTGTTCGGTCCTGCCAGGCACTCTGGTGGGTCACACTGCAAATCATGCAGCTTGTCCATGTGCCCGTTCCAAAGCCAGCTTTGTCCCTTATGAGCCAGGACTCTTGGATGCAAGTGACAGAAATCCAACACAAACTGGCGTAAGCAAAGAGTCATGGCAGTCCCTGCCTCCACTCTGCTGTCCTGTCTGTCGCTTAGGTAGCCTGGCGCCCACGGGGGCAGAATGGCGCCCAGCAGGGTCTGTAAGAACGAGTTCTCTCTCTCCATCACTTCTAGACCCCGGCTGACTCACTGCCCACCTGGGTCCTCACACAAGCGCAGTGCCCAGAGATGGGGCTCTGTGACCTGCAGAGCTGGGCTCAGGCCCAGTGCTGAGTACACTGGGACCAGAAAGACCCGGAGTTGGGGACCAACATGAGAACAAACTATAAACATACAGGACAGGACACAGATCCAGGTTTCCGTCTGGAAAACGGGAACATTTCGGTGAAGCAGTGCAGGAGGCTGGTCCACAAAGATAGTAAGAAAGGAAATGTTACGGCTCCAGCGGGGTGTAAGGTGAAGATGCCGCCCCCCTCGCTGCACTTTTCTAGACCAGCTCAGGGCTACCAACCACCCTCCACCTGAGGCCCTCCTGCTGTTGGACTGCTCTCTCCTGGCCCACTGGCCCCTTCCCCGCCCTGGGGGCTCCTGGGCAGTGGGCAAGGCTGGTGGGTGCCTGTCCCTCGCTTGGGGCCCAGGGACCTCTGAGGGCGTCCAGGAGACCAGGGAGCACCGGGTGTGGAGGCTGGCATACAGCTGGCGCCGGGGTTGCAGTAGTGCTGAGGGAGGGAGGGTGGAAGGACGCCGTGGGCACGGTCCCTTCTCAGGCGGTCAGCGCACCTTCCTGTTCCAAGCTGAAGCCTGAAACGTGGACGGGCTGGTCGGGAAACAAAGCCCTGCACTGGGCAGCCTCGCCCTGCTGCCGCCGGACGGTGCAGTCTGAGCAGGAGCAGGAGCAGGCCGTGTGCCGTCTTCTTCCCTTCTCCTAGCGGCCCACACGGGGGACAGAGAAGGGAAAGCCCGTCCTCAGCCCCCCCCCCCCCCATTACAGACCTCAGCTGTGCTGTTTCCCGGGGAAGCCCTGGTTCCCAAGTCTGGGCGCCCCGGGCAGCCTTGGGCCCAGCCATCTGCTGGCCTCTTTCTGCGGGCGGGCGGGGGCAGGGGGACCTTTTCTGAAAGCCATGGGGTTTTCTAACCGCCCTGATGCTCTCAGAGCACTGACACTTTGACCCTTAGATTAGACAGCGTGGGGGGGAGGGGGGGATTGAGGGGGAAAGAGAACTCAGACTTGGACGGCAGTGTGGTGACTGCAGGGTGAAGGAGGTGGGGTACATGGTGATGGAAAAAATGATCATATTTTTATCGTAATTAAAATAGGGGCTAAGAATCGTTTGCCCTTGCCGTTGTGTTAATTTACTCTTCGGTGACGGGTATGGGAGAGAAGGCCTGTCTGACCTCCCCGCACAGACCAGCAGCATCTCCTGTATGGTCAAAAAAGAGAAAGGGCTCAAACCATTCTCCCTGCAAATGTTTGGTGTGTTCTAGTGTAACTGCCAGTTTAGACCACGTTGCCCTTGTATGTGGAGAGCTAAGGAATGCCCTTACACTCGCAACAGTGGAGCCAGGACCAGCGGCCCTGCAGTCAGCGGGAGGCGGAACCCTGCGGGTGCGGGCGCCTGAAAAAGGAGGAATGTTTGCTCAGAGACTCAGCATGCTGGGCTTTGGTGAGGGAATTCTTAAATGATTGCAGTATTTCAATCATTTTCAACCCTAGCAGGCTAAGCGGATGTTTTGGGGCCAGATTCAGTCCACAGGCTCAGCTCAGACCTCGGCATGGGAGCCAGTGGATGAGGCGATTCTGGGATTAAAAAAAAAAAAAGTGGGAAACATTTTACAACTACTCATAATATACTCCCAAGTTATTACCCCACAAACCTGCTCTCTTCTTTTTTAAAGGTCAAAGCTGAAGATGGAAGACATCAAGGAAGTCAACAAAGCACTGAAGGTACTGAATACTTGTGTTATTAGCAAAAAAGCCGCTCCAGTGACTGTTGTCAGCTCAGGGTCTTCCACCCACGTCAGTGAGATGAGGTGGAGGCGTGTTCTACTGCTCACGGGTAAAGGGCTCAGAGCGGCGTCGCTCTGGCTGGCGTGCTGGTAAGTGGCAGGCCCAGCTAGAACCCGTCTCCTGGCTTGTTCCTCTGCCACCAGCTGGAGGGACATAAGCCGAGATGCAGGTGCCCTAGTGAAGGAAGCGGAAGGCGGCAGAGAAGCCGGGGGTGTTTGTCATAGTGGGAGGGAGGCCGTTTCCTCCCAGTGAGACCAGAGCCCTCTGCCGGGCCCAGGGCAGTTCAGAGAAGGGTCAGCCCACCGCTGGTGGTGCCAGCGGGCACAGCTGCTCCAAGCTATACACTGGAGCAGAGGCCTGATGACTGGGCATCTCACCTCCACGGGCACACAGGTCAGAGGCAGCAAAGGGCCGCAGCCCCTGCCAGCATCTGGACTTGGAACAACGGTCTCCCACCCTCCCTGTAGAGGTAGAGTTCCTTCCTTGTAATGCTGACCTGCTTGTCCGAGTGTCCCCTGCCCTGCACAGATAGAATCATACCTCCAGGGCCCCTTTTAAAGCCTGTTACCTCCCCACAGGAGAGCCATGTGCTCCCCCAATGCTCTGAGGAGGAGGGGCTTCCTCGGACGACAGGGTTCACCACGGAGGCTTGTTTTTGTCTGGCTCAAAGGGCTGGCTTTTCTCCCTCCGGCCAGTTCCGGAGACCCTTTGGAGTGCCTCAGCCAGGCTTGGAGTTGCAAGCACTAGACCAGGGGTGGGCAAACTTTTTGACTCGAGGTCCACAGTGGGTTCTTAAACTGGACCGGAGGGCCGGAACAAAAGCAACCTGACCATGCTGGCACTCTCATCTTGGGCTGCTGGTGAAGGAGCGAAAGGGGAAGCAAAAGAACTCTCCGCTCTTTCGGCTCCACGGGCTGGATAGAACAGCCGAATGGGCTGGATCCGGCCCTCGGGCCGTAGTTTGCCCACGGCTGTCCTAGACCTTGACTCTGGGGACTCAGACAGAGGCCTCTATTGGCCTGCAGAATCCGACTTGAGGCCCAAGGGGCAGCATGCATCGGCTGAAAACCAGAGCCCCAGGCCAGGCCTGTCCCTGCAGAGGAGTGAGGCTATGAAGGGACTGTGGACACTGAGCAACCAGAACACGTCCTGGTCCGTCAGGAGCGGCCATCACACCCATGTGCTTTCCTCCCAGGGCCACACGTGGCTGAAAGACGACGAAGCTACCCACTGTAAGCAGTGTGAGAAGGAGTTCTCTATCTCCCGGAGAAAGGTATGTGCCAGGGGCGGGACAAGCCGAGTACTGTGCACACTTGGCGTGCGGGCCCACTCAGGGTGCCCCGAGTCAGTCATGGGCCTTGTCCCCTGCAGTCCTTTCAGTGACTGGCAGTTTCTTTGGGAGTTGGGCTGCTTGTATATAGAACTGGTCTAAGTGAATGTATCACTGAAGTTTTTGTAAGCAACAGAAACTCAATCTGCCCACGTTGGTTCTCGGGGAACTGGTGGGCAGCGGGTCTTGGGACAGGCATCCAAGCAGCACCCAAAGCTCACAAGTGCCCTGGGCAGGGCGCCTGGTCCTGCTGGCCTCTCCCGGCGAGCCTGCTTTTCTGCCTGGAAGCTGCCTCCAGGCCTCGAGAACAGGTCCTGGGCCCCGATTTTGGTCCAGGACTGAGAGGACCATGGTTGGCCATGTGGACACACAGTCTCGCCGGTCCCACTAAAACCCTCTGTGGGAAAAAGCAAAACTGATAAATCCTAACAAGCAACAGGCAGCAGCCCAGGCGAGGCTGCCGAGACCGGCCCGCCCCTCCCTACGCCAGTCCAAGGTCCTCCCTGCCTGAAGGGCGTGAGCCAGTGGCAGCAGGAAGGTACAGCCCGGAGCAGAGGCCACACAGGTCCTGGTCTTGGCGTGTGCTGTGTGCCCGTCCAACATTTGTGGCAGCTCAGTTTACAGACACTCCCCCACCCCACCCAACGGACCCGTAAAGTAGCCACAAACGCAGCCGTCACTGGCAGACAATCTGGGCCCAAGTCCAGTGAAACACATTTTAGTTCACACCACTCCCCCACACTCCGTGATTGCTCAGGAACATGAATGTAGAAGTAAAGGTCTAGAGCAGGCGTGGGGACTGGGGCCCACTTGACCTGGCCGTGCCAGGGCATTAGGGCGAGTTAATTACATGTTTGACCAAATATAGCAGGCTAATTTTTAAGTTGATAATGTTGTGACCTATAAACTTGGTTATAAGTAGCTAAAAGGATCCCCACCCACCCGTCTGGAGGAAGCCCTTCCAAACTGTGGCAAGTCTGGGGGAGGGACCTGGAAGTAGACCGTGTAAACCGGGTGCGGGCCAGGGAGCACGTGTGCGTAACCGCCCTCTGTCCTCCAGCACCACTGCCGCAACTGTGGCCACATCTTCTGCAACACGTGCTCCAGTAACGAGCTGGCCCTGCCCTCCTACCCCAAGCCCGTGCGCGTGTGCGACAGCTGCCACACCCTGCTCCTGCAGCGCTGCTCCTCCTCCACGGGCTCCTAGGGCCTCGGAACAGCGCCTGGAACAGCGCCTGGAACAGCGCCTGCGACGTGCAGGGCTTCTCAGCTCGGAAGCTCGTTTCCCAAGAGAAGCTAAGGCAAGAGCAGTTCCTGGGTCGACGGCCAGCACGTTCAGAGTTGAGTGAAATGAACTCTGGGTTGAAACTTCCTTCTCCCTTGGCTGCATCATGGTTTAGGGTCAGAAGTAACTTCATGGTTTTGGTACTGTCATTTTCACTTTTTACAAAACCAACCTCTCTTGCAATCAGTTCCACTCCCCCCGAACCCCCTGCCTGCCCTGTGTGCCTCCCTGCCTGAGGCAAACAGGCCCTTTCACACCCTTGTAAATCATCTCACTCTAGTGCAGAAAATAAAGGCGCTTCTGAAGACACCTCAAACAGGCTCCATTTCGGGACAAGAGGCCCTTTGGGGCTGTTTGGGGTGAAGCCTGCTGGGTTCTGGAGCATGGGCTGTGCTCTGCGCCCAGGAGAGCCAAGGACAACTTGGGCCATTAAGTCCATTGATGGTATGGGAAGTGACCTGTGGCCAAAGCTCCTGCCAGAGGGAGACACCTGTGGAGAAGCACCTGGGGTTTGCGTTTCAGGAAGCACTGTCAGGGCAGGTGTGAGCTGTGCGCTGTGCAAACTGGCTCAGCACATGCTCACCTCCCTCCCCGTCAGTCAGCGGCCTCAAAAGTCAGTCCATTTGTAGACTGGGCTTCAGCCTTCTCCCCCTCAGTGCACTCACCTTACTGCCCCTCAGACTCATCTTCCTCACCGCCTGTCCGTCCCTCCCCGAGGCCGGGAGGCCGGGACTGCTCCCAGCTGGCCAGCCCCTGTCAGAGGCCCTGGCTCTTCACAGCCCAGCTCAAGGTTCCCAGCTACTCCCTTAAATACATCTTTGTTATGATGGAAAACAGAGGCTCCGTGAGGTTAAGTACCAGCATTCAGTGCAGCCAGCCTCCAAAACCACGTTTTACCCAAGCTGCCAAGTTTTCACACCTTACCCTGAGCTTTTTAAATATTCGCTCTTCCCAAACATTTACATACTGCTACCTCAAACTGGTCTGGCACTAGATGTACGTACCTTGTCTTCAATGCATCCCATTTGTACTCCAGCTTGCTGGAGACCTTTAGGCAAGTCGCTTCACTTCTCATCTGCGCACACACACAAGGTAGCAGGCTAATACCTCCCCGCTCATGTACTGTTCTGAAGGCTCAGTAAGTACATGACATGGCCACCACTGTGCCACACTTAGTGCTCTTCCCTTAGTCACACCCATTTTCTTCATCCTCATCCACCTCCTAACCACAAGCAACAAATGTTCAAGCAATGTTCACAAAGAATCCTTGGGCCAGTTACCAATATTTAGCTGCACGGAAAAATTTCCACTCAGACATCAGATACACACCTGAACTATGGGACCCTCTGGTCTGGTAACCTCCTAACCTGGGCAGTGACAGGCGCCCTAAGGCAGCATGGAGATTTGTGTTCAATGCAGACAATGTCTGGAGGTTCTGGTCATTCCCAACAAGCTCCATGATTCTGGCCCAGGGAACCTAAGATTCCCAAGAACCAGAACGTTCTTATTATCTTTACTCCACTTTTCTAGTTCTTTCACTTCCTCAATGTTTTCAATGAAAATGTTCTTCATGTAAAACAAATTAACTGAAGAACTCAAGATGGAACCCTCCTTGAGCCTTCTCAATACCAGGTATCTCCAATCCACACTCAGCCAATACTAGGTTTAGACTAGCTGATTATCAGTGCTCACACTGAAAATTAATCATCTCTAAACCTGCTGGACAAGCAACATGATACATTCCAAGTGCAACACCTGTGTGTCCATAGCTCTTTCCTGACAGTGTAGAGCAGCACCACATAGTTTGCAGAGAGCATGCAGCAGGGCAGGGGGTCTGCAGAGCCCACACTTTTGTGCAATGCTGCCACCTACAGACTTAGAACTGAGTAGGCCCACCCAACTAATCTCACCCAGGAATAAAGGAGAAAATCTTCACTTGTCAGAGCAAAACGTACACACCAGGATCCAAATAGTACAAGCCTTTACAGCTAATCAATACAACTAATGAGTCTGGAGCAAACAGCAACTTCCAGCTGGTGAGCTGCAAGAATTTTTAAAACATGCAATACCTGACTATTTTAGTCAAGGGCACCAACCTCTCTTCCCTTAGACCAGTTAGTGGTCAGCAAACTGCGGCTCGAGGGCCACATGCTCTTTGGCCCCTTGAGTGTGGCTCTTCCACAAAATACTATAGCCTGGGCGAGTCTATTTTGAAGTGGCGTTAGAAGTTTAAAAATTTTGGCTCTCAAAAGAAATTTCAATCGTTGTCCTGTTATTTGGCTTTGTTGACTAAGTTTGCTGACCAGTTTTAGGCTACCAAATTTTTTAAATGACAACAGCCAACTGGTGTGAATGCTATCTTGAACTATAATATATAGCCATATAACAATTGCATCTGATTGGCCAATTCTTGGTAGCAGAAATCTAGAAAGGCATAATATGCTAATTAGATAGGAAATCCTTCAGGACAGAGCTGGGGCTGCAGCTGTGGGATGGAAGCAGCCACTAAGGCTGCAAGGGAGCCTCAAGTACTTAGGTCCGATGTACAAAATTCATGCAAGAATAGGCCTGCCTGTGCCCAGCTGCCCACAGGAACCCAGGACCAGGGGCTGGCTTCCCTCCAGCCGCGGCCTCATTGGGAAGACATCCACTCTAATTAGCCTATCACCCTTTTATATAGCTAAGCAACTCATTTTTTTAGTCACTTCAGAGCAAAAATAGTAGGCAATTACCAGTTTTGTTTTGTAAACCTATCAAAAATCGTACCTTTTATCAGATTGGTAAAAAAAAAAAAAAAAAAACACAAAACTATTCTTTGGTGTACCGCAGATTTTAGTAGTTTGTATGCCATCAGATGAAAGTGAAAATTACTAGAGGGTTGGTGAATGAGTGGTAGTTTCCAAACTGTAGTCTACACTTTAAATTCCTAATGCTAGAGTATTTTTTAGCAAATATCAAATCTTAGCCCCAATCTACAATCTCCCAGACTTTAAATAATGATTTACTTTCAGAAATATGTGGTCTTGCCCTAGCTGGTTTGGCTCAGTGGCTAAAGCCGTGGTCCACTCTCAGGTTTTGGGCTCGATCCACAGTAGGGGGTGTGCAGGAGGCAGTCGATCCATGATTATCTCTCAGTGATTTTTGTATCTCCATCTCCCTTCCTCTCTGAAATCAATTTACAGAAAAAGAAATAATGCTGTCTTTGATTTTTGCTCTTAAGTCAAGCATGTTAAACTCATAGCCCACAATGAATATTTTAGTGGCCTAGCCAATATAATGGTGAGAAACATTTTAGTAAAAATGTCATAACTTTAACAATATCCTGTTATAATTATTATCAACAAACCACAACATTCACTAATGACTCTTTACTATAATCACGTTGCATTCATTTCCCTTATGTGCAGGCACACCATTTCTCTCCAATACTAACAATGAGTACTTTAGCATCTGATTACATCATTAGTCTTGCACTAATTTGGTGTGCCCAAAAGGAAAATATTTCACTATCAGAGAACAAGAAAAATAATTTGCATTATGCTCATTAATCTGCAGTTATTCAGTGCCTGGTAATGTTCAAGAAAAAAATATTAAAATGTTCTATTTTATATCAACGATTACTCACTTAATTCAGCCCTTTGTATTCAGCATGTTTCTATCAAAATAAACCTGTTCTTATGAAAATTGAAGCTTTTAGGTGATTTTTGGGTTTTTTGTAGCCTATAGATTTAAACCTTATTTGGCCTGTATTCATTAGCCTTTGAGTTTGAGATGCTTGTCATTAAGTGGTCTTGGATCTTTAGGAATGAAGGCAAAAACGAAGATCAAAACCTCAATTTGAAAAACACTGGAGTTCCCCCTCCTAGGAGCACACTTGCACCTTTCCACTCCCCTGCCCAACACTTACCCATTCCCTTCCTCACTCCCAAGCTCCAAGTCCCCTCCCTCCACCCCAACTTGTTTCCTAAACCCATTTCTTCTACAGCTTAGTTCACCTCTGGAATTTTCTAAACAAACACTGTTCTAGTTTGGGGGAAGTGGCACTTCATATAAAAACTCAGCCCTAGCCCATTTGGCTCGGGTTAGAGCATTGTCCTACAGACCAGAGTCCCGGTTAGATTCCGGCCAAAGCTGCAAGGCTCCTCCCTGGCCCGGGCCCTGGAAAGGGGTCATGCAGGAGGCAACCAATAAATGTGTTTCTCACATCAATGTTTCTCTCCTCACTCTCTCCCCCTAAAAACCAATGGAAAAATATCCTTGGTAATTGTTAGGTTGAGGCAGGGGGTATAGCCCAGGCAGATGCAAGCATCTGCAGGATGGATGGTGACAAAGATAGCTGGCTGGCTGGCGCCTTCCTAGGGCCTTCCTAGACCCCTGGCCCAAGGCAGGAATTCCACACCTCTCATGTCCTCCCCCCTCCCCTCCCTAAACAGCTGTATAAAAGAGATACCTATGCTGCTTTTGGGCGCGAACTTCCCTGGCCCACCCTCGGACCAGGGAGCTTCGCCCAGGAGTGCAGATTAAAACCCCCCTTCTTAATGGCCTGGATTCCGTCTCTTGCTTCTGCGCCGCCTACCTCTCAGCTGGGATCTTACAAACCTCTTCGTCGGGACCTTACAACCTTTCAGTAATAACAAAAACTCAAAGGAACCCTGGTGGGATAGCTTAGTTGGTTCAAGTTTTGTCCTCATACACACCAAGGTTTGCAGATTCAGTCCCTGGACAGGGTACATACAAGAATCAACTAACGAACACAAGAATTAGTGGAATCAATCTGTTTTTCTCTCCCTTCCTCCAAAATCCATATAAAATAAACTCGAAAAGATGCCATCCATTTGTGAAAGATCACAACAGCCCCCCTTCGCCTGTAGTGCTTCCTCAGCCGTGCCTGAAGGCCTCTGGCATGCAGCATGCAGGGAGGACATTTCTGCCTCTGCTTTGTGCAAGTAGAGAGGCTCACCAGCTGAGGCTTAGCAAGTCAAAGGCAGAACACACACACACACAGCCCATCCACAAGGGCCCCAAAGCCTCGATTACCTTGTGTTGGAGGGAAGTCTGAAGACATCTACACAACAGCCTCAGCTGGTGAGCCTCTCTGTCACAGCCAGAGATAGGGGCCACTGTCACCTAGGCCCAGGCAGGAATAGAGCACCAAGAAATAGTCCACATGACACTGAAGCACAGACAAGACAAAGTGCAGTTTTA
Source organism: Vespertilio murinus (assembly GCA_963924515.1). Classification (NCBI taxonomy): domain Eukaryota; kingdom Metazoa; phylum Chordata; class Mammalia; order Chiroptera; family Vespertilionidae; genus Vespertilio; species Vespertilio murinus. The sequence goes on from OZ004708.1 coordinate 100,655,842, forward strand.
AAAGAAAAATTTATTTGACAAGTTTCACTTAGCGCAATACACCTAAAAGGAAATCACAATACAATGAAAGATTTAAATCGAGGCCTCGGAATTTCATACAAACACCAAGACCAAAATCCTAAAGTATTGGTATTGCGTCTCAAATTTTCTCCATTAACTTAAAAAAAGCTTAAACTTACATGCCTTGGGAGTTATTAAATGAAACTAGAGTTAACAAACATGCCAAATGTTTCACTTTTAATTGTAGACACAGCTCCTATACTGAGTTTTACAAAAAAAAAAAAGCATGTTTTTCAACATGCTTCCACAAACAGTGTTCAATGTGATGTGGTGTAAGAGCAACATTTAACATAATTCAACTTCTTTAACCTAAATATACTTACTGCTTAAGTACATCCTACAATAGAACTAACTTGAGAAAAGCTAAAAATTGTTTAATAGTTATAGTTTACTCAACTTAGTTGTTACATCCTAGATGAATATTTGTGTTCAAAAATAATGAACCTTTAAGTCTTTAATTCAATCCTGATTTCCACTTAGAGTAAGCATAAATCACAAGCTGGTATTGCAAAACTGTTAAGTTTTGTTGTTTTCTTCTTCTTTAAAATAATGTTGACCAAGAGTCAGTGATAAGGATCAATTACATTCCCCATCCACCACTCATACTAGACATGCTAGACATCCCGCTAGACATCCCTCCCATTCCGTTCACTCCCACAGATGCACGACTTCCACTACTGTAGTAGCTGCTGTTCACTGCTCCTTGGCTGCCTGCAAAGAGATCAATTTGACAAGTCAGGAGAAGTGCCACATTATCAGTCAGGTAAAATATCGCATTCCAGGAAAAAGTTTTAAAAGAATACTGAGTACAAATGGCTGCTGTCCAAGTGGCGAGAAGCATGTTTGGGAAAAGGGACTCCCGACTCCAAACAAGTCTCATGAACCCCTTTTCTCTGCAGTACCAAAATCTTGCCAGACTCTCGTGCTACCGTGTTTAAAAAGCAGGTGCTTCAGGATCAACATGGAAAATTAAGTTTAAAGGAAAACTAGTGTTTTTCAAAAATTGCAAAATTACTTCGTTTCTAAAACCTAAACAAGGCATTTTAAAATTTTTTTACCATAAACAACAATGTGCCCAGAATGGTGTAATATGAATAGGAAGCACAGGGGCAGTCTTGCTTTTCCTATTCATGGTGGGGCAGCAGTGGGAACTCACTGTGCCCAAAATGGCAGCCTCCATGGAGTTAAATCAGAGCCATTGACTGCTATAGAAAACGTATTAGCACAACATATCAGTATTTGCTATTGGGAATTTAAATTATATTCTTTGAGAAAATATTTACCTATGCAATGTTTGATTGAAAATCACTGGAGTTTTCCTGTAAAACTTGGTCTGCAAAAGGATTTTGTAGGGTAAGACTATAATACCAAAATCACCATTCTTTAGACCAATTGAAAAAAATAAAACCAATCCTAGGTTAACTGACTAGTAAATACGGTCCTGAACCCAACCCCCATTTTACTATTTAATTCCCCCTCCATCTAAAATGAACTTAATATGCTAACCAAAAGACAGAAAAAGCAACTATTTATTAAATACACAGAGGCAGATGTTTACTGACTACATTATAGAACACTCCCCCCTCCACCCAATAATTGGGTCTGTAAATTAAACTATTAAAAACTTTTAACAGGACCAAAAGCATATATTTAATAACCCAATTTCACCAAAAAAGGAGCCTGCATATTCCCCCAACTAAAGAATCCTACCTAAACTTACTGCAAGTATATTAAAAAACACACTTACCATATCCACTCATGCTGCTCTGGCCACCATAGCCACCTCCGTAACCACCACTCAGCTGCTGGCTGGTTGGGCCACCATAACTGGATTGGTTTGCTGTGAAGGTAAAAGACCATTAGAACCTTGTTCACTACGTAATGTGGTACCTGGTGGTACCGGGCTTGTAACTAAATCTATGATTTTGAGTCTTCATCTTACATTACTGTAACCCTTTGCCTATTTTCTATGAACAGACTACCTTTCTATCATTTGAGCTAGTCAAATATTTATAAACCAACTAGCCAAAAACACACATCAGCAGGACTAAATCCACATGATTCCTTAAGAGGCATTTTGAGAAAACCTTTTGAAACTGTTTAACTATAATTAGTGGGGTTGGTCCCCATAACTTGATATAGTAAGGCTAAGTCATTACACAAGTATCACTGAACACCTAATTATGCCCAACAAATTATGTCCAAAAATCTGTTATTTTGATCCTATGCTTTTTGTTAAGTCACTCACTTTAGATTTATACTATATAGACAATTCCACTTGTTTCTTTAATGCCCCCCACAAAATATTTAAAATTAGTTATCTATTCTAAATAGTTTTATATAAAGCAAGGATTTAAGTCAGACCTAAAATTCAAATAAAACCTTTTCCTTTGCCTAACTTAATATGCTAATTAACTCATGAAATATAAATTAACTTATATAATTACAGATATAAACGTTTTGGTTTTTAGAAAAACTAACGATATTTACACAAGCCCATGCCTCCCATCATTTGGCTACCATAAGCACCACCGCTTGCTCCTGCTGTAGAATTCAAGAAGAGTTCTACATATCTGTGTTCTGAAATGAGAGAAAAGGCATACAAGGTTAGCTTTAAAAAAAAGACACTAAAGCGATATTTACACAAACCCATGCCTCCTAGCATTTGGCTACCGTAAGCACCACCGCTTGCTCCTGCTGTAGAATTCAAGAAGAGTTCTACATATCTGTGTTCTGAAATGAGAAGAAAAAAAATTGAAAATGTTTGTTGGTGAAATACTAATTTCTTAAGATTTGAACTTTAAATATATTCTGGTATAAAAAAATTCTAGCCGCTTCTCAGTTGATTTACTTTAATTATGCAGCTTTCCAAAACTAGCCTTTTATATCTTAAAATTGTTCACCTAACTGCCTTAAGTTTATTGGATATACTTCAAGTCAATGTTTGTACCACAAATCCTTTGTCACAATAATTTTTAAAACCCACAAAATTTTAACATTCCCAAAGAGCTAACCTATCATCAGCGAACCTATTTCTTACTCATCCTTTCTGTTCTATTCCTCTAGCATGTCACTCACACAACCACTTGTAAAGACTCCCCAAGAGTTAAATCACACTTACGCATATTTGCTTTGTCTTTTGACATAGCTGCCACAGCATCTTCATGAGTTGCAAACTCAACATCTGCTTCACCAGTTACTCTGCCATCAGGCCCGATTTCAATGTGTACTCTCACAGGGTTGAGCGGTGAAAAAAACTAAATACAAGGTATTTCAGAGAATCAGTCAACTTCCTAATGTTACAAAAAATGTGTAACATCCAATTCCACTTAATTAGGCAGAATTAAGACCCCAAGGTTTTAATGCTCTACTGCAGTGTTTCCCAAAGTGTGGTACCCATACCCCAAGGGGTACGGGAAGTTTGGTGGGGGTACGCGTTGCACCAGAGTTTGGTGGGGATATGCCCTGCACCATGCTTAGCTGCACCTAATTCTACGTTCTCATGAGTCAAGTCAATTTTATCCTCATAGAACCAAATAAATGTTATTTATAATATAACTTTCATTTATATTTTATTATGAATAATTTTATGTTTCATTTATTATTATGTACAAAAAAGAATAAATAAATATATTTCGATTATTAAAATACATCCATTTTTTTGTCGCGGGATATTGAGCGTTACAAAAATTATAGAAGTGGTACACAAATGTCAAAAGTTTGGGAAACAATGCTCTACTGCAATAGCTGTCTTATGAACTCATCTCATACTTACATTATAAATGTCATTCTCCGTAGCTCTGTACGGTAATCCCCGCATGTGCACACAGTGTCCAGTTGTGCTCTGGAAAGTAGAGCCACCATCCCCATATCTGTGGTCAGACATTCCTGAAAAACAGTAATTGAGGTCTAGATGGACAGAGTGTAAGTAGCCTTTGGTTGAGAAATTCAATTCTTACCTTACCTCTTCCAAATCTATCCGACCCAAAACCATAGCCATCATTATAGCCATTATAATCATCATAGCCGCCATAACCTAAAAGACAGAAAGTACAATCACTCAAATGAAAACACACAGGAACCACCCTCCTCACACCTGCATCTTCTCACATACCTCCACCATAAGCTCCACGCCTCATCCTTTCAAAGCCAGCTCCCCTGCCAATGCTGTTATACCCTCTGCCGGCCCCAGGTCTGTCATAGGGACCGGGCCGCTGCATGGCCATAAGCTTTCGTGGTGGGTCATAGTGAGTTCTGACTTCTGCTCGACTGCTCTTAAAAATTTCGATATACCTAAAGCATTGTTCATGAAGAAGGGAATGGGGAGGGGAGAGGAAAAATTAGTTCATGTCATACAGGTATCTAGTTACACAAGAAAACAATGTAGTCATAGCCATGAAACTGACTAATATTTAAAGCCAGATTTCTTATACTTGCATCGGCAATGACCAGAAATTCACTCAATTGTAAGATTATTTCATGTAAACTTTATAGAAAACTTACTCCTCTAAAGCAGAGAAGCCCACCTTTAGGGGTGGAGAGGAGTACTATAAATAAATGTCTTAGGAGGGAAAAGATTCCACTCAACTTTCAACATTTCATGTCTTAAATCCTTTGGCAGCACGTATAGCAAGTGGGCTAGAAAGCCAGCCTCCACCAACAGTCTAGCCCACACTACACATTTTCTTTCGCCAATAAATACCCCAGCCTATGCTTTTAGTAGGAATCAGCATAGGTAAGCGCATGCTTCAATGAAAAATAGTCACAAGCGAAGAGAGTAAAACCTTTTGTGACAATTTCTTGAAAGCTATGCTTATTAATACATATGCAGAATATTTATACAGCAAGAAAGTTTGTTGCATTTCAACTTTAAAAACAAGATCAGAAAGTATCACATTTTCTTATGGTAATATTAATTTACTATGTGGGTGTGTTACAGCTAAAGTCAGGTTTGCATTACATTTTTTTTTAAAGCCATAGTCTCTCAACTCAATTGATTGGGGTTAAATAGATGTATCTTACAAAATTATAAAGTAGACCAAATTAACAGAGAAGTTCTAATTTTAAAATCTAAAATTTAATCTGAATGCACTATGGAACTTTGGCATAGTGTTAAGTTTGAAAACTGTGGCCAATCATCAGTTAATTGGGACTAGGAAATGGACTCATTGTTCCTAAGCAGAGAGAATATGGATTGGCGCTTTACCATAAGAAAAGTGACAAGTCCAACCAGCCGTCCATCCCCACCTGTGCCCTATTCTTTCCTTGTGTTTCTTTAGAGCCTTTTCAGCTATTTCCTGTGAAGCAAACTGCACGAAGGCCTCCCCCGTACTCCTCCCCTGGAAGTCCACCGGCAATGTTATCCCATTTGGCACGATTTCCAACCCTTCAACCCAAGGACAAATAACCCCAGTAGGGGGCAATATTAACATCACAAGCCCAGAAATGATTCTTCTTATAGCTTTACATAAACCAGAACGTTAACTTTAGGTGAACGGTATGCTTTCAACAAGTACTCTTTAAATATGCATTGCAGTAATATGAAGTTCCATTATGGCTAAGTATAACAATTCTTAACACACCCATGGCACAAAGGAAAAACTTGCTGAGCACAGGATGAATTAAGAATCCAACAAATTAAAAAATCTTATCTACTCAATGTTGAAAATTACACAATTTAATAGTTTCAAACAAATACAACAGTTTTACTAAATTCAAGAAACACCTGTTACCTCACATTTTTAGTTTAATGTTTTACGTTAGTGGAACTTCAAGTTTAAAAAAATTACACATTTAAACATTTCATATACAAATTAAAACATTGCTTAAGTATATCATTGACAAACATACAATCTAAACTTTCAGCAAACAAACAAACTGATCTAGACAGAACAATCATGCACTTTTATGTTCTAACAGTAGTATGATTCACTTCTGGAAATTCCGTCTATGAAAAATCCTTTCCGTGGATACATTCCCAAGCTTACAAAAAGGGCTTAAAGCACTTTCCTAGAAGATATGAAATTATGTTCATATTTAACGTTGACAGTTGACAGCATTAAATTCTCACCAATTTAGATAAAACAATAAAAACAGACTTGTTCTCAAAAATTCTGGCAAAATATTAGGACTTGACACATATCTAACAATCAGGATTTTAATTTATACTACCCTAAATCATGAGAGGATTCCTTGTTCTTAATTCCAGATTATGACATCATGAATATCAATCAATAGTATTTTAGATATAGGATCAAACATTCTACTAAACATGCAATTTTATCAGCTCTTCAGCATAAAAACATTCAAATACTATAGGCCCAGAACAACTTTAAAACATTCTCTGTATTTTAAATATTAAGACTACATATTCAATTATTCTTTGACTTTTAGCAAATTTAGAATTTCCTGGCTAAACCAGTTTTTCTGCATAAAGAGAATTAGATCATTAAGAGATATTTCTGGTCCCAAGACCCAACGTCTCTTACAATATATACACCTGATGTAAATTACAACCACCTAACTCACACTAATCTAATGTTTAGGGAATCTTACCTTTAACTTGAAGTACTCTGCTGAACAGCATTGTGAGGAAAGTAGTTAAAGCTGTTGAGGACAATCCTCAAAGATCTACTCTGAACTACAATACTAAATATAGGCAAGTTAGCATTTTCAAAATACAAAATTTCCACCATTAAGATGGGTCTAAATTATATGAAGGTCTCCAGGAAGAAAACATTAATTCATCTGCATATTCTCACAACCTGTTTAAGTATCTAAGTTGCTCAACTTTAAGGTCTAATAATTCATGTTGCCAGGAGCTAGCCAAAACTCACTGCTCAGCAACAAACACGACTACATACCTGAGAAGAACTGAACAATTTCTTCCTTGCTACATCCAAAGGGGAGTCCTCTAAGTCGTACAAAGCCATCATTGGCCGTGTCAGGACTATTTGGACCAGTATGCTTCAACACCCAATCCATTTCAACGTTGTTTGACTTGAATACTGAAAGAGGTGCTTAGAATTAGTCAATTTTGGAAAGTTAGAGAACAAAGCTCAGACTTCCTAGGTCTGTGGGTAATCTAGGAAGAGCTGCCACAAACCCTTAGGTGACCTTTCCATGCGGTCAAACACCTAAAATTCAGGAGGGATAAAATAGGTCTCTGTTCAATGTTTATTTACTGTTACTAGGGCAACATAAATCAAACCTTCAACATATCTGTGTCCCATAGTTTCTCTGTCTTTTTTCAGGGCCAATTTGACTTCATCTTCTGATTCAAGTTCAACAAAAGCCTCGCCACTCGGTCTGCCTTCTCTGGTGTAGATGAAACGTATACCTTGAGCCCCATTTTGAATTTTGCAGTCTGCAAAGAAAACAACCGTTAATACAGAATTTAAAATTTTTAATCACCTCTGGGTGATATTGATGAAATGCCTATCGTGCCCTCTCAACAAAGTAGATCGCATGCAAAGCCTAAAATGACCAAGATACTGCCGACTCCTAGTCTTTTAGAGGTAATTAAGCAGTTATCCCCTCCAGATCAGACTTTATTCTCAAGCCTTCAATAAAAGCCAATATTCAAAATTTCTTAACAAAAATCTCCAAGTACTTACTCCCCAACTGTCTCCATTAACATCATTTGTAACTTTTTAGTAATTTTATTCTGAACCTTTTTACTTTAATGCATTTCCTGAATATATTTGTCTCAACTTTTGCTCTGAGACCTTGATCATTTTACCTTTCTAGCAGTGGCATTACAATCCAAATTGCAGGGCCAATACTCACCTGAAAGGGGATCAATGTTACAAAGCTAAAATGCTCCAAGTTGAACAGCTGAAGCCAAAACCAGTCTTGCCCACTGCAAGGTGGCTTCCAGTGTACTTGGTTCTTGTATTACAGGTCGCTTTCCGTTACCAACACTGAATTCAGATAGTCAGTCAATACTACAAGAATCCTTCCAAAACCTGTAGAATTCTTCCAATTTGTATCAGTCTACTCTTAATGAGCCAGATCAAGAACTAGATAAACAAGAACTTTGCCAAATCTGTCCTTAAAATGTGACAATTTTAACTCTATGAACCAAAATGCTTTCTTTTCAAGGACATGCCAAAATTGTCAAGTTGTTAGACTTTATTTTCAAAATATTACTAAAATGGCCAGTGGCCATTTTCTTAGGGTTGAGGGGGAAATCCAATTTACCCTTTCGAAAGCATCACAGAAAGGCAGGTTACGGGGAAAAATCCCGCCCTGGCCTGAGTGTTCAGTGGTTAGAACGACACCCACGCAAGGAGGTTCATTCCTGAGTTGCAGGTTCCATCCACAGCAAAGTTGGGGTGCATACACGAGCAATCAATAGATGCTTTTCATCGATGTTTCTCTTCCTCCCTCCCTCCCTCCCGTCCATCCACTCCAACTATCAATGGGATAAGTATCCTTGGGTGAGGATGACCAAAACAAAGGGGGGAAAATCCGCCAGAGCGGCCGCCGCCTTCCCAACGGGGCCCAGAAGGCGGGAGGGCGGGGCTTACGCTGTTTCCATTGCGTAACTGCGGACGCCGCGGCGCGAGCAGCCCTGCGGGAACGGCTGCGCCGGCGCCCCGCCAGGGGGCGCCCCTGGCCTGGCCTAGCCTAGCCCGGCCCTCCCCAGCCCGCCGCCCGCCCCGACTGCGAGCTCCCGCCTCCGCTTCAAACTCACCAGAAAAAAAGCGCTGCACTTCGTCCGCCGAGCAAGACCAGGGCAAGCCGCGCACCTTCACCACGAATCCCTCTCCGCCTTCGGTACCCAGCATCATCGTCTCTTAGTGGATCCTGGCGCCGAAGCAGACTGCAGAGAGGGGTGAGGGTCAGACCTGGAATTTGCTCAAATTGAACTGCTCTCCCCCGCCAGGCAGCCGCGGGTCCACGGCGCCACACTAGAACCAAGTCCGTGCACATGTCCCAACCCCGGCGACTCCATCACCAAACACCCTCTTAAAAGCCAATGAGCCGGCCGCCCAAGCCGCCCTCGGCTCTAGTTACCCGAGGACCAAGCTGCAGGGGGGCAGGCCTGGCGCCAGCGTGGAGGCAAGGAAATGGCGGCCGCGCTTCCGCTCCGCCTCCTCCGACAGATCACACAATAGAGTCGGCGCGGCCTGCAGGCCCTAGCGGCCCTGGCAGCAGCCCGTACCTTGAGAAGGGTCCCCCCATCCCGCCCCAGGCTCTACAGAGACCTGAGGCAAGCAATCCTCACAAAATCGGCATCCTCGGGGCCATCGGGCGGCTCACATCGAGCAACAAACACTCACCTGATGGCACGACTTCTGCGTGGCTGAGCGAAATGGCCAGCAGGCGCCTGCGCAACCTAAATAAGGCCCTTTGAACAGCCCTGCGCACGCGCAGCCGGGCTCGGCCCGCCCCCTGCGTCACACAGCGCTCCGACGCAGGCGCACTGTCAGGAGCCGGCCCGCCCGGACGCCACGCCCTAGCGCTTGCGGCTCAGCCACGCCCACCCGCACAAAGCCTACCGGCTGTTTTGCGCGTGCGTGTAGTCGCGATTATTGTACCAGCTTCAGCGGGTTATTGTCCAGTTTCCTGCGCATGCGTCCTCCTTCAAACCGCTCTCGCCTTACCCGCCAGAGGGGGGAGGGGAATGGCGGCGGCCTGTTCCCTGTGGGGGTCGGCTGGCAGACCTCGGGCCTGCGTTGGCTTAGGTGGCCGTCTTCCTACTCCTGCCTCCGGCCTGTTAATCGCCGCTGGCCCACCCGAAAGGACGCCCTCCTCCCTAGAGCAGCCCGTGACCACCGGGGCCTCTCGGGGGCAGCGGAGCCGCGCCCCCTCCCAGCCCGAGGCCACCCCCGCGGCCCCGCGGCGCCGGGAGCTGGTCCCAGCCAATGTGCCTTCCCTTCCCCTTACCTGCCGCCGGCGGGCCTGGAGCCCCCGCCCGCGCGGGGTCCCCGTGCCTGTACCTCAGGCCCGCACCCCGCTTTTGTCCTAACGAACTCGTACCCTGCGAGCCCCTCTGCCCCGCCCTAGGGTCAGCGGGCCCTGAACGCGCCGCGGGCCGCTCCTCGAGGTGTGGCCGGGCGCTGCGCCACGCGAGCGCGGGCTGCGCCCCGGGTGCCGCGGGCTCTGTCTCCCGAGCGGACTCCGGCCTGAAGCCCCGAGGGCGCAGATGGGCTACGTCCGTCTGCCGGTCCGTCCGCCGGTCCGTCTGCCGGTTGGAGGGCCTGGGTTCTGCGGGACCCCAGGTCACCCTGTGAGCGCCCGGGCGCGGCGATGGCTTCCAGCTGCACCGCGCGTCGCGGACGAGGCCCGCAGTGTCGCGGCCTCCCCGGTCTGATCGGTACCCTCGCCCCAGCTCGGGCTTGGACGATGCAGGCGATAAACAGCCACAGGCAGTGCTGGACACTGCACAGGTTGCCACGGTCAGCAGAGGAAGATGCCGGCGAAGCCTGTTCCCGCCCGTGCCAGGGTCTGCAGAGAAGTCGGTTCTGAGAGGTTTGAGAGGACTGGAGAGGAATAAAGGAGAGGGGTTGGCAGGACTGGTCCTGAAGGCCATTTCACTCCGAGCCCAGGGGAAAGACGAAGTCCTGGGCAGGCAGCAATGAGCTGTTTGTAAGGAAGAGTGTGAGGGCACCCATGGAGCAGGCAGGGCGAGTGCTGCTGCCTGCCCCGAGCGCTGTGGGACTAGAGGAAATGAGAGCCATTTCTGCTGAAGTCATTGGAGTGATCCAGAAAGCAGGTCTGTGTCTGGGTGATTCAAAAGCAAGGAGAACCCTTTTTGTCTTAGGTACTCCCTCCCGAACATCACAAACACATTCTGGTCCTATTAAATGACCAAGAACACTGGCTCCTGATTAGATGAGGGGGAAATCCTGATCCCCTTGGTAGTAGTACATTAAAAAACAAAAATCATGTTTTTACCTTTTAGTAATATGGCCACACTTAGGGAGTTTTTGTTCCTAATTTTTTTTCTGTCGTTTTCTGGGATTTTCTTGTAATAAGAGTAAATGTATAATCATCATAGGAAAATTAATTTCCTCAGCATAGATTTCTATAAGTAAAATTATATGATGAAATTATCTGAACCCCATCAGTGGATAGCATCATGTCTCGCAGTGGCTGAGTTGCCAACCTTTCAGACCTCACAGATCACCAGTGGTCTGCAGACCACCGGTTGGCGACCGCTGGGTTAGAGCATCATCTAGCTACTGCCAAGGTTTCGGGTTGGATCCCCCATCCAGTCAAGGCACATACAAAAACCAGCCAATGAAATAATAAATCAGTGAAAAAAATAAATCAATGTTTCTCTCTCAAAAAAATAAATATTTGCTTTTCTTTATTTCCTAACTTCCTAAAATACATGTGCATACTTGCATAATCATAAAAGGATCTGAGTATTTTTAGGGCTACTAATAAAAAAAGAGTACAATCTTCTCTCTTGTGTGAAGGTTGCATGTTTTGTTGGAAATAAAAATTTCCTATAATTTCATTCCAAGAGAAAAAATATCTCGAGTTTGTATCTGTTTGATTACTAGTGAAATACAATATACATTTATAGCCAATTCCCTCATATAAATTGACAGTTTGACTTCTTTCTCCAGTGATGTTTTGGTCTTTACTAAGGCTATTCACCCATGGCCATAGTTGCCACAAACATTTTTCTATTTACTTTTTCATTGTTATTGATTTTTTAGATATACTAAAGTTTTTTATTTTAATTAAGCCAAAACAGGGATACTTTCCTTTTAGTTTATTGGTTTAAATTTTTATTTTTAATTTCAGAGAGGAGAGAGAGAGAAACATCAATGTTGAGAGAGAAACTTTGATCAAGCTGCCTACACTGGGGACTGAACTCACAAACCCCAGGCATGGGCCCTGACCAAGAATGGAACTGTGACCCCCTGAGTGGCTCAAGCACTGAACCACACCAACTGGGTTACTCATGTATCTTTTTCATCAATTCTAAAACACATTTCCTTCACAGTTTAACCTCTCTAAAATAGAGATGTCTCTTAAAGACCAAAGGCAAGTCATAGTTTATTAGGCAGAATTTTTTTCTTAGTAGTACCAAAAATAATTGTGTATCTTAAAATGACATCTTAAGACTTGGAAACTGGCTTATTCTACTTTTTTCATTGTTTGTAATGATACATCTATTAAATGTTTGTATGGATTCTTAATGTGGGAAATGTATGTGATATAGTATGTGGGAATGTGGGAAATATGGGAAAATGGGATGTGGGAAAATAGCAGGATACAAAATTAACAAGTGGTATATTAAATATGTAAAACTATATTCATTTATGATCTGTCTCTAGGAATTTGCCTATTCTAGGCACCTGAAATAAAGGGAATTGTACAATATTTGAACTTTTGTGTGTAATTTATTTTATTTGACACAATGTTTTCAAAGTCTTTCCAGGATATGTGCCAGAATTTCATCAATTTTACTTTATTTTTTATTTTATTTTTTTAGAATTTCATTATATTTAAAGCTGAATAATATTTTGTTGTTCACATATACCCCTTTTTTTTTTAATCACTATACATTTATTGATGGACATTTGGGTTGGTTCCACCTGTTAGCTATTGTGAATATGCTGCTATGAACTTTGGTACACAAGATCTGTTTGACTCCCTGCTTTCCATTCTTCAGGTACATAACTAGGAGTGAAATTGCTTGTTCATGTGGTAATTTTATGTTTTACTTTTTAAAGAACTGCCTAACTATTTTCCACAAAGGCTGAACGGTCCTACATTCCCATCAGCAATGCACAAAGCTTCCAGTTTCTTGCCCTGATTGGGTATCTTGGTTAGAGCATTGACCCAACACACCAAGGTTGTGGGTTCAATCCCAGGTCAGGGCACATACAAGTATCAACCAATGAAGGAATGCATAAATAACTGGGATAACAAATCAGTATTTCTCTCTTTCTCCATCCCTCTCTCTCTAAAATCAATCAATCAATAATTAAATAAAAACATTGTGGCACCAGCACAGAAAGAGAGCACTGAATGGGGCATAATTTATAAACAGGTCCAAGATGTATTTGGGAATCCAACATACAATAAGGTGACATTTCATATCAGAATGGGAACAATTTTCAATATGTGGTATTAAAACCAATGACAAGCAAGGGGAAAACATAGTATTAGAGCTCTATCTCATATCATACATTAAAATAAAGACATCAAAATAAGAAACAAATAGATTAAGTCTACTTAGAGTTTAAAATTATGCAAAGCTAAAATAAAATGTTATGTATTTATTTATAAACATTTCAGGTGAGGAAGGCATTTCTAAACATGAAGTCAAAGACATAACCACAGCAGAAAAGACTGGTACATTTGACTATATAAAAATAAGTATTTTTAAAATTTTGAGGTCCTGTCCCACCCAACTTTCAGGCCACCCATGCTATTTCCAGTGACTTTTTCATATGAATGGTTTGTCTTGACTCATGCTTCAGATTTTTCTAAAATCTCTCAAGAAGCATCTGGCCTCAGCATGTCTCAAACCTCAGGCCCTGCCCTAGCAGCAGCAGGCCTTGCTTCACAACTTGGCCTGTCGTGGGTACTTCCTAAGCCCAACACAAGTAGCAGCCATCTGCAAATTGCTCTGTAGCTCATGCCAGGCGGCCCAGTCTGACTTTGACCTCCCAAGAGGCCCCCAGAGCCAGTGAACCTCCCAGGACAGCTTCAGACCACACTGGGTTACAATTCTACACATCCATAAACAACACACTCAAGGGGCAGACTCAGTGAAGCAAGTCCTGCTCCATAAGGGTGTCTGCTGAATAGCAACTCTAGCGGTAGTTGCAGGTGGTCCTCACAACCAAATGGCTTGGAGCTCAATTCCTTGAGTGAAGCCAACAGCAATCAAGGCTCAACTACAGACTGTGCACACAGCTCACACAGGGGCACACCTAGAGTGCCCAGCTCAGGTGATTGGGGAGGCTGAGCCAGTGGGCCCTACAGGACACCTACTACACAAGGCCACTTTAGCAATTCTAGGAGACAGCAGTTCTACCTAATATGTAGAAACAAACAAAGTGGCCAAAATCTGGGGACAAAGAAATATATCACAAATGAAAGAACAGAAGATAACTCTAGAAAAAGAACTAAATGAAATACAAGTAAGCAAACTACTAGATATAGAATTTTTTTTAAAAAATGACTATTAGGATGTTCAAGGATCTTAATGAGAGCTTCAAGGGACTTAATGAGAATTTCAAGGAAATCAGTGAGAACATTAAAGACATAAAAAAGGACCAAGCAGAAATGAAGGATACAATAACTAAAATAAAAAATAATTTATAAGGAATCAACAACAGAGTAAAGGATGCTGAGAATCAAATCAATGATTTGGAATGTGAGGAAGCAAAGAACACCCAATCAGAAGAGCAAAAAGAAAAAAGAATCCAAAAATATGAAGATAGTGTAAGGAGCAGCTGGGACAACTTCAAACACACCAACATTCACATTATTGGGATGCCATAATGAGAAGAAAGAGAGCAAGATACTGAAAACCTATTTAAAGAAATAATGACAGAAAATTTCCCCTACCTGGTGAAAGAAATAGACTTATAAGTTCAGAAATGCAGAGCATCCCAAACAAGAGGAACCAAAGGAGGCCCACACCAAGACACATCATAATTAAAATGCCAAGGGTTAAAGACAAGGAGAACTTTAAAAGCAGCAAGAGAAAAGCAGTTAGTTACCTACAAGGGAGCACCCATACAATTGTCAGCTGATTTCTCAACATAAACTTTGCAGGAGTGGCAAGAAATATTCAAAGTGATGAATAGCAAGATTACTCTATCCAGCAAAGCTATCATTTAGAATTGAAGGTCAGATAAAGAGCTTCACAGGCAAAAATAAAACAAAACAAAACAAAACAAAAAACAACTATGTAAGTTCATCACCACCAAATCAGTATTACATAAAATGTTGAAGGATATTTTTTAATAATAGATTTTTTAAATCTTTATTGTTGAAAGTATTATAGATGTACCCTTTTTTACCCCGGTTCCCACCCCACCTCAGGCCTTCACCAAGCTACTGTCTGTGTCCATAGTAAGATCTTTGGTTAAATTTTTTTGTTCCCTTTCCCACTTCCCTTTGAGATTCGTCAGCCTGTTTCATGCTTCCGTGCCTCTGATTCTATTTTATTCACCAGTTTATTTTGCTCATTTTATTTCTTGTTCATTTATTTTGATTTTTAGATTCAATTGTTTCTAGATATGTATTTTTTTACATTTTATTATTCATATTTTTATTTCTCCTCCTCCTCCTCCTCCTCCTCTTCTTCCTCCTCCTCCTCCTTCTCCTCTTCTTCTTCTTGTTAAAGAGAAACATTGATGTGAGAGAAACACTTATCTACCTCCTGCACACACCCCATCAGGGGATCAAATCTGCAACCTGTGCATACGTCTTGACTTGGAATCAAACCTCCCTTTGTTGCATGGGAAGACACTCCAATCAACTGAGCCACACCTGCCAGGGTGCATACAGTTATTTTTTAATGTTGTAAAACTGTTACTAGAGAGATGCCCAAGTTGAAGGGGGGTCTCCCCTCCTTGGCTCTTACCACACTCATGAGAAAGAATTCAGATGAGTGCCAGAAAGCAGTGTTGAAGCAAAGCAAGTGAATTTATTAAGGAAGCACAGCACAAAAATTTATTACAAATACACTTGGCAAAAAGCATAAGTGGGCAACTCAGCTAGTCTGAGAGTGATTTCAAGGGTTTTATACTTTCCTTCCATAGTTTTCAAAGTCCCCTGCCAGATAGACTAAATTTTAAGGCCCACCCTTGTTTCAGCTTTTCCCAGAATTAATGAGAACATCTGGAAATTTTATGTTGGCAAGTTCCAAGACTACTGATTTCTTTGTTCAGTGGGTGAAATAAACTCTCTCTTTTCCCTCCTCCTCTTCTTCCTGCCCTTGCAGCTATATTTCCTGCCTAATATTCCCCCCTCAAATGCTTTGGGGTTTTTTGTTATTTGTCCCCCAGACTTCATCTGTCCCTGGGTTTAGATGGCACAAATGGCATTAATTGTGTCTTTATTCGCTATTTTCCCAGGCCAGGATGATTTAAACTATATAGTCTTTGGTTAGGGAAGAGAATATAAACTATTTGCTCTTGAGTGTCTTTGGTTGGGGAAGATCAGGTCTTGAAATTCACAAGCTAGCTGCAAGCTGTCCATACCGTTTAGCCTTTTTAATTTTCTTTTCTCAATTTCCCATTCCACTTGAACAAGAATTTTCCTAGTTTCTTACTATCCTGACACACAACCATTAATACATTCCATGTTTAGAACATTTTTATTACCCACAAAAAGCCCCTTGCTCATTATCAGTTCAGTGATCTTTCAAAACTGCAAATTAAATCACAGAATGCAGCTTTAAGTCCTTCCAAAGCTAATACTGCACTTCAAATTAAATGTCTTTGTCATGCCTATAAGGTCCTGCATGATTTAACTCCTATGTAGCTCCCCATCTTCTTCTCATTATTTTTTTACTCCCTTCTCTACACTCTTGCCATACTGAGCTCCTCTCTTCTCTTTTCCACCAGCTGGTCTTTGCAAATGGTGTTTCCTCTGCCTGAGCACTTTCCCCTAAATGCTGGTCAAGCCTCTCTCTATCAAACTCCTCTGTTTATTTCCTACACACTGTTTCTACACTCTGTGATTGTCTTGTCTATTTATGGGCCTACACTTCCATAGGTCAACTTTTAATTATAGTTGACCCATAATATTCCAGGTATAAATTGTAGTGATTATATATTTATACTAGAGGTACAATGCACAAGATTTGTGCAAGAGTAGGCCTTCCTTCCCCTGACTGCTGGCACTGGCTTCTCTTTGGCCCCTGCTTCATTCGGAAGGATGTCCAGAATGACATCTGGTCTAATTAGCATATTACCCTTTTATTATTATAGATACTGTATGAAGTGATCACCCTAATATGTCTCACAACATGTCATGTCCTACAACAATATTTTTCCCTAACAAAGGTTAATCTTCACCTTAACGAAGGCTGTCTGTTGTCTTTTTACATCTAGGATGACAATACTATTGCAATTGACTAGTTACCGTATTTGCCGGCATATAAGACGACTGGGCGTATAAGACGACCCCCTAACATTTCCACTAAAAATACAGAGTTTATTATATACTCGCCGTATAAGACTACCCCCCACTTGGAGGCATATTTTTCAGGGCCAAAAAGTCGTCTTATACGCCGGCAAATACAGTACTAATAATAGGAAAGACGCAAAGGGGGAAATCAGGCATTATAAGCACATAATTTGGGCAGCTAAGGAAGCTAGTTTCACACTCCCCAGGGATCCAACAAAGGGAATATCAATGTATGCCCATAAAGTTGGAGGAACTAACTTTAACTTGTTGTCAGTGACCCCTGGGAACAGAAGGTATTGGCCAGAATGGGCATGGCGATTGCAAGTGCATGGACATTTGGAGATATATAATCCCCTAAACAAAAGAAGTTCACTCTCATGGAACTTTTTTATTTAATATATATTTTTATTGATTTCAGAGAGGAATGGAGATGAAGAGGGAGAGAGAGATAGAAGCATCAATGATGAGAGAGAATCATTGATCACCTCTCTCCTACAAGCCCTACATTAGGGATTGAGTCCACAACTGGTCATGTGCCCCAACCTGGAATCAAACTGTGACCTCCTGGTTCATAGGTCAATGCTCAAACCACTGAGCATGCTGGCCGGGCATCTCTTGGGACTCTTGTTGCTTATGTGGCACTTGGCTCTTGGCTCCCTTGCATTTTCCCCTGTGGCCCAGGGCCATGCGGACCCCCACATGCAATGACTGTTAACTATCCTATTCCCACCATAATTAAAAGCAATGGGCTGAGGGACTACAGTTAGCTTGATGTTGACCTAGCTCCAACATGGAATGGAAACTCTGAGCACTGACTGATCTTAGCTCAACTGAAACCCCAGCTACACTTCTTCTATGACTGGAATGAGGGAAATGGGACTTTAGAAATCCAGAAATATAATTCCACAGAAATAAAACTTTCTACTATATCACATCCTCCCTTGGGAGCCTCCAAAAATACTTATTCTAGCAATATTCCAAGGACTCCACCCCCAGCAGCAACCAGGGGAGACGAGGTCCTCTCTTCTCCCGTAACTATCACACTTGTTATAGATTGGGAGGTTGTGTCAATAAAACAAATGAAAGTCTGCATGGACGAAAAAGGGGCCACATACTAAGCCTGACTAAACTTCAGGGTCCTTCATGGTGGCCTTAGAAACTCAGAGGCCTAAAATAATCACAAAGGATGGTCTTAAATTATTATTATTATTATTATTATTATTATTATTATTATTATTATTATTTTACCTAAAAGCAGTTTATGGTGGTCAGTATGTTTCCTGACAAAGGTCCATCTTCACATTAACTGAGTCTTTCTATTGTCTTTTTGCATCTAGGATAACATATCTTTGGAATGTCCAAGTAATTTTGTGGTAGGAAGATAGACAGTCATGAGCAGAGCAAGGATGATGGGCCAGGTACAGAAGGTCACCAGGGCACAAAGCCCTGGGCACCTCGCCAAGGACAATTATGGGGTGAGGCCTCACCCCCAGGGTGACCTTTCCTCCCCTAGCCTATTGCTGGTCATGTGGTTTGGACCCTCTGACCTTTTCTCCCTAGAGATAATATTTAGGCCTCAGGTGTATTTCACCTCCAGGCCCAGAAAGCAGCAAAACCAGACAAGCAACACCACAGCTGACCTCAGGGCCAGTTGCATTGGATAATGACCCTCTGCCCTGGCGCCAACCAATCAAGGCGCCAACAAATCAATCAGTGGCGACCTAGACCCTGAAAGGACACACCTGGAAAGTTGCTCAATATTCTATTCAGAAACCTCCCCTAAGAGCCCACCCTTAAAACCCTCAGGATGGAGGATCCAGTGCACTCTCCCTTCCAGGAGCACACCCACCACAACAAAAAAATTATCTGGCCCCAAATGTTAATAATTTTATGACTGAGAAACCCTGCTCTAAAATAACACAAAACAATTTTTAATGTGGTCAAGATTTCATAAGAAAAATTTGTGGGTTTTTTGGTTTGTTTATTTGTTTTTAAATATATTTTATTGATTTTTTTACAAAGAAGAAAGGAGAGGGATAGAGAGTTAGAAACATCAATGAGAGAGAGACATCGATCAGCTGCCTCCTGTGCACCTCCTACTGGGGATGTGCCCGCAACTATGGTACATGCCCTTGCCCGGAATCGAACCTGGGACCTTTACCCACTGAGCCAAACCAGTCTCGGCATAATAAATATTTGAATATAAAACAAATTAAGGTAGAAGGGAAAAAAACAAAATAATCTACCTAATAAAATAGTAGCATGCTAATTGAACATACCTTTGTGACACCCACCAGCCAATAAGGAGTGAGTATGCAAATTAACCCAACAAATATGGCAGGTTAATTTGCATACTCAGGCGGCACCAAGCGGTTGAGGGTGGGGCAGGATGTCTGTGTCTTCGCCATGAGGACAACATAGGTATTCTACACCACTTCAGCCACTCTGGGCCTCTGGGCAGCATGGGAAGGCAGAAAGGCTGCTCCAGCCAGAGGGAAGGCGAGGCCGGCAGCCAGGGGAAGGAAGGCCCATTCTTGCACTAATCTTTGTGCATCAGACCTCTAGTATTTATATAACTTTTGGGGGGGAAACTCCCTAAATAAGTGTGGAAACCAAGAAGCTAAAAGAAATATATATTTGACTACACACAAATCATACATTTTTTAGAAAAATGACATAAGAAACTATATAAGCAAATGATAGACTAAAAAATATTTATAAAATATGTGAAACACAAAGAGCCAAAAGCCTTAATATATATAATAGCACCTACAATTTTACAGAACAGTAAAAAAACAGAACGTTCCCTGACCAGGCATCTCAGTTGGCTAAAAAGCCATCAATACGCCAAGACTGAGAATTCCCCAGTCAAGTGCAAACAAGAAGCAAGGAATGTATAAATAAAAAAACAAGTCAATATTTACCTATCTATTTCCCTTGCTCTCTCTCTCTCTAAATTCAATCAATCATATATAATAAAATGTTAGCCATCATAAGCATAACAACCAGAATGACCAGATACCAAAACCACCACAGCCCCTCGTTGGACTGGCCCCACCCCCAAGCAAGCAGTTAGAGGCTATCAGACAGGCAGGCAGAGTGGTGAGAGGTGATCAGGTAGGCAGGCAAGTAGTTAGGGGCAATCAGGTAGTCAGGTGAGCAGTTAGGGGCTATCAGGTAGACAGATGGCCCCTCACAGGGCTGGTCCTGCCGCCTAGCAAAGAAAGAAGGAAGCCTAGGCCGCCTTCGGCGACTCTGTGGCAGATGTGCTGCTGGACAGCGATCACCCCAAGAGGGAGGCCCAGGCCAGTCAAGCCATCACATCCCACGCCTGTTGCCTGCGGAGGGAGGCCACTGGTGGCACGAGAGGGGGGATAGCACTGCACAGAGGGCAAGCAGTGGCAGTGGCGGGGTGGGGCCAGCTGCCTGCATCTGGGGAAAGGAAAGCCCCAATAGGCCCTGATCTCAGAACAGGCCTAGGGACCTTACCTAGGGGGTCCTGGATTGTGAGAGGGTGCAGGCCGGGCTGAGGGACACCCCCAACTGCACAAATTGGGGTCAATAAATAAGAGAAAGAAAACAGGCTGAAATTGGTTTGGCTTAGTGGATAGAGCATTGGCCTGTGGACTGAGGGGTCCCAGGTTCAATTCCGGTCAAGGGCATGTGCCAGTGGGGGATGTGCAGGAGGCAGCTATCGATGATTCTTTCTCATCAATGTTTCTAACTCTCTATCCCTCTCTCTTCCTCTCTGTAAAAAATCAATAAAATATATTTAATAAAAAGAGAAAGAAAACAGGACATAAGTGGCCTAAAACTTATGAGGCCTCACAAGTACTCAGAGAAATGCAAATTAAAGCAGTAGTATAATTGAGTCATGTCCATAGTCCTTTATCCCCAATCCAAAATTTCTGGAAATCAGAAAACTTTTTGGACTTTATTAAATTTACGTGCTCAGCCCCAGCCAACCAAGGCCAGGGAGCGGCTCTGCTGTGATTAATGCAAATCAGCATCTGGATTTACTTCTGAACCCAGCCGCAGTTCTGTTGGCAAAGAAGCAGAAGCAGAGAATAGTGTTACACAGGCGGCCCAGTGTTGGGTACAGAAAGGAGAAGGGAAAAAGGAAGAACATTTGAAAGATGAAAGAATTAGCTGGAGAAACCAAGATGGAGGCATAGGTAAATGCCTAACTGCAGCCTCACACAACAATTTCAAAAAATACAACTAAAATATAAAGTGGGCATTATCCAGAACTACAGGAAAGTTGACTGACTGGAAATTCTACAACTAGAAGGAAAGAGAAAACCAGAAGGAAAATCAGAGGAGCTGTAAAACCCTAAGGTACAGAGACACAGTGCAAGCATGGGGAGAGGACTGAGCCGGAGAGGAGGGGTGGCTGAGTGCCTGGCTGGTGTTCCCTAGCGGGAAGGAGATAAAAGCTCCGGACTGTGCTGAACCCCAATTCCGACTGCACTGAACCCCAGTTCTGAGCGAGACCCTGGGGTCCCAGGCTCATACAGAGGGAATCTGGGCTATAAGGCAGAAGCTCAGGGGAACGGCAAAAGGCAGAGCCCCTGAGTCGCACACATTTCATGCAAAGGACAGACTGTTCATTAAACCACTGGATTGCTCCAGCAGGAAGGAGACATAAGCTCCAAACTGCTCTTAACCCCACTTCCAACTGCACTGAATCCCATTTGCAGGCTCGTTGGTAGAGAGAGTAGACTGTCTGGTAGCGGGCGAAACTCTAGGGCGCCTTTCTCTCAGAGGTGCTTGCAACGAGTACCAAAGGACACTGAGGTACACTGAGACTCAGGAACCACAGAGGGCGGGGCTAACTGGAAGTCAAGGCTGTAGGCTCCACCCTGAAACTCTGCCCCATCCAAGCTGAACACAGAGGTTTTTGCAGTTTTCCAAGTCTAGTTGAATAAGGCTGTCTCCTGGCATAGACACAGCTGATCCTCCCACCCTACCAATTTAGGGAAGCAGTGAAAATGCCAAGATGAGGAAACATATCACAAACGAAAGAAATGGAGGACAAAAAGTGACTGGATATAGAGTTCAAAGCCAGGGTTATAAGGTTGTTCAAGAATCTCCTAGTAAAGGCTGAAAAAATAAACAAGACCTATGAAGATATGAAAAGGCATCAACTAGAAATAATAAAGGATCAACTAGAAATAAAGAATGCATTCTTTGAAATAAAAAATATTATACAGAGTCCTAAAAACAGAATGGAAGATTGCAAGAATCAAGTCCAAGATTTGGAACACAAAGAGCCAGAGGACACTCCTTCACAGAAGAAAGAAGACAAGAGAACCCAGAAAGTTGAAGATAGTGTAAGAAACCTCTGGGACAACTTCAAGTGAACCAACATCAGAATTATGGGGGTCCCAGAATATGGCAGAGAGCACGATACTGAAAACATATTGAAAGAAATAGTGACAGAAAACTTCCCCCACCTGGTGAAAGAATTAGACTTACAAGTCTAGGAAGCACACAGAACCCCAAACAAAAGGAATCCAAAGAGGACCACACCAAGACACATCATAATTAAAATTCTAAGAGCAAAAGACAGAGAGAGAGTATTAAAAAGCAGCAAGAGAAAAGCAGCACCCATATAAAGGAGCACCCATACGACTGTCAGCTGATTTCTCAACAGAAACCATGCAGGCCAGACGGGAATGGCAAGAAATATTCAAGGTGATGAATAAGGAGAACCTACAGCCAAAAATACTCTACCCAGCAAAGCTATCACTCAGAATCGAAGGCCAGATAAAGAGCTTCACAAATAAATTTAAGCTAAAGGAGTTCATCACCGCCAAGCCAGAATTAGATGAATTGCTGAAGGGGGTTCTTTAGGAAGAGGAAGAAAATAAAGATAAAAATTATGAACAACAAATACGTAACTATCAACAAGTGAATCTAAAAACCAAGTGAACTAAAAAACATGATGAAGAATATTAACTGGTGAATATAATAGAATCAGAGGTATGGAAGGGGAGTGGACTGATGATTCTTGGGGAAAAGAGGAGTGGGGGTTCGGGAAGAGACTGAACATAAACTGTGCACCTATGGATGAGGGCAGTGGGGGATGGGGAAAGGACAGAGGGTGGGATGGGAACTTGGTGGAGGGGAGCAATGGAGGGGGGAAAATGAGGGACATTTGTAATAATATGAACAATAAAGATTTATTAAAAATAAATAAATAAACAAACAAATAATAAAAAAAGAAAGATGGAAGAATTACCCAAAAGACTAAATTAAATCCAGATTGCTACCATCAAAGAGGAAATTTGCCCTGTTTCCCTCCAATGAGAGGGCTCAGAGCTCAAAAGTCGAAAACAGCTTCGTAGCACCCCTAAATTTCATTTAGTCTTTGAAGGAGTCACCTCAGTCAACAGCTGCCAATCAATCAATCAATCATCCAGGAGACAGGCAGCATCCCACCCATGTTGCACTAAAGCCCTGGCCTTCCTGACCTTCCACACCTTTCCCCACTTCCCCCACCCTGAGTCTGTTGACTGTGTTGGTCTTGGAATTCAATATTGATTTTAGAGTTGAATTATTACTGAGTCAATGAGTCTGAGAAAGTAAGGCTTCCACAAGAGCCTGGCCTAGTATAACAGATAAAGGAAATCTGCTTGCCAGGCCCAGGGCAGTGCAAAGTCACTGGAAGCGTGTGGGGTAGAATAGGTTGAAGGCACCTGAACAATAGGAACCAAAAGTCACAAATCACAAGGAGAGAGCCGGATTGGGGCGGAGAGGAGGGAGCTCAGGCAATGACTATTTCCGGGCCAGACCTCAATGCGGGGTGCTTCTCCAGCTGTCTCACGGGGGCCTCTCAGCAATCTCAAATCTTCCAGAAGTGGGCTCAGGGATGTGCACAGGCAGAGATCCGGCCAACGGGCAGAGCAGAACCAGACTCTGGGCCATGTCCAAATCCAGTGCCCCTTTCATTCTCCAGTTGGTTCGATGGCCCAGGGCTGTGGTCGGCTAACTGCGGCTCGAGAGCCACATGCGGCTTTTTGGTCCCTTGAGTGTGGCTCTTCCACAAAATACCACAGCCCGAGTGAGTTTATTTTGAAGAAGTGGCATTAGAAAAAGTTTAAGTTTAAATAATTTGGCTCTCAAAAGAAATTTCAATCGTTGTCCTGTTGATATTTGGCTCTGTTGACTAATGAGTTTGCCGACCACTGGCCCAGGGCAACTGGCCAAGAGGGACATTAGAGGAGCTTCAATCTGCGGGAGAAGCTCTGGGCTCCTGACTATTGAGGCACCCAAGGGAGAGGAGTCACCCAGAATCTCAAAGCAGCTTCAGGAGCATGTAAGAACAAACAAATCCAATGCCCCACCTGCACACCCACCTCAAGGAAGGTGCTGCCCCCACAGGAGGCTCAGGCCCAGGCTCCACGTTTCCAGTCCCAACTGTGCAGAAGGCTGTGAGTGGCTGGGCCTGGGGAGGTGATTCAGCCCCGCAAAGTCCTTCCCTTGTTTGTTCAGTGAAAGTGGGTTAAACCTATGTTTACTGATTCCCATGTGGAAGTGAATTAGGGCAGGGTAAGGATTTTTGCTTTTTGTTTTAAGCTCTGCTATTTAAATACTAAACTTACTGCTTGACAGATTTATAAGCATGTATTAATTTGGTGGAGTGTACTATTCTGTTTCTGACTTGGCCTGGGTTCTCCTGAAAGCAGAGCCTGTGAGGAGTTGATTCAGGAGGTGATGGTGAGAAGTATAAGCAGCCAGGAAAGGAGAGAGCACCAACAAAAGCCTTTGTTGCCGAGGTGATCTCTGCGCAGTCCCCCAGGGCACTCTGGGGACCTTATGAATTGTGTCTCAGAACGCCCTCTGGGGTTGAAGAGGAGGAATTATCCACTTCCCACTGCAGCACGGGTCTGAAGGGATATTCTGTCTGGCACCTGCTTAGCCTGCCCAGCGGGTCTCCGGTTGGGGTTTGGAAGTGAAAGAAGGTACACTGACCACACAGCTCCTAAGGAAACCATTCACAATGGAGGCAGAGCTCTTCACGTCAGGGCTGTGGTGTGGGAGGGATTCAGGGAAGTGGGACGGCTTGGCTAGAGAGTGAAGGCATGTGCAACTTTGATGCATGTGGTCAAATTTTCATAAACAGCAGGTTGTACCATATATATTTTTTCAGAAACATCGATGATGAGAATCATTGATCGGCTGCCTCCTGCATGCCTCCCACTGGGGCCGAGCCTGTAACCCAGACATGTGCCTTGACTCAGAATCGAACCATAACCTCCTGGTTCATAGGTTGACCCTCAACCACTGAGCCATGCCAGCCGGGCAGGTTGTATGTCCCCTGTCAACTTATGTGATCACCAGCTCTCCCACAGCCTTGCCCGCAGAGTATTTTGCAAACCCTTAGGCTTTAGCTGGGAAATGACAACTTAGTGCATTTTTATTTTGCATTTCTGTTCTATAAGCAAAGTCGAGCATCCCACCTTATTCACAAGGCTTTTCATTGCAATATTGATTATATTGGAAATTACAGGAAACACAAAACCACCATGAGATACCATCTCAGACCCATTAGGATGGCTACTAATAAACAAGTGTTGATAAGGATGTAGATAAATTAGAACCCTGTGCACTGTTGGTGGGAATGTAAAATGATGCAGCCACTATGGAAAATAGTATGGAGGTTCCTAAAAAAAAAAGTACTATAGATTTCCCATGTGACCCAGCAATTTCGCTCGCTTCTAGATATACACTCTACAGAATTGGAAGCAGGGTCTCAAAGAAATATTTGCACACGCATGTTCGTAAATGCACTACACAAGAGGTGAAAGAAACCCATGTGCCCACTAACAGATGAATGGATAAACAAAACATGGGAAATTTTGACACATGTTATGACATGAATGAAGCTCGAGGGCATTATAAGTGAAATGAGCCAGATAGAAAAAGACAAATACTATGTGATTCCACTTCCATATGGTACTTAGTCTAATTCAGAGAGACAGAAAGTAGAGTGGCGGTTACCAGGAGAGGGAGGAAGGTGAAATGAGAAGCTGTGTTCAATGGGTCTGGGATTTCAGTTTTGCAAGTCCTGGGTGGGTGGTGGTGATGGCTGCACAGCAATGTGAATACACTTCATGCTTGAATGCACACCTAAAAATGGCTAAGATGGTAAATTTATGTCTATTTCACCATAATTTTTAAAAATATATTTTTTATTAATTTCAGAGAGAGGAAGGAAGGGGGATCAATGATAAGAGAGAAAGATAGATCGGCTGTCCCCTACTGAGGATCAAGCCCCAAAACCCAGGCATGTGCCCTGACCTCCTGGTTCATAATCACTGAGGTACACTGGCCAACTAGAGGAGCAGTTTTCAATTGTTTTCATCTCATGACTCACAAAACTAATTATTAAAATTCTGCAGCACAACAAAAAATAGATTATTTTTTATCTGACTCCCCCCCTCCCCAAAAAAAAGGGTATACTTTTGATTATTCACATTGGATGGCTATTGTGGTGTTGGCTGTTATCATTTTTTTACTTGACAAATCTAAAGGAAAAGAGGTCAGTGCCTCTGACTAAATAGTTAGTTGTTGCACGTTTTCAACTGGCACTCCGGTGGAAAATTGCTGACTGGAGAGAGAAGATCAGGGTAGAGGGACAGCGTAGAATGTACACACAGTATTTGAAAAACGTAATCAGTATCCAGTTAGTTGGATTGATGCTCTGCAATCTCAGTAAGCATAGCCTGAGAGGGGCATGGGTGGTGGTTTTTTAGATTTATCCCATATAATATTTTAAAAAGAAAACGATATTGATGAGGGTGTGGAGACATTGGACCTACTGAAAAAAAGAAAAAAGGAGCTGGAAGTCACATCTTTAACTGAGTGAAGAGGCATTTTCCCCTCAAGGGCAGGGGTTTTCCTGCCAAGGGGGTTGTGGCCCCAGTTGCCAGCTCATTGACCTTGCATCTCCCTGTGCTTGTGCACTGGTCTGGTTATCCACTGGGTGTCAGGACTCCATCTGATAGCTTAATGGGGTGGATAGAGATAACCTCAAAGAACGTGTGCGTGGAATCTTCTCCGAGCAGTAAGAATTTAGGACTCTCAGAGCCCCACAGTGGAAACCAGCTCGCCCCTCACTCCTCTGCAGCAGACGGAAGGCTTCCAGCAAACAATACCTGAGGATATTTTTCCCCATCAATTTTTAGAGAGTGGAAAGGAAGGAAGAAGGCAGGAGGTGGGGGGGAGGGGAGAGAGATACTTCAATGTGAGAAAGACACTTCAACTGGTTGCCTCCTGTGTGCTCCCCAACCTGGCCGTGGTTGGGACCTACAACCCAAGTGTGTGCCCTTTGGTTCTCCAACCGATGCTCTAACCACTTAGCATACCAGCCAGAGCAAGGCCTTTTATCTATCTATTAAAAAACAACAAAAGGAGGAAAACAAGATGGTGACTTAGGCAGCCTCCTAGGCGGCCACTTCATCAACAATTTGGGGGAAAAAAACAGCTAAAAACAAATGGGATCACATCAGACCCACAGGAAAGCTGGCGAAATGGGAAGGCTACAACTAGACACCAAGCAGGCCACCGTTGCTGCCATGTGGAGTTTAAAAATACTGCGGAACCGAACCTGCCGGAGCTGCTGCTGGATGAGGGAAGCCAGACCTCGCTCCGCCACCCGTGGGTCCCTCTACCACCGCAACTGCTGCCACCGCCCGAGACCTGCTCAGCCCTGCCTTCGCGAGAGCCCCTGGGGCCCTCCGCCACGGCCCACGACCTGCATGGCCCTGCCTTAACACGTGCCCGCGGGTCCCACGCCTGCTTTGCCAGGCCTTCGCGCACGCTGTGCTGGCGTGGCGCCTTCCGTTGGCAGACCCGGTGAGTCCTCTCTCGGCCAAACCATCAGACACTACCGCCATGTAGATTTTAAAACTACAGGGGAAATTGAGCCACAGGAGCTACCATCGCTGCCGCACCCACCGCCACCCCCACGAATGGGAATCCACTGAAATCAGAGCTCACTACGCCCCGGGCTCACAGAGAGTGTGGCTTCAGAAATTAGCCTCTGCTTCCACAGCAGCTCTGCTTCCGCACCAAAGAGGACACCATTGAGGGCGGACTCTCCCCACGCAGCCATCACAACCGCCCACAACCTTCCCAGCACACCCACCTTGCTGGTGAGGAGATGGAGCGTGCTGGTGAGGAAATGGTATGGCGCCTTCCGTTAGCGGCCCAGGCGAGCCCTCCCTCCAATGCCGCATGGCTGAGCCGAAGCTCTCACCACTGCCGCCACTACCACAGGAGCGATCGTCGCTGCTGCAGCCGGCACCGCCACCCGCCACCGCTGCCACAAATAAAGGAAATCCACCGAAAACAGAGCTCACCACGCCTTGGGCTCAGGGAGTGGGCGGCCTCAGAACTTAGCCTCCGTGTCTGCAGCTGCTCCGCTTCCACACAGAACGAGACACCTTTGAAGGCGGTCCCCCCGCCTGCAGCCATCTCAGCCCACCTGCAGCTGTCCCACCCGGCCCGCCATGCTAGCGAGGAGCTAGCGCGGCGCCTCCAATATGCCACCCCAGCGCTACAGAGGGGCCGTGTGCCCTGAGTGAGCCGTGAGTCTCAAGGGGCCATGTGCCCCGGGTGAGCCGTGACTCCCAGGGGGCCGTGTGCCCTGGGTGAGCCCTGTCCCCCAAAGGGGACGGGTGTCCCGGGTGAGCCGTGTGTCCCAGGTGGGCTTGTGCCCTGGGTGAGCCAAGTGTCCCAGGGGGCCGTGTGCCCCGGGTGAGCCAAGTGTCTCAGGGGGCCGTGTGCCCCTGGTGAGCGGAGTGTCCCAGGGGGCCATGTGCCCCGGGTGAGCTGTGTGTCCCAAGGGGCCGTGTGCCCCGGGTGAGCTGAGTGTCCCAGGGGGCAGTGTGCCCCAGGCGAGCCCTGTGTCCCAGAGGAAGCAGTGGGACCCAGGGGAAGGGGCGGTGAGAACCAGAGGAGGAGCTGACTCTATTCATATGGTCCTGAGATAGTCACCATAATGCAAGCAGACTGCCAAATGACAGCAGGGAGGGGGAGGAGACCTGGGGGGAGATAAGAGAACAACCGAAGGACTGGTATGCATGAACATAAGTACAACCAACGAACACAGAACTCTGGGGAGGGAGGGCATGAATGGGAGGTGGGGGGGGGGGTAATGGTAAGCTATGTACACATATAATACCTTAATAAAAATTAAAAAAAATTTAAAAACATCAAAAAACACAAAAAACAACAACAAAACATATATTATCTCATAGTTCTAGAAACCAAAATCCAAAGTCAGTATCATTGGGCCCAAGTCAAGGCGATGGTAAGTAGGGATGGAGGATTAAGAAAGAATCTATTCCTTGCCTCTTCTAACTTCTGGTAGTTGTTGGCATTCCTTGGCTTATGTCTACATTGCTCCAGTCAAGGGCAAAGCCTTTTAAAAATATGACTTCCCATGCCGAAACCGGTTTGGCTCAGTGGTAGAGCGTCGGTCTGCGGACTGAAAGGTCCCGGGTTCGATTCCGGTCAAGGGCATGTACCTTGGTTGCGGGCACATCCCCGGTAGTGGGTGTGCAGGAGGTGGCTGGTCGATGTTTCTCTTTCATCGACGTTTCTAGCTCTCTATCTCTCTCTTTCTCTCTGTAAAATATCAATAAAATATGTATTTTAAAAAAATATGACTGCCCAGCCAGAGAGGCTCAGATGATTGGACGTCTTCCATGCACAGAAAGGTTTCCGGCTTGATTCCTGGTCCGGGCACATGCTGGGGTTAGTGGGTGTGGTCTTCTTTAGGGGGTGTGCAGGAGGTAGCTGATTGATTTTCGCTCTCACATTAATGTTTCTCTCTCCCTCTTTCTTCCTCTCTCTCTAAAAATAAATTTTTAAAAATCTTTAAAACAGACTGTAAATCCCTGCCAAAATTAATTTGTAAAACATCTGTAGAGTTTACAAAACTACTAGAAAATTATAAGGCCTTATCCAGTTTGTCTTAGTGGATAGAGTGTCGGCCTGTGGACTGGAATCCGGAATGAAGGGTCTCAGGTTCAATTCTGGTCAAGGGCACATGCAGGGGTTGTGGGCTCGATCCCCCAGTATGGGGCATGCAGGAGGCAGCTGATCAATGATTCTCTCTTATCATTGATGTTTCTGTCTCTCTATCTCTCCCTCTCCCTTCCTCTCTGAAATAAAATTTTTGAAAAAAGAAAATCATGAAACAAAATGACTGTATATGAAAAATAGGACATGTTTTCAGTAGAAGCAGGTATGAAGTATAGAGATGCACTGTTGTTGAGGGAAAGGAAAATAAAATACTTTTTAAATAAGGGTTTAAACGATATGGGTGGTTTTTGTTTGGTTTGGTTTTAGTTTTGGGTTTTTGTTTTTGTATAAAAATAGAAAATAATTTTGTCCTAAAGTAAAACCGTTTCAAAATAAGACAAGGAAAGATACAACAAAAACTGAAAGTTATAAAAACTAAAAATGGAATTCCCATTTGACCCAGTGATCCCACTTCTAGGAATATATCCCAAGAAATTAGAAACACCAATTAGAAGGGGTATATGCACCCCTATGTTCATAGCAGCACAATGTACAATAGCTAAGATCTGGAAACAGCCTAAGTGCCCATCAGCAGATAAGTGGATTAAAAACTTGTGGTACATCTACACAATGTAATACTATCCTGCAGTAAAAAAAAAAAAAAAAAAAGTTCTTACCATTTGCAACAGCATGGATGGAACTGGAGAGCATTATGCTAAGTGAAATAAGCCAGTCAGATAGAGATAAATATCACATGATCTCACTCATTTATGGGATATAATGAACAACATAAGCTAATGAACAAAACAGAGACAGAAAAACATCGATCAGATGGATGGTCAAACCTCAGAGGGAAGGTAGGGGAGGGTGGGGGTAAGGGGAGAGATCAACCAAAGGATTTGTATGCATGCATATAAGCCTAACCAATGGAGACAGAGAACAGAGGGGTGAGGGCATGAGTGAGGGGGTTGGGGGGGGGGGGAATGGAATAAAGAAATTAAAAAATAAAACACCTGAAAATTATATATAAGTTGCAGAAGGTTCATGAAGGAGGGATCTTGAGAAAATAATTTTATAGATGGTCAAAGTAACTAAAGTTGGAATAGATAGCTAAGACAACCGCATTCTTTATATGTATGTACGGAAATTGACCAGCTTTTCAACCATAGCCATTTTTATTTATTTATTTTTAAATATATATATTTTATTGATTTCTTACAGAGAGGAAGCGAGAGGGATAAAGAGTTAGAAACATCGATGAGAGAGAATCATCAATAAGCTGCCTCTTGCACACCTCCTACTAGAGATGTACCCGCAACCAAGGTATGTGCCCTTGACCAGAATCGAACCCGGAACCTTTCAGTCTCCAGGCCGAGGCTCTACCATTGAGCCTAACCGGTTTCCGCAACTATAACCATTTTTAAAAAATTATCTGGACCCTGACCGGTTTGGCTCAGTGGATAGAGTGTGGACCTGCAGATTGGGGAGTCCTGGGTTCGATTCCGGTCAAGGGTGTGTACCTTGATTGCTGGCATATTCCCATGGGGGGTGTGCAGGGGGCGGCTGATCGATGTTTCTCTCATCGATGTTTCTGGCTTTCTGTCTCTCTCCATTCCTCTCGGTTGAAAATCAATAGAATATATATTTTTAAAAATTATTTGGTTCTCTGCTCCACCTGTTCATCAGACAGCTTCTCCTCCTGTGCTGTGCCAGCAGCCACAACTCTGAGACACGATGGTGAAGGTCAGAGTGAACGGATTTGGCCGCATTGGGCACCTGCTCACCAGGGCTGCTCAAAACTCTGGCAAAGTGGATGTTGTCACCATCAATGACCCCTTCATTGACCTCTACTACATGGTCTGCATGTTCCAGTATGATTCTACTCATGGCTAGTTCAAAGGCACAGGCAAGGCTGAGAACGGGAAGCTTGTCAGCAGTGGAAAGCCCATCTCCATCTTCCAGGAGCGAGATCCCACCAACATCAAATGGGGTGATGCTGGTGCTGAGTGTGTGGTGGAGTCCACCGGTGTCTTCACTACCAGGGAGAAGGCCGGGGCTCACTTGGAGGGCGGAGCCAAGAGGATCATCATCTCTGCCCCTTCTCGAACGCCCCATGTTTGTGATGGGTGTGAACCATGACAAGTATGACAACTCCCTCAAGATTGTCAGCAATGCCTCCTGCACCACCAACTGCTTGGCCCCCCGGCCAAGGTCATCCATGACAACTTAGGCATCGTGGAGGGACTCATGACCACAGTCCATGCCATCACCACCACCCAGAAGACCCTGGATGGCCCCTCTGGGAAGCTGTGGTGTGATGGCCAAGGGGCTGCCCAGAACACCATCCCTGCTTCTGCTGGCGCTGCCAAGGCTGTGGGCAAGGTCATCCTTGAGCTGAATGGGAAGCTCGCTGGCATGGCCTTCTGTGTCCCCACCCCCAATGTGTCGGTTGTGGATCTGACCTGCAACCTGGAGAAAGCTGCCAAATACGATGATATCAAGAAGGTAGTGAAGCCCTAACCGGTTTGGCTCAGTGGATAGAGCATCAGCCTGCGGTCAAGGACATGTACCTTGGTTGTGGGCACATCCCCAGTAGGAGGTGTGCAAGAGGAAGCTGATCGATGCTTCTCTCTCAGTGGTGTTTCTAACTTTCTATCCCTCTCCCTTCCTCTCTGTAAAAAATCAATAAAATATATTTTAAAAAATAAAGAAGACAGTGAAACAGGTGTCAGAGGGGCCGGCCCGCTCAAGGGCATCCTGGGCTATACTGAGGACCAGGTTGTCTCGTGACTTTTTCTTTTCTTTTTTTAAATAATAAATCTTTATTGTTTAGAATATTACAGGTGTTCCTCTTTCCCCCCTTCTCCCCCATAGCTCCCCTCCACTTGATTCCCAAGTCCACCCAATGCCCTTACCCCTGACTCTGTCTTCATCCATAGGTATAAGATTTTTGTCTAGCTGAAACCGGTTTGGCTCAGTGGTAGAGCGTCGGTGTGCGGACTGAAAGGTCCCGGGTTCGATTCCGGTCAAGGGCATGTACATTGGTTGCGGGCACATCCCCGGTAGGGGGTGTGCAGGAGGCAGCTGGTTGATGTTTCTCTCTCATCGACGTTTCTGGCTCTCTATCTCTCTCCCTTCCTCTCTGTAAAATATCAATAAAATATATATTTTAAAAAGATTTTTGCCCAATCTCTTTCCGCACCGCTCAAACCCGCTTTCCCCTGAGATTGTTAGGCCAATCCCTTTCTGTGTCCCTGATTCTATTATATTCATCAGTCCGTGTTGTTCTTCAGATTTTTTATTCACTTGATTTTTAGATTCTTTTGTTGGTAGGTATGTATTTGATGTCTTTTTGTTCATAATTTTTACCTTTACCTTTTTCTTCTTTCTCTTCTTAAAGAATACCCTTCAGCATTTCATGTAGTCCTGGTTTGGTGTTGTTGAACTCCTTTAACTTTTTCTTGTCTGTGAAGCTCTTTATCTGACCTTCAATTCTGAATGATAGCTTTGCTGGGTAGGGTATATCTTGTTTGTAGGATCTTATTGTTCATAAATTTGAATATTTCTTGCCCTTCTAGCCTGCATAGTTTCAGTTGAGAAATCAGCTGACAGTCGTATGGGTACTCCCTTGTAGGTAACTAGATGTTTTTCTCTTGCTGCTTGTAAGATTCTCTCTTTGTATTTTGCTCTTGGCATTTTAATTATGATGTATCTTGGTGTGGTCCTCTTTGGATTCCTCTTGTTTGGGGTTCTGTGAGCTTCCTGAACTTGTAGGTATATTTCTTTCACCAGGTAGGGAAAGTTTTCTGTCATTATTTCTTCAAATAGGTTTCCACTATCTTGCTCTCTCTCTTCTTATGGCACCCCAAAAATCCAGATGTTGGTATGCTTTAAGCCACCCCAGAGGCTCCTTACACTATCCTCACACTTTTGGATTATCCTTTCTCTTTGCCTCTCTGGTTGGGTGATTTTTTCTTCCTTATATTCCATATTTTTGGTTTTATTCTTGGGGTACGTTGATCTATAATTGAGTTTCTGCATATTCTTTATTTCAGACATTGTATGTTTAATTTCTGACTGGTCCTTTTCCATTTTTTTGGTATTCTCATTAAGGTCCTTGAAGGCCTCCCCAAGTTTCTTGGAGGTCTCATCAAGTTTCTCAAAGGTTTTTAGAAGATTCTTGAGTAATCTTATGTGATTCTGAACTCTGTGTCGTCCATTAGTTTACTTTCCTCTATCTGTCCCATTCGTGACATGCTTCTGTGTCTCCTCGTTTTGGCTGCCTCCCTGTGCTGATGGAGTGGCTTTGTGTGGTAGGTGACTTATAGGGGCCAATAGCTCAGCTTCCCCAATTACTTGAGGTGGTCGCTTTTGCTATATCCCTTTGTGGGCTGAGTGAAAAGTCTTGGTGTAATTAAGCCTTGATTGTTATTGGTACACTGGGAGGAATTGACCTCCAGGCCAATTGTCTGTGAGGACCTGCTGTGTCTATAAAGGAAGAACTGCTGCGCTGGAGACATGCTTTATTTTATTGGGGTTTTGGTGCTCACTGAGTTCGTCTCCCAAATGTGTCACTTATGGATGTGAGGGGTTGAAACTGACCACTAGGAACACTGACTTCTGGATCTCCAGTGGGGTACAGTTCATTTGCTTGGGACTTGGTGGTTTTGTTGCTGGAGCTGCACTTTATATCCTTAAGCTGCCACAATAGAGGCCATTTATATGCAAAAGCAGCTGTGTGGTGCCTGGGCGGGTCTCTAGAATGTGCCAGCGGGGCCTCAGGGTGGGGGCCTCAGGATGGGGCGGGGTCTCAGGACCTCATTAGGCTGGGGGCATGGCTAACAGCAATGGCTGCCTTCAGCCTTCCCTGCCCTTCAGTGTTTTCAAGTCCCCGTGTTTCCAAGTCCTCACATCCCTGATATCCAAGAGAGTCACCCTCACTTTCAGCCCCAATGGCCGACAGACCAGCTTCTCCCCGTAGGCATCTGGGTCCCCAACTTGACCCCAGAAACTGGATTTCAAACTGATCAGGAGCTTGTTTCCCTTCGGGTTGAAAAAAAAGCCAAGTGCCCAGTCACCCACCACCAGCCTTATTCACGTGTCTCCATACCTCGGCTCCTCAGCTTTTCAGCGCTTGTGCTCCTTTCTCTTTCAGCCAGCCTTCCCGTGGTTTTCGGTGATAGATGTCCTTTATATTAGTTTGAATTTTGAAATTGTTGTGTGAGGCCGCAGACCAGTTGTTTATCTACCCTGCCATTTTGTTTTCTCCCAGAAACTTTTTTTTTCAAATTTAATAAATCTTTATTGCTCAGAGTATTACATTGTTTCTCCTTTTCCCCCTTATAGCTCCCTTCCACCTGGTTCCCACCCCACCCTCTGCCCTTACCTCCCCCCCCATTGTCCTCATCCATAGGGGTATGATTTTAATCCAGTCTCTTCCTTCATCCCCACACCACTTTCCCCCTGATAATTATCAATCCACTCCCTTTCTTTGCCCCTGATTCTATTATATTCACCAGTTTATTCTGTTCCTCAGATTTTTAATTCATTTAGATTTTTTAGTTTCACTTGTTGATATATATGTATATGTTGATCATAATTTTTATCTTTTTTCTTCTTCTTCCTCTTCTTAAAGAATACCTTTCAGCATTTCATATAATACTGGTTTGGTGGTGATGAACGTCTTTAGCTTTTTCTTATCTGTGAAGCTCTTTAGCTGACCTTCAATTCTGAATGATAACTTTGCTTGGTTGTAGGTTCTTGCTATTCACCACTTTGAATATTTTTTTGCCACTCCCGTCTGGCCTGCATAGTTTCTGTTGAGAAGTAAGCTGATAGTTGTGTGGGTGTTCCCTTATAGGTAATTGTTTTCTCTTACTGCTTTTAATACTCTCTCTTTGTCTTTTGCCCTTGGCATTTTAATTATGATGTATCTTGGTGTGGTCCTTTTTGGATTCCTTTTGTTTGGGGTTCTGTGTGCTTCCTGGACTTGTAAGTCTATTTCTTTCACCAGGTGGGGGAAGTTTTCTGACATTATTTCATCAAATAGGTTTTCAGTATCTTGCACTCTCTCTTCTTCTGGCACCCTGTAATTCTGATGTTGGTACGCTTGAAGTTGTCCCAGAGGCTCCTTACGCTATCTTCAACTTTCTGGATTCTCTTCTCTTCTTGCTTCTCCAGAGGCGTGTCCTTTGCTTGTTTGTATTCCAAATCTTTGACTTGATTCTTGTGTTCCTCTAGTCTGCTGTTGTGTCTCTGTGTAATATTTTTTATTTCAGTCAATGTATGTTTAATTTCTAATTGGTCCTTTTTCATATCCTCGAGGGTCTCATTAAATTTATCGACCTTGCCGAAACCGTTTTGGCTCAGTGGTAGAGCATCGGTCTGCGGATTGAAAGGGCCCAGGTTCTATTCCAGTCAAGGGCATGTACATTGGTTGCGGGCACATCCCCAGTAGGGGACGTGCAAGAGGCAGCTGGTCGATGTTTCTCTCTCATTGACATTTCTAGCTCTCTATCTCTCTCCCTTTCTCTCTGTAAAAATGTCAATAAAAATATATTTTTTTAAAAAATTATTGACCTTTTTTAGGAAATTCTTGAAAAACCTTATAACCATCGTTTTGAACTATATATCCAGTCTTTTGTTCTCCTCCATTTCTTTCGTTTGAGATCTATTTCCTTGTCTCGGCATTTTCCCTGCTTCCCTGAGTTGGTAGCATGGCTTTGTGTGTTTGGTGTCCTATATGGCCGGTGGGTCAGCCTCCCCAGTTACCTGAGGTAGACACTCTTTTTTTTTAAGAAATATATTTTATTGATTTTTTTACAGAGAAGAAGGGAGAGGGATAGAGAGCTAGAAACATCGATGAGAGAGAAACATCAACCAGCTGCCTCCTGCACACCCCCTACCGGGGATTTGCTTACAACCAATGTACATGCCCTTGACCGGAATCGAACCTGGGACCCTTCAGTCCACAGACCGATGCCCTATCCACTGAGGCAAACCAATTTTGGCGAGGTAAATACTCTTGGTGCTCTCCTTTGTGGACTGCATGTATAGCCTTGTTTTAGCCAAGCCTTGATTGTTGTTGGTATAACTGGGAGGAATTGATCTCCAAGCCAATTGGATATGAGTATCAGCTGCGTCTACACTGGGATACCTTCTGTATTGTAGACAGTCTTATAGGATTAGACTTGCAAAATTGCAAAAACCTCTGTGCTCAGCTTGGTTGGGGAAGAGTTTCAGGGTTGAGCCGACAGTCTTGGCTTCCAGTCAAGACCTTCCCTTGTGCATGGGCCTCAGACCTCTGCCTTCCTCAGCTCCCCTGAGTTTCCGCCTAACGATCCAGATTCCCCTTGTAAAAGCAAGGGTCCGCAAGGGGCTCACCTGGAATTGGGTTGGGTCTCTGTAGTCTGGAATAAAATATATTTTATAAAACAAATAAATCTTTATTGTTCAGATTATTACAAATGTTCCACTTTTTCCCCCTCCATTGCTCCCCTCCACCAGATTCCCACCCCACCCTCTGCTCTTTCCCCACCCCACATTGTCCTAATCCATAGGTGCACAGTTTTTGTTCAGTCTCTTCCCACACCCCCCACTCCCCTTTTCCCCAAGAATCGTCAGTCCACTCCCCTTCCATACCTCTGATTCTTTTATATTCACCAGTTAATACTGTTCATCAGATTTTTTAATTCCCTTGGTTTTTATTTTCACTTGTTGATAGTTACGTATTTGTTGTTCATAATTTTTATCTTTATCTTCTTCCTCTTCCTAAATAACCGCCTTCAGCAATTCATCTAATTCTGGTTTGGCAGTGAACTACTTTAGCTTTTTTTAATTTTTTATTTATGAAGCTCTTTATCTGGCCTTCAATTCTGAGTAATAGCTTTGCTGGGTAGAGTATTTTGGGCTGTAGGTCCTTGCTATTCATCACCTTCAATATTTCTTGCCATTCCCGTCTGGCCTGCATGGTTTCTGTTAAGAAATCAGCTGACAGTCGTATGGGTGCTCCTTTATAGGTAACTACCTGCTTTTCTCTTGCTGCTTTTAATATTCTCTGTCTTTTGCTCTTGGAATTTTAATTATGATGTGTCTTGGTGTGGTCCTCTTTGGATTCCTTTTGTTTGGGGTTCTGTGTCTTTCCTGGATTTGTAAATCTATTTCTTTCACCAGGTGGGGGAAGTTTTCTGTCACTATTTCTTCCAGTATGTTTTCAGGATCTTGCTCTCTGTCATCATATGGGACCCCCAT
This sequence comes from Vespertilio murinus, assembly GCA_963924515.1. Lineage (NCBI taxonomy): Eukaryota > Metazoa > Chordata > Mammalia > Chiroptera > Vespertilionidae > Vespertilio > Vespertilio murinus. The sequence goes on from OZ004708.1 coordinate 100,694,314, forward strand.
AATTCTGATGTTGGTTCACTTGAAGTTGTCCCAGAGGTTTCTTACACTATCTTCAACTTTCTGGGTTCTCTTGTCTTCTTTCTTCTGTGGAGGAGTGTCCTCTGGCTCTTTGTGTTCCAAATCTTGGACTTGATTCTTGCAATCTTCCATTCTGTTTTTAGGACTCTGTATAATATTTTTTTATTTCAGACAATGTATTCTTTGTTTCTACTTGTTCATTTATTATTTCTAGTTTATGCCTTTTCATATCCTCATAGGTCTTATTTTATCGGCCTTTTCTAGGAGATTCTTGAACAACCTTATAACCCTGGTTTTGAATTCTATATCCAGTCTTTTTTTGTCCTCCATTTCTTTCGTTTGTGATCTGTTTCATTGTCTCAGCATTTTCACTGCTTCCCTGAGTTGGTAGGGTGGCTTTGTGTGTTAAGGTGTCCTATATGGCTCAGTGGGTCGGCCTCCCAGTTATCTGAGGTGGACACTCTTGGTGAATCCCTTTGTGGACTGTGTGTACAGCCTTATTGTAAGTTAAGTCTTGATTGTTGTTGGTATCACTGGGAGGAACTGACCTCCAAGCCAATTGGCTGTGAGGATCAGCTGTGTCTATGCCAGGAGACAGCCTTATTCAACTAGACTTGGGAAACTGCAAAAGCCTCTGTGCTCAGCTTGGATGGGGCAGAGTTTCAGAGTGGAGCCTACAGCCTTGGCTTCCGGTTAGCCCCGCCCTCTGAGGCTCCTGAGTCTCAGTGTTCCTCAGTGTCCTTTGGTACTTGCTTCAAGCACCTCTGAGAGAAAGGTGCCCTCGAGTTTCGCCTGCTACCAGACAGTCTAGTCTCTCTACCAATGAGCCCAGACTGGGGTTCAGTGCAGTTGGAAGTGGGGTTAAGAGCAGTCTGGAGCTTATGTCTCTTTCCCACTAGGGAAATCCAACAGCTTGATCAAAAGTATGTCCTCTGAGTGCAATGTGCGCAACTCCGGGACTCTGACTTTCGCTGCTCCCCTGAGCTTCTGCCTTACGGTCCAGATTCCCTCTGAATGAGCCTGGGACCTGAGGGTCTCTCCCAGAACTGGGGTTCAGTGCAGTTGGAACTGGGGCTCAGCAGAGTCCAGAGCTTTTGTCTCCTTCCCACTAGGGCAATCTAGCAGCTCAGTCAACAGTCTGTCCTCTGAGTGCAATGTGCGCAACTCCAGGACTCTGACTTTCGCTGCTCCCCTGAGTTTCTGCCTTACGGTCCAGATTCCCTTTTATGAGCCTGGGACCCCAGGGTCTAGCCCAGAACTGGGGTTCAGTGCAGTCGGAATTGGGGTTCAGTCTGGAGCTTTTATCTCCTTCCTGCTAGGGAACGCCAGCCAGGCACTCAGCCGCTCCTCCTCTCCGGCTCCATCCTCTCCCTGCGCACAGCATGTCTCCGTACCTTAGGCTTTTACAGCTCCTCTGATTTTCCTTCTGGTTTTCTCTTTCCTTCTAGTTGTAGAATTTCCAGTCAGTCAACTTTCCTGCTGTAGTTCTGGATAATGTCCACTTTATATTTTAGTTGTATTTTTTGAAATTGTTGTGTGAGGCTGCAGTTAGGCGTTTACCTATGCTACAATCTTGGTTTCTCCACCCAGCATATTCAGGTTTTTCTGATTCTTCCTGATTGAGTTTTGGAAGGTTGTATGTTTCTAGGTATTTCTTCATTTTACCTAGGTTGTCCAATTTTTTTAACATTAATATTGTTAAATTTTGTTAATATTTCCTTTAATATACTTTGATTTCATAGAAGGGAGAGAGAAAAACATCGATGATGAGAATTATTAATTGGTTGCCTCTTGCACGAGCCCCACTGGGGAGACAACTCAGGCATGTGCCCTGACCAGGAATTGAACCATGACCTCCTGGTTTGTAGGTTGACCCTCAACCACTGATCCACTCCAGCTAGGATCTATTTTCGTTGTTAACCCTCACCGAAGGATATATTGTTGTTTTTCCATTGATTTTTATAGTGAAAGGGAAGAGGGGGAAAAGAGAGAGAGAGAGAGAAAGAGAGAGAGAGAGAGAGAGAGAGAGAGAGAGAGATTGATGTAAGAGACACACATCAATTGGTTGCCTGCTGCCCAAGCCCTTACCTAGGGCAGGGGATCGAACCTCCAATTGAGATAGGTGCCCTTGATTAGAATCAAACCCAAGGGAGACCGAAACAAGATGGCAGCCTAGGAAGTCTCCTAAGCTGACACCTCCTCAACAATTTGGAAAAAAACAACAGCTAAAATTGAAAGGGATCGCACCAGACCTACAGGAAAGCTGGCGAAATGGGAAGGCTACAACTAGACACAAAGCAGGATGCCGCTGCTGACATGGGAATTTTTAAAATGTATTTTATTGATTTTTTACAGAGAGGAAGGGAGAGAGATAGAGAGTTAGAAACATCGATGAGAAAGAGGTACATCAATCAGCTGCCTCCTGCACACCCCCCACTGGGAATGTGCCCACAACCAAGGTACATGCCCTTGACCGGAATTGAACCCAGGACCCTTCAGTCCACAGGCCGACACTCTATCCACTGAGCCAAACCGGTTTTGGCTGCCATGTGGAGTTTAAAACTATGGTGAAACTGGACCTGCCGGAGCGGCTACCGCCGGGAATGAGGGAAGCCAGACCTCGCTCCGCCCCAGGGCCCAGGGAGTGGGCCAGCCCTGCCAGCCGCCATGGGAGCTGATGTGGGCCTACGCCGCGCCTTCGGCTCCTGCCTGGACAAGAAACCCGTGAGTGCGACCTCCCTGCCCGCAACCATCCTGGCCCGCAGCCATCCCAGCCCGCCCGCCATGCTGGTGAGGAGCTGGTGCACCGTCTCCCCGCCCGCAGCCAGCTCGGCCCAGAAATGGGAAGGCTACAACTACATACCAAGCAGGGCGCCACTGCTGCCAAGTGGATTTAAAACTACGGCGAAACCGGACCTGCAGGAGAAGCTGCCACCTGGAATGAGGGAAGCCAGACCTCACTCCGCCCCAGGGCCCAGGGACTGGACCAGCCTGCCGGCCACCGTGGGAACCAGGGAGCTGATATGGGACCTTCACCGCGCCTACCTCGCCTGCCCACAACCATCCGGAGGAGCTGTCGCAGCATCTCCCAGCCTACAGCCAGCTCGGCCTAGTCTCCGCATGCACCTTACTGGTGGGGAACTGGCGCGGCGCCTTCCCTTTGGGCCCCGGAGAGTCTTTCTGCTGCCACCGCCAGCAGCCGGCTCCAAAACTTACGCCACTACCGCTATGTGGACTTTAATACTACAGGGGAAATTGAGACACAGGAGCTACCGTTGCTGCCGCCCCCACCGCCGCCCCCGAGAATGGGAATCCACCGAAATCAGAGCTCACTATGCCCCAGGCTCAGAGAGAGTGTGGCTTCAGAACTTAGCTTCCACGTCCACAGCAACTCCGCTTCCTCATCAAAGGAGACACCATTGAGGAGGAACTCTCCGCCCGCAGCCATCTCAGCCCGCCCACAACCTTCCCAGCACACCCGCCGTGCTGGTGAGGAGCCGGCACGGCGCCTTCCGTTAGCGGCCCCGGTGAGTCCTCCCTCAGCCGCCGCATGGCCGAGCCGAAGCTCCCGCCACTGTCGCCATGTGAACTTTAAAACTACAGTGGAAACTGAACCACAGGAGCGACCGTCACTGCCACACCAGCCACCGCCACCCGCCACCACCGCTGCAAATAAAGGAAATCCACCGAGAACAGAGCTCACTACGCCCTGGGCTCAGGGAGTGGGCGGCCTCAGAACTTAGCCTCCGCGTCCCCAGCTGCTCCGCTTCCGCACCGTACAAGACACCTTTGAGGGTGGTCTACCCGCCTGCAACCGTCCCAGCCTGCCTGCCGTGCTAGCAAGGAGCTAGCACGGCCCCTCCAATAAGCGACCCCAGCGCCCGAGAGGGGCCGTGTGCCCCGGGTGAGCCTTGTGTCCCAGGGTGGCTGTGTGCCCCGGGAGAGCCGTGTTCTCTAAAGTGGCCAGGTGTCCCGGGTGAGCCGTGTGCCCCAGGTGAGCCTTGTGTCCCAGGGGGCCGTGTGCCCCGGGTGAGCCGTGTGTCCCAGGGGAAGCTGTGGGACCCAGGGGAAGGGGCGGTGAGAACCAGAGGAGGAGCAGACTCTATTCGTGTGGTCTGGAGATAGTCACCATAAAACAAGCAGACTGCCAAATGAAAGCAGGGAGGGGAAGGAGACCTGGGGGGAGATAAGAGAATAACCGAAGGACTGGTATGCATGAATACAACCAATGAACACAGAACTCTGGGGAGGGAGGGCATGAATGGGAGGTGAAGGGTGGGGGGCAATGGTAAGATATGTACACATATAATACCTTAATAAAAAAAAATTGGGGGAAAAAAAGAATCAAACCCAAGCCTTGACCGGTTTTTCTCAGTGTATATAGCATCGGCCTGCGGACTGAAGGGTCCCAGGTTCAGTTCGTTGCAGGCACATCCCCCAGTACGGGGTGTTCACGAAGCAGCTGATAGATATTTCTCTCTTATAGATGTCTCTAACTCTCTATCCCTCTCCCCTCCTCTCTGTAAAAAAAAATCAAAAAAAAAATCAATATATTAAAATAACAAAGAATCAATCCTGAGACTCTTCAGTCCGTGGGCCAATGCTCTAACCACTGAACAAAACCAAGTAGGTCCATGCTATTTTTTTTTTTTTGCAATCCTTTGTATTTCTGTGATGTCAGTTGTTACTGCGTCCACTTTCATTTCTAATTTTATTCATGTAGGTCCTCTCTCTTTATATTACTGGATTTCAATATGTGTTTTTTAGATATTTTTTTTTTTACTGAACTATTTATAACCTACAGCAATTTGGTAAGTTATACCTTTGTAAGCAAAATCAAGCACTTATCTTTTTCTTTCTTATTCCTCCACAACATCAGGTACTATGAACTAATCTATGTGTTACCAATGAGTCTCTCTCATCATTGATGTTTCTATCTCTCCCTCTCTGAAATCAATAAAAATATATTAAATTGAGAAACATGAATCTAAGAGTCGACATCTTTAAATTTGGTAACACATTCCCAGACCAGGAATCGAACCAGTAACCAGTGATCTTTTGGTGCATGGATCAATACTCAACCACTGAAGCACACCAGCCAGGCCATTTGTTGATTCTTGTAGGTGCCCTGACTGGGGCTTGACCTACAGCCTTAGCATATCAGGAAAATGCTCTAACCAACTGAGCTACCTAGCCAGAGCCATGCTCTTTTAAATAAAATCATCAGAGAGAATGTCACTGAAAATGTGACATTCAAGAAGATAATCTGAAAGAAGTGGGAGTGAGAAAAATCTGCACGTTGCTGGAAAGGAGCAACTGTGAGGTAGGAGGGAAAACAGAGGAGTGTGGTATCTTAGAAGCCAAGTGAAGATATATATTTTAAGAAGGAGGAGGAGAGATCAATTGCTGATGGACAGGCCAAGATGAGGATGGAGAATTTTTAACTGGCCAAAGGATTCAACAACATTGAAGATAACAGCATCCTTGACACTAGCAGGCTAGAAAGAGTGCGGTAGAGATGGGGGAGGGTAGGTTAAGAAGTCTGAATTGAGGGAAATTAAGAGCAAAGAAGGAGAGGAGGAATTTAAGACAGAATATAAGTAGCTTTTTGGAGTTTCGTTATAAAGGGAAGTAGAAAAATGAGGCAGCAGCTGGAAGCTAATGGAGAATCAAAAGAAATATTTCTTTTAATATTTTATTGATTTTTTTACAGATAGGAAGGGAGCGGGATAGAGAGTTAGAAACATCAATTAGAGAGAAACATCAATCAGCTGCTTCCTGAACACCCTGTACTGGGAATGTGCCTGCAACCAAGGTACATGCCCTTGACCAGAATCTAACCAGGACCCCTCAGTCCACAGGCCGATGCTTAACCCATTAAGCCAAACTGGTTTTGGCAAGAAAGGTTTTTTAAAGATACACTGACCTGCCGAAACCGGTGTAGCTCAGTGGATCAGTCTGCGGACTGAAAGGTCCCAGGTTTGATTCTGGTCAAGAGCATGTACATTGGCTGCAGGCAAATCCCCAGTGGGGGGTGTGCAGGAGGCAGCTGGTTGATGATTCTCTCTCATCGACATTTCTAACTCTCTATTCCTCTCCCTTCCTCTCTGTAAAAAATCAATAAAATTTAAAAAAAAAAAGATACACTTACCTGATATACCAAGGTTGTTAGTTTGATTCCTTGTCAGGCAACATTCAAAAATCAACCAACGAATGCCATATGTTTACAAAGCTTATCCTCCAGAGGGCTCTGAGCTGTAGGGTGTGGAAGTCAGTCATTTGTTCCTGCTTTTTGCTTTCACATCCCTCCCCAAAGTGCTTGGCCAGCTCAGTCAGGGTGTGGAATTCCAGAGCAGAAAGGACAAGGATGTCTCACTGGCCCCCACAGAGGAAGTGAGCAGAAACACCGGGTCCCAGTGCCCTGTCTCGCCCATTCGGCTCCATAGAAGTGCTGCTTCACGGCTGAGCTGTTTTTGGTGAATAAACTCTCCCTTCACTGGAGAACATGTGAACATGGCCCGAGGGCCGTGGTCGGAAAACTGCAAATCTCGAGCCACATGAGGCTGTTTGGCCCCTTGAGTGTGGCTCTTCCACAAAATACCACAGCCTGGGCGAGTCTATTTTGAAGAAGTGGCATTAGAAGAAGTTTTAAAAAATTGGCTTTCAAAAGAAATTTCAATCGTTGTACTGTTGATATTTGGCTCTGTTGACTAACGAGTCTGCCAAACTCAGCCCTAGGGAAATGGGCCAGAGTCCTACCACTCGCATTTCTGAAGGAAGCCAAAACAGCCTGTCTCTATTCCAGGAGAGAGGCTGCAGATTGCAAGGACCAGTGTCAACACACCTATGTTGCACATCAACATCACTCACAAGTACAATTCACTCCATGCAACAATTTATATAATACCGTGTGTGTGTGTGTGTGTGTGTGTGTGTGTGTGTTGGGGAAGTGGACTCCCCCACATCCTGGGAGAGAACATGATCTAAAAATGGCTCTAGAGGGATCCAAAATGGCGGTGTAGGTAAACACACCTAAATTGCTGCCATGCACAACAATTTCAAAACTACTACTAAAAGACAAAATGTCTATCACCCAGAACCATGGGAAAACTGGCTGAAAGGATTCTCTACAACTAGACTGAAAGAGAAAGGAGCATTCAGGGCACAAGTGCTGAAAAACTGAGGTACAGGGGCACATATGCGATACAGGCTGGTGGTGAATCCTGGCTGGCGGAGGGCATTGCTTTCTTCAACCCGAAGAGAGACAATCTCCCAATCTCTCTGAAATCCAGTTTCTGGAAAGAAGCTAGACTGTCTGCCATCGAGTCGGAAAGTGAAGGTGGTTTGCTTGCAGAGCTGAGCGCAAGAATAATTGAGAGGCAGAGACAGCAGATGGGCAGACATTGCTGTTAGCCACGCCCTAGCCTAGAGACGAACTGAGACTCCACCCCGAAAATCTACAAACACATCCAAGCTCCAAGCAGCAGCTTTTGCATATGAATGGCCTTCTCTAGTGCAATATAACCTAGCAAACTTGAAACCTGGTGCAAACAGCTCCAAAGTTCCAAGCTCCAACCAGGGAGGAGAGGACTGTGGTTCTCGCAGTAGCTCCTGCAGGGTGGCCTCAGACAGTAGCTGAACTGAACCCCATTGGAGATCCAGAAGCCAGTGTTCCTAGTGGTCAGTTTCAACTCTTCACACCCATAAGTGACACATTTAGGAGACACTCAGTGATCACCAAAGTCCCACTGAAACAAGGCGTGTCTCCAGCACAGCAGTTCTTCCTTTATAGACACAGCAGGTCCTCACAGACAATTGGCCTGGAGGTCAATTCCTCCCAGTGTACCAATAACAATCAAGGCTTAATTACACCAAGACTTTGCACTCAGCCCACAAAGGGATATAGCAAAAGCGACCACCTCAAGTGATTGGGGAAGCTGAGCTATTGGCCCCTATAAGTCACCTACCACACAAAGCCACTCCATCAACATAGGGAGGCAGCCAAAATGAGGAGACACAGAAGCATGTCACAAATGGGAGAGATGGAGGAAAGTAAACTAATGGATGGCACAGAGTTCAGAACCACATTTATAAGGTTACTCAAGAATCTTCTAAAAACCTTTGAGAAACTTGATGAGAACTCCAAGAAGCTTTGTGAGACCTTCAAAGACCTTAATGAGAATACCAAAAATATGGAAAAGGACTAGTCAGAAATTAAGCATATACTGTCTGAAATAAAGAATATACAGAAACTCAACTGTAGATCAACATACCACAAGAGTCAAACCAAAGATCTGGAATATGAGGAAGAAAAAAATCACCCAATCAGAGAGGCAGAAAGAAAGAAGAATCCTAAAGTGTGAGGATAGTGTAAGGAGCCTCTGGGACGGCTTAAAGCATACCAACATCCGGATTGTTGGGGTGCCAAAAGAAGAGAGCGAGCAGGATATTGAAGGCCTATTGAAAGAAATAATGACAGAAAACTTTCCCTACCTGGTGAAAGAAATATACCTACAAGTTCAGGAAGCTCACAGAACCCCAAACAAGAGGAATCCAAAGAGGAATCCACATCATAATTAAAATGCCAAGAGCAATTATTCTGCTCCTTTGGTGGCCACCACGCACGCACATGGTCTCGGGCTGCACCTGTGTCCAGGCTGAAACCATTAGAACATACATGACCCAGCTGTGTGTTCTCAGGGCTGGGAGTGCAATAGCTTCCCTGCAGGTGGAGCAGGATAAATTGGGAGTTGCTGCCCAGAACTTTCAAAGGGACCCAACCCAGCCTCCATGCTCCTCCTGGCAGCGTGCTCTGGCAACCGGAGGACAGGGAGAGCGTCTCCTGTCTGCACATCTGTGACTCATGGCTGCCGTGTGCTTTTCCTTGGCATTTCCTGCACTCGCAGAATTGATCCACTTCTCACAGCAAAATTGGACACCAGGAGGACTCATCACGTGTTTGGGCTTTTATTTTAATAATGATATGTAAACAGGGCTCCTTTTTCTTCATTAATTGGAATTGATTCTATTTCGCGACAATGAAGTGTTACAAACATTTGTCCCATCTGTATTTTTTTATCAGTAGATAAAATTTTGGATTTTATCCAGAATTACTATTTCATTAATTACTATTTCAGTGCTTCTCATTGCCTGTTATATATCTGTTTGTCCTTTTCATCGTGGCAAACTGATGCTATAAAACCGAATGAACTTATTAATGAAAGTTAAAAAATAAAATAAAATGCCAAGAGCAAAAGACAAAGAGAGAATCTTACAAGCAGCAAGAGAAAAACAGCTAGTTACCTACAAAGAGAAACTATGCAGGCCAGAAGGGAGTGGCAAGAAATATTCAAAGTGATGAATAGCAAGAACCTACAACCAAGATTACTCTATCCAGCAAAGCTATCATTCAGAATTGGAGGTCAGATAAAGAGCTTCACAAACAAGAAAAAGTTAAAGGAGTTCATCACCACCAAACCAGGACTACATGAAATGCTGAAGGGTATTCTTTAAGAAGAGGAAGAAGAAGAAAAAGGTAAAGGTAAAAACTATGAACAACAAAAAGACATCAAATACATACCTACCAACAAAAGAATCTAAAAATCTGAAGAAGAACAAAATGGACTGGTGAATATAATAGAACCAGGGACATAGAAAGGGATTGGCCTAACAATTCTCAGGGGGAAGGAGGTTTGAGGGGTGGGGGAAGAGATTGGACAAAAAAGTCACACCTATGGATAAAGACAGTGGTGGGGGTAAGGGCATGGGGTGGGGTGGGGAATCAGGTAGAGGGAAGCTATTGGGGGGGGGGGAGGAATACCTGTAATAATCTGAACAATAAAGATTTATTATAAAAAATAAAATAAAAATAAAAATGGCTCTAGAGTGAATCCAAATCAGACAGACTGAAGGAAAAAGGAGTGAAGCTGATCAGGAGGTGACAGCCACACAGCTCAGCTCAACACAACTGCTGCTGGAATAGAATGAAGGTCCAGGGAGGCCAAGTCTTCCCGATTTTCAACGTGAAATAATCCAAATTCTTAAAAGTTGGCAACTAACACAACATTATAAAATAAGGCGAGTTGGTCAAATCCAAGAAAAGGAGACCTGCCACGGAGAAGCGATTCGCCAAAACCCCAAAAACACAGCCAGGTGAGGAGGCGGGGTCCAAAGTTTCCAGAAAGCTGCTTTCGGGGCAGTTTCCTGGTGGTAAAATACACTCACCGGGGGCTCAGGCCGACCCCCCACCCCCTCCAGCGCTCCAGGCCGGGAGGGCCGAGGGCAAGGTCCCCACCACGCGCGGCCGCGCCCGCCTCACCACGCCCACCCTCCATCCCGAGCGCCCAAGGTCCCCGGACTTCGGACTCGGCCCCGAGAATGTCACTATCTGTCCCCCCCCACCTCCCCCCCAACATTACCACACACTCACTGCCCGCCCCCCGCCCCGCCAACCGCAAGCCCGACCCCGCCCCGGGTCCCCAGCGGCCACACACAACCGCCCGGCTCCGCCCTCCCGCCCCTCCCGGACTGCCTGCGGCGGTCACCTGTCCGCACCGGCTGCACCGGCCGGTCCGGTCCGCGGGCGCCCGGGCCCCTCGCGCAGAGCTCCACGAACGCGCGGGCGGCGGGCACAGGAGGCGGCGGGGGTCGCACGGGCTTTATTGCATCACCAGGACGCGGGCGTTAGCGCGCCGCCCGCCCCCTCGCGCGTGCGCCGCGACCTCGGCCGGGCGCGCGGCGATGGGCGGGTGGGCCTCGTCCGCCAGCTCCAGCAGGTGCATGCGCGCCGTGGTCTCGGTGAGCATGTCCATGAGCACCTCCTGCTGCAGCCTCAGGTAGTTGTTCTCCTCCAGCAGCACCTCGCTGCTGTGCTGCATCTGCGCCTTCCAGCCCGAGGAGGGCGGCGAGGGCAGCGGCGAGGGCAGCGGCGGCCTCGACCGCCCCGGCAGGCCCTCGGCTGCCCAGCGGCCGCCGCGGAACACGAAGGCCCGGTCGCCGAGGCGCGTGCGCGGCGCGCCGTAGCTGAGCCCCAGCTCCGCGTGGCGCGTGCGGTGGTCCAGCAGGTAGAAGGTGGACATGGAGGAGACGCGGCGCAGCGGCGGGCGCCGCGGCGAGAAGCGCTTGGAGAAGTGGTTGGCCCAGAACTGCCGCAGCCGCTCCCGTATGGAGCCGGCGAAGTCCATGGCCGGGCACCCGCAGGCCTTCGGGTCGAGGACCAGGTGGGGCCCCGCAGGCGGGGGGGCGCCCAGAGTGGAGAAGCGAGGACGCTGGTGACCGGGGCTGCGCCCTTGCCTTGGGACCCCTGGTGTTCTGAATGATGAAAGCAAGTCAGGGGCACTGCTGGGGGAGGGCGTCAGCACAGCCCGAGATAGGAATTTGTTCTAGGGGAGAGAACAAGAGGAAGCTAATAGAGGGTGTCATGGGTCAGAGTCCCTAGAAGCAGAGCCGGAGGTGAGAATTGTTGAGCGGCCTGCTCGGTGACCGTTGCCCCCTCAAATCGCGGGGCCTGGTGGGCAGGTCTTGACCATGAGAGCCCGTCCCTGCACAGTCCTACTTGCAGCAGGCCCCCCGAAACCATCTTCCCAAAGGCCACCCTGGGTTAGGCCCTGAGGACAGAAATGCCAATGAAGAACCAGATCCCTGCTCTCTGAGCACTGGGGGGCTGCTGGGAGGGGTCACGGGTCGGGGAAGAGGGAATGATGCCAGAAACAGGTACTTCAAAGATGTGCAAGACTTTGCCAGGTGGATTGGGGGTGGATAAGGGAGAGCCTCTAGGGCTAGTAAAGAGCCAGGCACGGCTTGCATGTTTCAGAGGCGGGGAAGAACTTGGGGTGGGGTTGGTGTCCAGGACTTAGCTGGGAATAGCAGAAGAGGGAGCTGGACAGAGGAGGAGTGCACAGACTTCCTTCTGAGGGTGTGAGGGCACCGCTGAAGGCTTAAGACGCCAGGGCTAGGTCCGAATCTGCAAAGTATCTGGTAGGATGTCTAGCACAACCAGCAACACGATTGCCCTCATCATACAGCTGTTCTGCAGCCTTGAACTAGCACCTGCTCTGTGCCAGGCTCTGGTCGGGGCAGGGGGGTCCAGCCTGTGTTTGCCTTCAAGATGCTGCTGGTCCGACTGGGAAGCCAGAAGTGTTTGTAGAGAGTTCACAGTCCAGTGTGCTCAGTGTCACCTGGGGGCATGTGCCATGGGCTAGGACCTCTGCTTAGGGCTTGAAGTAACCGGAGTTTTGCAGACTACATCTGACTTGGGTCCCAAGCAGACCACATCCCCAAGGGAGCTAAAGTCCAGAAAGCAGACAGGTCCCATTTTCCTTCTCCCCTTCCCCCACCCCTCATCTCCCTGTAAGTGCTGATTCTGTTGTACGTGAGAAGAGGACTATATGCTCTCTTAAATTCCTCTTCTCCCCATGAAGTGTGGAAAAGGGAAAGAACTCTGGGGCTGGGGTCCCTCTGCCATGCCTTCATTAATTCAACACACGCTTATTCCTCACATAGAGCTGGGTAGAGCTGGGTAGAGCTGGATGTGGCTCAGGGACTCATCTTTGAAAGCCTATAGACCCAAGAGGTAACAACGAGGCTCACACTTGAGGTTGCATCTTTCCAGAGAACCTTCCGTGAGAATCCTCACTGCTTGCTGTCCCACTCCTAGAGGATGTGTCTGAGGTGCTGAGCTGCTACCTCAGGCTTGGCACCGTCTCTGAACCACTCAGCTGATGTCCACCTGTTATGACTCACAATGCCTCCGGGCCAGATCAGACACAACAAAAGAGGTGCTGCCTGCCAAGCCATAAAACAGACCCTGGGCCCTCCTGTTTTCCTTCAGCACGTTTATCAAGTACCTACGGTGTTTGGGGTGCTCCTCTAGGAGGTGTGGAAGCTATCATTCTTGGGAGGAGGGGTCCGCACAGCCTGAGGTAGGAATTTGTTCCAGGGGAGTGAACAAGGTGAGACTCAGAGAGGGTGTCATGGGTCAGATTCCCTAGAAGCAGAGCCTGAGGAGAAAATTGTTTGATTCATTGAAGAAGTGTTCTTAGAAGAAGGGAGTGAGGAAAGCAGGACGGGGAAGGGAAAAGAGCTGAGGGAAGTTAAAGTGTGGCCTCAAGTGGAGACAAGCTTCAGCCCAGTCTCACAGGGAGCTGCAGAAATTGCACCACAAAATTCGGCCTCCTTCCCAGGGGTCAGACCCAGCTCTAGGAGAGCTCTCACCCTGGGCAGAGCCAGGTGGTTGTATCACTTCCTGGACAGATTTTTTCTAGAACACTTATTGAGTTACAGTTGATAATAAAATATACACATACTTAATGTACAATTTGATATGTTCTGATAATGTATGAAATTAAGATATGGAGTTACCCATTATCGGAAGTTTCCTCTGTCCTATCACCATAGATTCATTTGCATTTTCTAGAATTGTATATAAATGCAATTTAGTATGCATTTTTTGCACTATCTTCTTACGACATAATTATTTTGAGATTCGTTCATACTGCATTTATCAACAATTCATTCCCTTTATTGATGAGTAGTATTCCATTGTATGGAAATACCACAATTTGTTTTTCTATCCATCTGTTGATGGAAATTTGGGTTGTTTCCAGTTTGGGGGCTATTACATGTACAGCTGTTATGAACATCTGTGTACAAGCCTTTGGGTGTCCATGTACATTCATTTCTCGTGAATGAGTACGCAGGGGTGGAATGACTAGGTCATATGGTAGGCACATGTTTACTTCTCTGTGAAGTTACGAAACTTCCCAGAATGGTTGTACCACTTTCCCACCACCAGTGAAAGAGTTTCTGTTCCTCCACATACTTGACAACACTTTGTATAGTAAATCTTTTTAATTGTAGTCATTTTAGTGGGTATGTTTAAGTTATGGTTTTAATTTAATTTATCACAGCTTATGATGTTGGGTGTCTTTTCATGTGCTATTTGTTACCCTCCTTGGTGAGGTTGTTCAAGTCTTGTCCATTTATTTTGTACTAGATTGTTTTTATTGAGTATAAGGAGTTATTTAATGCTACACATTTGTCAGATATATTTTCTTCCAGACTGTGGCTTGCCTTTTTTTCTTTTTACCTTTTTTTAAATCTTAAAATAATATTTATTGTTGAGAGTATTGTACAGATGTACCTTCTTTTTCTCCCCATTGCCCTCCTCCACCTGGTTCCCGCTCTGCCTCAGGCCTTCACCACCTACTGTCTGTGTCCATAGGTAATGTATAAATGCATATAAGATACTTTGTCAATCTCTCCCCCCTTCCCTCTGAGATTAGTCACTGTGTTCCATGTTTCCATGCCTCTGATTCTATTTTATTCATCAGTTTATTTTGTTCATTAGATTCCTTGTTCGTTCATTTTGATTTTTAGATGCAAATAGAGGCCTGGTGCACAAAATTTGTGCACTGAGAGGGCGTGTCCCTCAGCCTAGCCTGCACCCTCTCCAATCTGGGACCCCTCAAGAGGCATCCCTTTCCCAACTGCTCGCTTGCCTGCCTGCCTGACTGTCCCTAACTGCTTCTGCCTGCCAGCCTGATCACCCCCTAACCACTCTCCTGCCAGCCTGATTGATTCCTAACTGCTTCCCTGCTAGCCCAATTGCCCCCAACTGCCCTCCTCTGCAGGCCTGGTCCCCCTCAACTGCCCTCCCCTGCAGGCCTAGTCCCCTTCAACTGCCCTCCCTCCCCTGCAGGCCCAGTTGCCCCCAACTGCCCTCCCCTACTGCCCTGGTCACCCCTAACTGCCCTCCCCTGCTAGCCCAGTCACCCCTAACTGTCCTCCCTCCCCTACAGGCCCAGTTGTCCCCAACTGCCCTCCTCTGCTGGCCTGTTTACCCCTAACTTCCCTCCCCGGTTGGCCTGAATGCCCACAACTGCCCTCCCCTGCGAGCCATCTTGTGATCACATGGGGCAGCCATCTTGTGTGAGGGCATGACAGTCTATTTGCATATTATCTCTTTATTATAGGATTTTTATATAGGATTGTTGATAGATATGTATTTATTGCCATTTTATCATTCATGTTTTTGTCAGGGGAAAGGAGTATGGGGGTGCAGGAAGAGACTGGACAAAAATTGTACACCTATGGATGAGGACAGTGCAAGGGAGGTAAGGACAGAGGGTGGGGAGGGGACCAGTTGGAGGGGAGCTATGGGGGGAAAATGGAGAAACAATTGTAATAATCTGAACAATAAAGATTTATTAAATTTAAAAGAATTCTCTAAAGAAAAAAAGATTGCTTTGGCTTTTTCAATCCTTCGAATTTCCATATAATCCTCTCTAATAAAGGAGAAACATGCAAATTGACCATACCTTCACTACATCACAAGCCACGCCCACCAGCCAATCAGGGTGACTATGCAAATTAACCCAACCAAGATGGTGTTTAATTTGCATATCCAGGCCAGAGTGAAGACTGAAGACTGTAGAAAGAAGCCAAGCGCTGCAGAAGGGAGCGAAGCTGCAGAGAAGCAAGCAATCAGGCCAGCAGAGAAGGCAGGGAAACAGGCGGGGTGGGGAGAAGGGAGAGAAGCAGGCAGGGCAGCAGAGACCCCAGCAGGAAGTCCTATTACAGGACTCTTCCTGCCAGGGGCATCTAGTTTTACTTATAATCCCATCCTATTTTAGAATTAGAATGTCAGTTTCCACAAATAAACCCTTACACTTTCCAAAGTTTTCTTTTCCTATCATCAGGACACTTGAGACCTCTAATGAGCCTTCAGAAGGTTGTCTGAATGATATGAAATTAGAGTCCAGGAATATTTTATCCAAACCAGTGATCCAGTGATTCAGTGATTCATTCTCATTCATATTTATCTCTCTCTTTCTCTCTCTCCAAATTGTGTTTGTGTTATTAAAGATAATTTTCATGCCCCAATCGGTTTGCTCAGTGGATAGAGCATTGGCCTTGGTTCCAGGTTCAATTCTGGTCAAGGGCATGTACCTTGGTTGCAGGCACATCTCCAGTGGGGTGTCGCAGGAGGCAGCTGATCAATGTTTCTCTTTCACCCATGTTTCTAACTCTCTATCCCTCTCCCCTCCTCTCTGTAAAAAAAATCAATAAAATATATATTTTTTTAAAAAAGATAATTTTCAATAGCAATCATGATTTTTCAGGCAGGTCATGTGTGACCATGGTATATAGCAACTTTCAAATTTCCTTATTTCCATAGACTACGAAAAAGGAAAAGCTATAAAACCAAAGAAAGTCTATTTGATGAGGAAATGTAATTAAAATTACAGAGTTTAAAAATACAAACACTCACTCACAACAAGATGGCGGCAGAGGTAAAAGCCTAACTGCAGCCGCACTCAACAATTTCAAAAAATACAACTAAAATATAGAGTGGACACTATCCAGAACTACAGGAAAGTTGACTGACTGGAAATTCTACAACTAGAAGGAAAGAGAAAACCAGAAGGAAAACCAGAGGAGCTGTAAAAGCCTAAGGTACGGAGGCACGGTGCGCACGTGGGGAGAGGAAAGAGCCGGAGAGGAGGGGCGGCTGAGTGCCTGGCTGGCGTTCCCCAGCGGGAAGGAGATAAAAGCTCCGGACTGTGCTGAACCCCAACTCCAACTGCACTGAACCCCAGTTCTGGGCGAGACCCCGGGGGTCCCAGGCTCATACAGAGGGAATCTGGGCTGTAAGGTGGAAGCTCAGCGGAGCAGCGAAAAGGCAGAGCTCCGGAGTCGCTCACATTGCGCGCAGAGGAGGGACTGTTCACTGAGCTGCTGAATTGCCCCAGCGGGAAGGACTCAAAAGCTCAGGATTGTGCTGAGCCCCAGTTCTGACTGCACTGAACCCCAGTTCTGGGCAAGACCCTCGGGCTCCAGCCTCATACAGAGGGAATCTGGGCTGTAAGACAGAAGCTCAGGGGAAAGGCTAAAAGCAGAGCCCCTGAGTCACGCACATTGCGTGCACAGAGGACAGACTGTTGTTTGGGCTGCGAGATTGCCCTGGCGGGAAGGAGACATAAGCTCTGGACTGCTCTTAACCCCACTTCCAACTGCTCTGAACCCCAGTTGTGGGCTTGTTGGGGGAGAGACTGCACTGTCTGGTAGCGGGCGAAACTCTAGAGTGCCTTTCTCTCAGAGGTACTAGCAGCGAGTACCAAAGGACACTGAGGTACACTGAGACTCAGGAACCTCAGAGGGCAGAGGGCGGGGCTAACCGGAAGCCAAGGATGTAGGCTCCACCCTGAAACTCTGCCCCATCCAAGCTGAACTCAGAGAGGCTTTGGCAGGTTTCCAAAGTCTAGTGGAATAAGGTTGTCTCCTGGCATAGACACAGCTGATCCTCCCAACCTACCAACTCAGGAAAGCAGCGAAAATGCCAAAACGAGGAAACAGATCACAAACGAAAGAAATGGAGGACAAAAAGCGACTGGATATAGAGTTCAAAGCCATGCTTATAAGGTTGTTCAACAATCTACTAGAAAAGGCCGATAAAATAAATGAGACCTATGAGGATATGAAAAGGGATCAACTAGAAATAAAGAATACATTCTCTGAAATAAAAAATATTATACAGAGTCCTAAAAACAGATTGGAAGATTGCAAGAATCAAGTCCAAGATTTGGAACACAAAGAGCCAGAGGACACTCCTCCACAGAAGCAAGAAGACAAGAGAATCCAGAAAGTTGAAGATAATGTAAGAAACCTCTGGGACAACTTCAAGCGAACCAACATCAGAATTATGGGCGTCCCAGAAGATGACAGAGAGCAAGATACCGAAAACATATTGAAAGAAATAGTGACAGAAAACTTCCCCCACCTGGTGAAAGAAATAGACTTACACATCCAGGAAGCACACAGAACTCCAAATAAAAGGAATCCAAAAAGAACCACACCAAGACACATCATAATTAAAATTCCAAGAGCTAAAGACAAAGAGAGAATATTAAAAGCAGCAAGACAAAAGCAGGTAGTTACCTATAAAGGGGCATCCATACGACTGTCAGCTGATTTCTCAATAGAAACCATGCAGGCCAGACGGGAATGGCAAGAAATATTCAAGGTGATGAATAACAAAAACCTACAGCCAAAAATACTCAGCAAAGCTATCACTCAGAATCGAAGGCCAGATAAAGAGCTTCACAAATAAATTTAAGCTAAAGGAATTCATCACTGCCAAGCCAGAATTATATGAATTGCTAAAAGGGGTTCTTTAGGAAGAGGAAGAAAATAAAGATAAAAATTATGAACAAACATGTAACTATCAACAAGTGAATCTAAAAACCAAGGGAAGTAAAAATCATGATGAACAATATTAACTGGTGAATATAATAGAATCAGAGGTATGGAAGGGGAGTGGACTGATGATTCTTGGGGAAATGGGGAGTGGAGCGGGGCGGGAAGAGACTGAACATAAACTGCACCTATGGATGAGGACAATGGGGGATGGGGAAAGGGCAGAGAATTGAATGGAAACTTGGTGTAGGGGAGCAATGGGGGGGGGAATGAGGAACATTTGTAATAATATGAATAAAGATTTATTTAAAAAAAAGTCAACAAATAAAAAGGGTTGAAGATGTGGAAAAAAAATAAAAATAAATAAAAATACAAACACAGCCAAAGCTGGTTTAGCTCAATGGATAGAGGGTAGGCCTTCGGACTGAGGGGTCCTGGATTCGATTCCAGGCAAGGGCATGTACCTTGGTTGTGGGCACATCCCCAGAGGGGAGTGTGTAGGAGGCAGCTGATTGATGCATTAGTTGTAATTTTGATGTGGTTTTTTTAATATATCTTTTTTATTGATTTCAGAGAGGAAGGGAGAGGGAGAGAGAGATAGAAACATCAATGATGAGAGAGAGAGTCATTGATCGGCTGCCTCCTATACACCCCCTACTAGGGATCAAGCTTACAACCTAGGCATGTGCCCTGACCAGGAATCAAACCTTGACCTCAACCACTGAGCAACACCAGGTAGGCAGCACCTCCATTTTCTGTAGAGTTAGTTATACACTCCCTTTTCAGCAAAGTGCCTTTATAGGAAAAGCAGATTTAGCAGGAAAGATGCCCACCACTCTGGTTCATCCTCCTGTGGAGCTGCTTTTTCTTTAGCTTCTCCTTGGGCTGGGCTGTGACTCTCCTTGTTTTCATACTGCTTCCTACCCATTATTTAAAATTAGTTCCTTGGAGACAGAAACAAGATGGCGGCCTACTTAGTCTCCTAAGCTGCCACCTCATCAACAATTTGGAAAAAAACAACAGCTAAAATCAAAAGGGATCACACCAGACCCACAGGAAAGCTGGCAAAATGGGAAGGCTAAAACTAGACACTAAGCAGGGCGCTGCTGCTGCCATGTGGAGTTTAAAACTATGGAGAAACTGGACTTGCGGGAGCTGCTGCCGCCTGGAATGAGGGAAGCCAGACCTCGCTCTGCCCCGGGGCCCATGCGGGCCTCCGCCGCGCCTTTGGCTCCTGCTTGGACGAGAAGCCCGTGAGCCCGACCTCCCTGCCCGCAACCATCCCGGCTCACAGCTATCCCAGCCCACCCGCCGTGCTGGTGAGGAGCGGGCACAGTGTCTCCCGGTCCGCAGCCAGCTCTACCCAGCCCCCGCGCTTGCTGTGCTGGCGAAGAGATCCCGCAGCGTCTCCCCGCACGCAGACAGCTCGGCCCAGAAATGGGAAGGCTACAACTAGACACCAAGCAGGGCGCCACTGCTGCCATGTGGAGATTAAAACTACAGCGAAACCGGACCTGCCGTAGACGCTGCCGCCAGGAATGAGGGAAGCCAGACCTCCCTCCGCCCCGGGGCCCAGGGACTGGGCCAACCTGCTGGCCGTGGGAACCAGGGAGCTGATATGAGACCTTCGCTGCGCCTTCGGCGCCTGCCCACAACCAACCCGAGGAGCTGGCGCGGCGTCTCCTGGCCTGCGGCCGGCTCGGCCTGATCTCCGCATGCACCTTACTGGTGGGGAGCTGGCGCTGCACCTTCCGTTTGTGACACCTGGTGAGTCCTTGCGTTGCCTCCGCCGCCCGCAGCCGGCTCAGCCCGGTCTCCACACACCGTGCTGGCAAAGAGATGGCCCGGTGTCTCCTGGCCCTCGGCCAACTCGGCTGGGCCTCCACACACCATGCTGGTGGGGAGATGGTGCAGCACCTTCCCTTGGCGCCCCGGCAAGTCTTTCCGCTGCCACCGCCAGCAACCAGCTCCAAAGATTACGCCACTACTGCCATGTGGACGTTAATACTACAGGGGAAATTGAGACACAGGAGCTACCGTCGCTGCCGCCCCCGCTGCCGCCCCGGCGAATGGGAATCCACCAAAATCAGAGCTCACTACGCCCCAGGCTCAGAGAGAGTGTGGCTTCAGAAATTAGCCTCTGCGTCCACAGCAGCTCTGCTTCCGCACCAAAGGAGACACCATTGAGGGGGAACTCTCCGCCCGCAGCCATCTCAGCCCATGCACAACCTTCCCAGCACACCCGCCATGCTGGTGAGGAGCCGGCACGGCGCCTTCCATTAGCCGCCCCTGCGAGTCCTCCCTCAGCTGCCGCATGGCTGAGCCGAAGCTCCCGCCACTGTCGCCATGTGAACTTTAAAACTACAGTGGAGCCGAAACTGGTTTGGCTCAGTGGTAGAGCGTCGGTCTGCGGACTGAAAGGTCCCGGGTTGGATTCCGGTCAAGGGCATGTACATTGGTTGCGGGCACATCCCCAGTAGGGGGTGTGCAAGAGGCAGCTGGTCGATGTTTCTCTCATTGACGTTTCTAGCTCTCTATCTCTCTCCCTTCCTCTCTGTAAAATATCAATAAAATATATTTAAGAAAAAAAAAACTACAGTGGAAATTGAACCACAGGAGCAACCATCGCTGCTGTACCGGCCACCGCTAGCCGCCATCACCGCCAGGAATAAAGGAAATCCACTGAGAACAGAGCTCACTATGCCCTGGGCTCAGGGAGTGGGCGGCCTCAGAACTTAGCCTCTGCGTCCGCAGCTGCTCCGCTTCCGCACCGAAAGAGACACCTTTGAGGGTGGTCTACCCACCTGCAGCCATCTCAGCCCGTCTGCAACTGTCCCAGCCTGCCTGCCGTGCTAGCAATGAGCTAGCTCGGCCCCTCCAATACGCAACCCCAGCGCTCCAGAGGGGCCGTGTGCCCTGGGTGAGCGATTAGTCCCAGGGGGCCATGTTCCCTGGGTGAGCTGTGTGTCCCAGGGGGCCGTGTGCTCTGGGGGAGCCATGTGTCCCAGGGGGCCGGGTGCCCCTGGTGAGCCGTGTATCCCAGGGGGCCGTGTGCCCCAGGTGAGCCGTTTCTCTCAGGGGGCCGTGTGCCACAGGTGAGCCGCGTGCCCCAGGGGGCCGGGTGTCCCAGGTGAGCTGTGTGTCCCAGGGGCCCTGTGCACCGGGAGAGCCGTGTGTCCCAGGGGAAGCAGTGGGACCCAGGGGGAGGGGCGGTGAGAACCAGAGGAGGAGCAGACTCTATTCGTGTGGTCCTGAGATAGTCACCATAAAACAAGCAGTTTGTCAAATGACAGCAGGGAGGGGAAGGAGACCTGGGGGGAGATAAGAGGACAACTGAAGGACTGGTATGCATGAATATAAGTACAACCAACAAACACAGAGCTCTGGAGAGGGAGGGCTTGAATGGGAAGTGGGGGGGGGGGCAATGGTATGATATGTACACATATAATACCTTAATAAAAAAAATTGGGGGGAAAAAGAAAGAGAAGAAAAAAAATAATAATAAAATAAAAATATAGTGCAAATTGAGCCACAAAAGCCACCGCCTCCGCCGCACCCACCGCCGCTGCCTCGAGTGAGGGAAGCCCACCGAGAACAG
Source organism: Vespertilio murinus (assembly GCA_963924515.1). Classification (NCBI taxonomy): domain Eukaryota; kingdom Metazoa; phylum Chordata; class Mammalia; order Chiroptera; family Vespertilionidae; genus Vespertilio; species Vespertilio murinus. The sequence continues at coordinate 100,716,125 of OZ004708.1, forward strand.
AGCTCACTCCACCCCGGGCCCAGGGAGTGGGCGTCTTCGGAGCTTGGCTTCCCCGTCAGCAGCCGTTCCGCTGTGAGTCCTTGGAGCTTGGTCTCCCCCACCCCCCGCAGCCGTCCCAGCCTGCCCTCCGTGCTAGCTAGGAGCTAGTGTGGCGCCTCCAATTCGAAACCCCAGCAACCTAGAAGGGCCGTGTGCACCGGGTGAGCCGTGTGTCCCAGGGGGCCGTGTGCACCGGGTGAGCCGTGTGTCCCAGGGGGCCGGGTGTACCGGGAGAGCCGTGTGCCCTGGGGAAGCAGTGGGGCCTGGGGGGAGGGGCGCTGTGAACCAGAGGAGGAACAGATTCTATTTGTATGGTCCTGAGATAGTGACCATAAAACAAGCAGATTGTCAAATGACAACGGGGAGGGGAAGGAGACCTGGGGGGAGATAAGAGAACAACCAAAGGACTGGTATGCATGAATATAAGTACAACCAAGGAACACAGAACTCTGGGGAGGGAGGGCATGAGTGGGAGGTCGGGGTCGGGGGTGGTGAATGGTAAGCTATGTACACATATAATACCTTAATAAATTAAAAAAAAAAAAAAAGTATGTTGACCATTAAAAAAAAATTAATTCCTTGCAGTTCGTGGGCATCTGCAGTACTCTGAAAAAAATATTTAAATATTCTGTTTTAATTTGAAAAAAATTGCTAATCTGTTTTAGATAGCTACCTACCTTCAGGAAGCACCACAGAACCTGAGGCTGCACTGGGTTTGAATGGCAGAGATTAAAAAGAGAGGAAGGTAACAAGTAGTCATGGGAGTGCTGAACTCTTCGGTGAGTGGAAGATTTCAAAGTCACCTGAAGAGCCCTGGCTGGTGTGGCCCAGTTGGTCAGGTGTTGTCCCGTGCACTGAAAGGTTGATTCTGGTTTAGGGTACTTGCCTGGGTTGCAGGCTCCATCCCCAGTAGGGTGAGTATAGGAGGCAGTGTGTAGAATGTGATGTTTCTTTCTCTACCTCCGTCTTTCTTCTTCTGTCTATAAAAATCAACTATATATATATTTTAAGCCACTTGAGTGAAAAGAGAACTGAAAATGGACATCATGGCACAGCACATAGTATGTGCCAGCTGAACTTCAAAACATCTGCCTCAGGGCTTTGGTATCAGAACACAAAAGCTAATTTTCATTAGCAATCATGAGTTTTCAGGCAGACACAGAGTTGCTAAATTCCTTAGAATTTCCTGGGTGATAGAAATCTTTTGTTCTAATGAGGTGGCTCTTGATGGGCTCCTGAATGGAGATTGCCACCAGAAAAACCAAGCCATCATTAGACACTTGGAACTTTGAGTCTTCCCTTCTCCTCCAATTCTCTGGAGAAAGGAAAGGGACTGGAAATGCAGTTAATGATTGATTAGGCCTCCCTAAAAATCATCAAGTAATGGGCTCATAAAGCTTCCATGTGTTGGATGTATTGGTGAGCCATGTGTTGGGAGGATGATGCACCCCAACTCCACAGGGATGGAAGCTACTGTGCTTGGGACCCTCCCAAACCTGGCCCTGTCTATCACTGCATCAGGCTGTTCATCTGTAAACTTTATCCTGTCTTTTACTAAACTGTTACATGTAGCCAAAACCGGTTTGGCTCAGTGGATAGAGAGTCGGCCTGCGGATTCAAGGGTCTCGGGTTTGATTCTGGTCAAGGGCATGTACCTTGGTTGCGGGCAAATCCCCAGTAAGGGGTGTGTAAGAGGCAGCTGATTGATGTTTCTCTTTCATTGATGTTTCTAACTCTCTATCCCTCTCTTCCTCTCTGTAAAAAAATCAATAAAATATATTTTTAAAAATAAAATAAAATACACTGTTACACGTGTTATGTAAAGTTTCCCAGGGCCAAGAGACCATAAGAAGAAGCTGGTAACTCCATTATTATATCAAGAGTTATTAAGAGAGAGAGAAACCAAGATGATGGCATAGGTAAACACCTGAAATTGCTGCCTCCCACAACCACTTCAAAACTACAACTAAAGGACAAAACGGACATCATCCTGAACAACAGGAAGGCAGGCTGAGTATAAATTCTACAATTAGAAGGAAAGAGAAAAGCACACTGAGACTCAGAGGAGGTGCGGAAGTAAAGGCAGAGGTACTAAGGCGTGTGGCTGGCTTTTTCAATCCGCAGGGAGACAAAAGCTCCAGACTGCTCTGAACTCCAGTTCCAGGCAAGATTCTGGGGACCCAGACTCATGGGGAGAAACTGGATTGTCGCATCGGGCAGAACTCGAGGGCAGCTTTCTCTCAGAGGTGCTTGCTTGTAGTGATTACTTCTTGCAGGGACACTGAGACTCAGGGGCCCCTTAGGGCAGGGCTGACGGGAAGCCATTGCTGTTTGCTCCACCCTGAGACCCCGCCCCACCCCAGATGTGTACAGAGTCTTTTGCATATGAATAGCACTGTACTTTGAAAGCTAAAATTACCTAAAAACTACAGCTGGGTCAGAGAGACCCAGAACTTCCAAAAGAAGGCCCCATGCCCCCAGCAGCCTGCATTGCTTCACAGATGGGCCTCAGCTGGGCACCTCCAAAAGCTAAACGAAGAAGAATCTGCAGATGTCTCCATAGCTCCTGCTGGGTGGCCTCAAGCAGAGGCTAAATTTGCACCTCTTTGAAGAGCCGACAGTCAGTGTACCCAATGGTCAGAGTGGGACCATCCAGATTACAACTCCTCAGATTCATAAGGGACACACTCAGGGGGCAGACTTAGTGAGCACCAAAGCCCCACTGAAGCAAGTCTTGCCCCATAAGGGTGTCTCCAGCACAGAAGTTCTCCCATTGTAGACACAGCTGATCCTCACAGCCAATTGGCCTGGAGGTCAATTCCTCCCAGTGATACCAACAATCAAGGCTTAACTACAACAAGACTGTTCACACAGCCCACAAAGGGGTACACTAAGAGTGTCTACCACGGGTATCTGGGGAGGCTGAGCCACTGGGGCCTAGAGGATACCTAGCACACAAAACCACTTTGTCAACACAGGGAAGCAGCCAAAATGTGGAGACAAAGAAACAGGTCACAAATGACAGAAATGGAGGAAAGCAAACTACTGGATATAGAGTTCAAAACCATGGTTATATGGTTTTTCAAGAATTTTCTAGAAACCGCTGATAAATTTAGTGAGACCATCGAGGATATGAAAAAGGACCAACTAGATATTAAGCATGCACTGACAGAAATAAAGAATAATATACAGCCAAAACCGGTTTGGCTCAGCGGTAGAGCGTCGGTCTGTGGACTGAAAGGTCCCAGGTTCGATTCCGGTCAAGGGCATGTACCTTGGTTGCGGGCACATCCCCGGTAGGGGGTGTGCAAGAGGCGGCTGGTCGATGTGTCTCTCTCATCGACGTTTCTAGCTCTCTATCTCTCTCCCTTCCTCTCTGTAAAATATCAATAAAATATATTTTTTTAAAAAGAATAAATATACAGAGATCCAACAACAGACTAGAGGTTCGCAAGAATCAAGCAAAGATTTGATATACAAAGAAGCAAAAAAAACACCCACTAGAAAAGCAAAAAGAAAAAAGAATTTTAAAAATGTGAAGATAGTGTAAGGAGCCTCTGGGACAACTTCAAGCATACCAACATCCAAATTATGGGGGTGCCAAAAGAAGAGAGAGAGCAAGATACTGAAAACCTATTTGAAGAAATAATGACTGAAAACTCCCCCCACCAGGTGAAAGGAATAGGCTTACAAGTCTAGGAAGCGCACAGAACCCCCAAAAAAAGGAATCCAAAGAAGACCACACCAAGACAGACACATCATAATTAAAATTCCAAGAGCAACCGGTTTGGCTCAGTGGTAGAGCATCGGTCTGCGGACTGAAAGGTCCCGGGTTTGATTCTGGTCAAGGGCATGTACCTTGGTTGCGGGCACATCCTTGGTGGGGTGTGCAGGAGGCAGCTGGTCGATGTTTCTTTCTCATAGACATTTCTAGCTCTCTCCCTTCCTCTCTGTAAAATATCAATAAAATATATTTTAAACAAACAAACAAATAAAATTCCAAGAGCAAAAGACAAAGAGAATATTAAAAGCAGCAAGGCGAAAGCAGGTAGTTACCTATGAAGGAGCACCCATCCGACTGTCAGCTGATTTCTCAACAGAAACCATGCAGGCCAGACGGGAATGGCAAGAAATATTTAAGGTGATGACTAGCAAGAACCTACAGCCAAAAATACTCTACCAAGCAAAGCTATCACTCAGAATCGAAGACCAGATAAAGAGCTTCACAAATAAATTTAAGCTAAAGGAATTCATCACCGCCAAGCCAGAATTAGATGAATTACTAAAAGAGGTTCTTTAGGAAGAGGAAGAAAATAAGGATAAAAATTATGAACAACAAATATGTAACTATCAACAAGTGAATCTAAAAACCAAGGGAAGTAAAAATCATGATGAACAATATCAACTGGTGAATATAATAGAATCAGAGGTAAGGAAGGGGAGTGGACTGATGATTCTCGGGGAAATGGGGAGTGGGGCGGGCAGAAGTGACTGAACATAAACTGTACCTATGGATGAGGACAATGGGGGATGGGGAAAGGGCAGTGGGTGGGATGGAAACTTGGTGGAGGGGAGCAATGGATGGTGGGAGGTGGGGGGAAATGAAGAACATTTGTAATAATATGAACAATAAAGATTTATTTAAAAAAATAAAATAAAATAAAATAAAATGCCAAGGGCAAAAGACAATGAGAATATTAAAAGCAGCAATAGAGAGTTACCTACAAGGGAGCACCCATACAATTGTCAGCTTATTTCTCAACAGCAACTATGCAGGCCAGATGGGGGTGGCAAGAAATATTCGAAGTGATGAACAGCAAGAACCTACAACCAAATTTACTCCACCCAACAAAGTTATCATTCAGAATGGAAGATCAGATAAAGAGCTTCACAGATCAGAAAAAGCTAAAGGAGTTCATCACCACCACACCAGTATTATATGAAATGCTGAAAGGTATTCCTTAAGAAGAGGAAGAAGAAGAAAAAGGTAAAGATAAAAATTATGAACAACAAATACATATCTATCAAGAAGTGAATCTAAAAATCTGATGAACAGAATAAACTGGTGAATATAATAGAATCAGGAGCGATTCTCGGGGGTGTGTGGTGGGGGCGGGAAGAGACTGGACAAAAATCATACACATATGGATGAGGACAGTGGGGGAGTGTGGGTAGGGGCAGAGGGTAGGGTGGTAAGTGGGTGGAGAAAAAAAGAACAACTAATAATCTGAACAATAAAGGTTTATTAAAAATAAAGAGTTTATTAAGGGAACTTATTAGTAGGCTCGCCTTGGGTTGCAGCGAGATAACTTCAATATGCTCCACGCCATGTGACAGAAGCTAAGGGATTATATAGGACAGGACAGGATGGATATGGGTACTGGAGTATGGCCCACTCCAGGTAAAGGGGAAACGCTGTATCTACTTGTCTGTGTCAGGCTGCAGATACAACAGTGTCCTGCCAGAAAGCACTGGCTTTGGTATAGACCTTGATGACTTACTCTAATAAAAAAGACAAGCCCGCGGCAGGCCTCAGTGGTTGAGCATTGACCTATGAACCAGGAGGTATGGTTTGATTCCCGGTCAGGGCACATGCCCAAGTATGGGATATGCAGGTGGCAGCTGATTAATGATTCTCTTCATTGATGTTTCTGTCTCTACTTTTCCCTTCCTTGCTGAAATAAGTAAAAACATTAAGAAATAAAGACAGTTAATAGCAAGTGTTGGTAATGATGTAGAGAAACTGAAACCTTTCTACATGGAAATGTAAAATAGAGAATTTGGCAGTTTCTTAAAAAGTTAAACATGCTATGACTGGTTTGGCTCACTGGATAGAGCATTGGGCTGTGGACTGAAAGGTACGGAGTTGCATTCTGGTCGAGGGCATGTACCTTGGTTGCAGGTTTGATCCCCAGTGGAGGAACGTGCAGGAGGCAGCTGATTGATGTTTCTCTATAATTGATGTTTCTCTCTATCCCTCTCCCTTCCTCTCTGAAATCAACAACAACAAAAAATTTAATTTCATTGTAATAAAACTTTAGTTATCACAATTACATACCTTTTTATTTCCTATCTATTTGATTCGACAAGGCCAGTCAGTGTGGGTACAGTGAAACAACCATTACTGGCTTAAAAAGACAGGACTGATCGAACTATAAGATGCTCCCCCACTGCGGAGGACTGAGAAGGTGGGGCAGTTCTGTACCGTGCTGCCTTCCACTGGTTAAGACCTCCAAGAGCAAAGGCCTACCGAGGTGAGGATGCCCCTACTGTCACCTGTAGAGGGGCAGCACTGAGCTGGCCAATATTTGTGGTGGTGCTGCTTGTCCTGGCTCAGGGGAAGCGTTCCACTAAGTCTGAAAGACTAAGACATCGCGGGGACTCTCTGCCACCTCCCATGACCGGTTCGGCCCTGCCTTAGCGCGCGCCAGTGGGACTCTCCGCCACCACCCGCAGCCTGCTCTGCCAGGCCTTTGCGCGCGCTGTGCTGGCGCTGCGCCTTCCATTGGCAGACCCAGAGAATCCTCTCTCCGCTGCCACATGGCCAGGCCAAAGCATCAGACACTACCACCATGCGGATTTTAAAACTACAGGGGAAATTGAGCCACAGGAGCTACCATCGCTGCCGCACCCACCGCCGCCCCCAAGAATGGGAATCCACCGAAATCAGAGCTCACTACACCCCGGGCTCATAGAGAGTGTGGCTTAAGAAATTAGCCTCTGCATCCACAGCAGCTCCACATCCGCAACAAAGAGGACACCATTGAGGGCAGACTCTCCCCATGCAGCCATCACAGCCTGCCCACAATCTTCCCAGCACACCCACCATGCTGGGAGGGAGATGGAGTGCGCTGGTGAGGAAATGGCACGGTGCCTTCCATTAGCTGCCGAGGCAAGCCCATCCTCCGATGCCACATGGCCAAGCCAAAGCTCTCACCACCACTGCCATGTGAACTTTAAAACTACAGTTGTAATTGAACCACAGGAGCGACTGTCAATATTGCACCTGGCACCGCCACCCGCCACTCCCGCCGAGAATAAAGGAAATCCACCAAGAACAGAGCTCACCACGCCTTGGGCTCAGGGAGTGGGCGACCTCAGAACTTAGCCTCCATGTCTGCAGCTGCTCCGCTCCCACACCGAACGAGACACCTTTGAAGTTGGTCCCCCCGGCTGCAACCATCTCAGCCCAACTGCAGCTGTCCCAGCCTGCCCGCCATGCTAGCAAGGAGCTAGCGCGGCGCCTTCAATATGCAACCCCAACACCTTAGAGGGGCCGTGTGCCCCGGGTGAGCCGAGTGTCCCATGGGGCCGTGTGCCCCGGGTAAGCCGTACCCCCCAAAGGGGAAGGGTGTCCCGGTGGAGCCGTGTGTCCCAGGGGGCCGAGTGCCCCGGGTGAGCCGAGTGTCCCAGGGGGCCGTGTGCCCCGGTTAAGCAGTACCCCCCAAAGGGGAAGGGTGTCCCGGGTGAGCCGTGTGTCCCAGGGGGCCCAGTGCCCCGGGTGAGCCGAGTGTCCCATGGGGCCGAGTGTCCCAGGGGGCCGAGTACCCCGGGTGAGCCGTGTGTCCCAGGGGGCCGAGTGCCCCGGGTGAGCCGAGTGTCCCAGGGGGCCGAGTGCCCCGGGTGATCTGAGTGTCCCAGGGGGCCGTGTGCCCCGGGTAAGCCGTACCCTCCAAAGGAGAAGGGTGTCCCGGGTGAGCCGTGTGTCCCAGGGGGCCGACTGCCCCGGGTGAGCCGAGTGTCCCAGGGGTCTGAGTGTCCCGGGTGAGCCGAGTGTCCCAGGGGGCCGAGTGCCCCAGGTGAGCTGAGTGTCCCATGGGGTCGAGTGTCCCAGGGGGCCGAGTGCCCCGGGTGAGCCAAGTGTTCCAGGAGGCCGAGTGCCCCGGGTGAGCCGTGTGTCCCATGGGGCCGAGTGCCCCGGGTGAGCCGAGTGTCCCAGGGTGCAGTGTGCCCCAGGCGAGCCGTGTGTCCCAGGGGAAGCAGTGGGACCCAGGGGAAGGGGCGGTGAAAACCAGAGGAGGAGCGGATTCTATTCATATGGTCCTGAGATAGTCACCATAAAACAAGCAGACTGCCAAATGAGGAGCAGATTCTATTCATGGGGTCCTGAGATGGTCACCATAAAACAAGCAGATTGTCACATGACAGCGGGGAGCGGAAGGAGACCTGGGGGGAGATAGGAGAACAACCGAGGGACTGGTATGCATGAACATAAGTACAACCAATGAACACAGAACTCTGGGGAGGGAGGGCATAAATGGGAGGGGAGGGGCAATGGTAAACTATGTACACAGATAATACCTTAATAAAAAAAAATAAAAGAAAAAAAGATGCTCCCCCACTTTCTCCTTCAAGCAAAGGAGGGTGGGGATGAGCAGGCAGGAGGCCAGCTATGTGGGTGGGGTGGAAGCAAGTTATAAGAAGGAGCTGGATAAGAAGGAGAAATTGATTTTTAAAAATTGTTTACAGTGGGTCTTAAATATACAGGAGTGGGTAAGAACACAAAGCACAGAGTTAATAAAGCAATTGTAACAATCATAACCTGCCCATCTTTTTCCATATTAACAACTGTAAACCTACTTTTCCCCACCCCTGTGTGTTCCATCTTTTTAAAAAAGAATAAGCACCAAAGCAGAAAATTAATAGATTATTTCTACTTCCAAAGCCTTACCATCAACCCTCTTGGTAGTTTCTCAGGAAACTTGTCCAAATTTCCATTTATGAGGCTATATCTCCCTTTGCAGCATGAAAGTAAGCATACTTAACACTAAATCTGGGCAAATGTTTTTATATCAGCACAATTGGGTGCTCACCACGTGCTTTCCAATGGGGCAGAACCGTTAAATGGATGACTTATATTTTAACAATTCTCTCTGATGGTAATACAGCACAGGTAGCTGGTACAGAAGGGTTAAGAACTAGGAAAAAGCTTATGCAATTTCCTAAACATTTGCTAAACTTGTTCGATTGACTGATTACTAGCAATGCTTGTCCCAGATGTTCTACCTGGGCCAGAAGGTAACGAAAAGAAAACTGCTAGAAAACCTTGTAGATTATAAGAAATCTCCCACACCTATGTGTAAGTCCTATGAAATGACTAGTACTTTTTAAAATTTTTATCTTTATTATTGAAAGTATTACAGATGCTTCTTTTTCCCCCATTAATCCCCTCCAGCCCTTTCCTGCTCTCCCCACCCTCCCCCTTTGCCCTAGACCTTCACCACACTATTGTCCATGAGCTATGCATATAAGTTCCTAGTACTTTTAATGAAGTACCATAATATCAGTAACTTTTGAATTATCAAGAAAAGATCTCACCCTGGCCAGTGTTGCTCAGTTGGTGGAGCATCGTCCTGTGCACAGAATGGCTGCCAGCTTGATTCCCAATCAAGGCATATGCCCAGGTCGTAAGTTCGGTCCCTGGTTGGGGTGCATACCGGAGCCAACCAATTAATGTTTCTCTCTCACATCAATATTTCCCTTTTCCTCTCCCTCCCCCCCTCCCTCTAAAAAACAAAACAAAACAATACAATAAATAAAATTAAATAAAACATTTAAAAAAGAAAATCTCATGCCTTTTTCACACTGGAACTGTAGAGAGTGGGGGGGGGGGGGGGAAGGCAAACCATTAAGAAAAAGTGGAGGACAAGGTCAATGGGGGTGGGGGGAGATATATAAACTACTATATGTAATACTTTAAACAAAACAAAACAAAAAAAACAGAACTGAAAAAAATAAATTAAAAAAGAAAAAGTGGAGGAATTTCACAGAGTTGAAGATCAAGTGCCCGAGAAAGAAGTTGCCCAGAAGATTCTTCGAAAGGCAAGGAGGCAGTGTGTCTATAAGAAAGCTAAGCACTGTCACAGGAATATGGGCAGATGGACAGAACTGAGATTTAGATGGTGAGGATGGCAAGAAATGTGGGCATCTTCTATGCGGGACCCAAAAGGGGATTCTTCATCAGGATCACAGGTTTCAGCAGTGTGAGCCAAGAATGTCTGTCTGCAAGGTGTTTCAGCTTCTTTGCCTTCGCTGGATCTTCAATGGCACCTTTGTTAAGCTCAACAAAGCTTCAGTGAATATACTGGGGATTGTGGAACCATATATTACACGAGGGTATCCAAACCTGAAGTCAGAAATGGATAGATCTACAAGTGTGGTTATGGCAAAATCAACAAGCAAATTGCTCTGGCAGGTAACACTTAGATTGTTGCATCTTGTGGTAACTACGGCATCATCTGCATGGAGGATCTGATTCATGAGATCCAACTAATTTGCAGGCCATAGAGCCTTCAATTTCTATGGTCTGCAAATTACCATATTTTTCTGTATATAAGAGGCCCCCTCTATTCCAACCCCAAATTAGGAAATCAATATTTTAAACATGAAACAACACATTTTTATTTAGTAACTAGAGGCCTGGTGCATGAAATTCATGCATGGGGAGGTTTGTCCATCAGCCCAGCTTTCACCCTCTCCAATCTGGGACCCCTTGAGGGCAGTTAGACATCCCTCTCACAATTCAGGACTGCTGGCTCCTAACCGCTTACCTGCCTGATTGCCCCTAACTGCTTCTGCCTGCTAGCCTGATCATCCCCTAACCACTCCCCTGCCAGCCTGATCAACGCCTAACTGATCCCCTGCAAGCCAGATGGCCCCTAACTGCCCTCCCCTGCTGGCCTTGTTGCCCCTAACTGTTCTCCCCTGCAAGCCTGGGTCCCCTGCAACTGCCCTTCCCTGCAGGCCTGGTCGCCCCCAACTGCCCTCCTCTGCTGGCCCAGTCACCCCTAACTGCCCTCCCCTGCAGAGCTGGTTCATCCGAACTGCCCTCCCCTACAGCCTGATCACCTCCAATTCTCCTCCCTTGTAGGCCTGGTCCCTCCTAACTGCCCTCCTCTGCTGGCCTGATCACCCACAACTGCCCTCCTCTACTGGCCATCTTGTGGCAGCCATCTTGTGTCCAAATGGGGGCAGCCATCTTGTGGGTTGGAGTGATGGTCAATTTGCATATTACATCTTTATTATATAGGATTACCACAGGTAATGTTTACATACCAGTATTATGATATTATGAAGCATTATCACTTTATTCAGCCTCTGTTGCATCACTGCCATTCTCCATCACTATTGGTTCCAGACATATAAATTTCTACAACTTCTATTGTAGTACTGCTGTCTTCTTCTTTTTAAAAAATATATATTTTATTGATTTTTCACAGAGAGGAAGGGAGAGGGATAGAGAGCTAGAAACGTTGATGAAAGAGAAACACCGACCAGCTGCCGCCTGCACACCCCCTACTGGGGATGTGCCCACAACCAATGTACATGCCCTTGCCCGGAATCGAACCTGGGACCCTTCAGTCCGCAGACCGACACTCTATCCACTGAGCCAAACCGGTTTCGGCACTGCTGTCTTCTGAGTCACTGTCTGTATATGTGAGATCATCTTCATAAACTGGTGGCATTTTCTGAGTTAACTTTGTTCATATCCTCATAGCCTACACTTCTCTCCTTATGAAATTGAAGCACCATTTGCCTTTCCTGTAAAATCAACAATGTACATTTCACTTGGAAACATTCTTGTCTGATATTGAATAAACTTGGTTGACACACATAAGCCACTCTGGCACTGCTCCATAATCCAAGTCTTAAACCTCTATTCCAAGTTTGCCCATTTTGCTGGTTTTCCTCTTAAGGCCTTGTTCTTTTTGGGCATTTTAAGGAGTTGTTCTTCCTGTTTTCTCCACTGTCTAATCATACACTCAGTGGGAGGAGGTCCAAATTGTCTCTCTGCAACTCTATTTCCATGATCTTTTGCATAGCTGATTGTATTCAGTTTGAATTTTGCAGAGTAAGACAATCGCTTACCAATATTTATATTTTTATTTATTGACATCTTTATGGGCTCAGAATGCCCCGGTCCCTGATATATCTGCACACTCTCCACCTTCACCTCCAATTACAGCATCAGTTGATATCAGTAATAATAAGGCTCATGATTGGAGGAAGCCTGTTTGACAAGGTATGGGCAGCCATGCACCCACACAGCTCCTTCCTCAGCTGACTTCTGTGTATGAGACACCCCTTGATTTTCAATCTAATGATTTTAGAAAAAAAATAGCATCTTATACATGGAAAAATACAGTATCTTCTCCAGGAGGAGCCAGATCAACAGGCTTATTAGAAGGATAAAAGGTCTTGACCTGGCCTGTGAGATTGGGCCAAAACTGACTTTCTGATATCCCCTGAGGAGTTCTGAATTGCAAGAGGATACAGTCCAGGCTGAGGGACCCCACTGCACCGGTGCATGATCAGGGCTTTGGAGAGACATGGGAGGTTGGCCAGCTGGGGAGGGACCACAGGAGGGCTACAGGGCATGTCCAGCCTTTCTTGCTCAGTTAGCAAGCTAACCTACCAGAGTGTCTGCCCCCTTGTGGTCAGTGCATGTTATAGTGACTGGTTGACCAGTTGACTGTCTCCCTTCTGGTGGCCAGTGCACGTTATAGCAAGCAGTTGAGCAGCCTAAGCATATCATTAGCATATTATGCTTTGATTGGTTGAATGGATGACTAGATACTTAGCATATTAGACTTTTATTATATAGAATGGACTGAGGTATCTACCATTATTATTTTTGTAGTTTAGTCAGTTAATAAACAGTGGCTGTTTCATATTGTTTAAAAAGGGAGGAAGCTGAAACCGGTTTGGCTCAGTGGATAGAGCGTCGGCTTGCGGACTGAAAGGTCCTGGGTTGGATTCCGGTCAAGGGCATGTACCTTGGTTGTGGGCACATCCCCGGTAGGGAGTGTGCAAGAGGCAGCTGGTCGGTGTTTCTCTCTCATCGACGTTTCTAGCTCTCTGTCTCTCTCCCTTCCTCTCTGTAAAATATCAATAAAATATATTTTTTTTAAAAAAAGGGAGGAAAAAGCCCAGCCAGCATGGCTCAGTGGTGAGCATCAACCTATGAACCAGGAGGTCACAGTTTGATTCCCAGTCAGGGCACATTCGCAGGTATGGGCTCCATCCTCAGTGTGGGACATGCAGGAGGCTGCCCATTAATGATTCTCTTTCATCATTGATGTTTCTATCTCTCTCTCTCTCCCTCTCCTTTCCTCTCTGAAATCAATAAAAATATATTTTTAAAAAAGAAAGGAAATCTTTTTTTTTTTTTTTTGAGAAAGAAAATCTTAATTGTCCTTGGGTTTGTCCTTGGCTTCCTCCTTTGAAGAATATTATGCTTTAGCTGGAAAATCCCTAGCAGGATATTTAACAGGTTCTATAGTCCTGCTCTGTGATCCTCAGGATCAGCCAAACTGGAATTTCCTCTTTTGGGGAGCTCTACATTTCACCTCCAGTCACCCAGGCTTACACCAAAGTGTTGGCTTTGGTTCCTCTTTCCTTAGTCTGAGTCCAACGGACTATTCTTCAGTGTCAACATTTAATGCCTTTGTCTCCATACAACTGGCATTTCCTAATTCTGCCCTTTTTTTAAAAAAAATTATTTTATTGATATTTTAGAGAGGAAGGGAGAGAACTAGAAACATCAATGAGAGAGAAACATCGACCAGCTGCCTCTTGCACACCCCCCACGGGGGATGTGCCCGCAACCAAGGTACATGCCCTTGACCGGAATCGAACCCGGGACCTTTCAGTCCGCAGACCGACGCTCTACCACTGAGCCAAACCGGTTTCGGCTAATTCTGCCCTTTAATCAACTGCAAAAAGTGGCTTCCTAACCCACCTTATAATTGCTAGTCTCCCCTCTTTCAGACCTCTCTGGAGTAATATTAAAATAATGCTTCATAAACACCTAAATCATGACCCATATCTAAAATCTATACTATCTCCCTAAAGGCTCTCGCCAGATAGCTCAATTGGTTAGAGCATCCTCCCAAATGTCAAGGCTATGGGTTCAATCCCTGGTCAGAGCACATGCAAGAATCAACCAATGTCTTGCGGGTGGAAATTGTGTTCTTTCATGGAGTTGCAAGGAAAGCATTCCAGGACCCACACACGGGAGGTGGTTGCGTGGTAATATATATTTGGGTGGAAATAGAAGGCTGCCCCCGGTTTCCCAATGTTTCATCTCCATCCGTCCTGCCCTGGAAAAAATCCAGCCTTGTCTTCATCAAGCCCAGAACTAAGACCAGTGTTCAGAGAATCTGTGACAGATTAAAGATTAGGCCTTTGGAGCCTTCATGATCTGCTGCAGATCCCAGACAGCTGCTAGACCTGTATGGCTGCTATGAAATGTGTGATCTTATGGGCAAGCACGTTAGAGAGAAAGGAGGGCGGGTGGGGGGTGGGAGGGGGCAGAGGAAGAGAGGGTGGGGAGAGCTTTTTTGTTAAACTGGGATATATGATTTTGGGTTTGGGTAGGACCAGGCTCTTTTTCAAACCAATCAACTTTCCAATCCTTAATGGGCTTGTGTTGAGTCCTTCCTGATAGATCCTCCCTTCCTCCAACTGATGGACAGAGAATGAGGTAAATTCCACCTGCTGCAGGACATTCCTGAGCACTGAACCACCAATCAGCACCTGCCAAATACCCTAAGCCCTCCCCCCCATTCCTAAGTCCCTAGGTCCCTAATCATGTGCCTTACATGAAACCACCAATCAGCATGTGCTGAGTGGCCTAAGCCCTGTCCCCTCTCTTTCCTCCACTTAAAAGGTGCCTGAACCCCAGCCCTTGCTCTCTTTCTTCTCTTTTTCCTCTGGAAAGCAGCCGCCAGTGGCACTCTTCTCTTAAATAAAGCCTGTGTCCTGGCATCTCAGTCTCCGGCCCCCACTCTATTTCATCTTTCACTTCCCCTAACCAATCCACTTCCTGAATTTTTCAGGGTTCTGCGTCCCTTATCCAACCCAATCCTTTTCCCAAGCTAGACACTCCCCCTAATGGTGCCATCTTATAGTTTCTACTGCACATGCCTCAAAGTGGAAGTAACTCCCTCTGTCCCATCTTATCTCCTACTGGGTATGTGCCCAGCAGAGGAATTTCCCCTTTATTTTTCATTCATTCCCTCCACAGTCTGGAGCAGATGTACCAGTTGTAAAGGGAGTGTCCACACAGAAGAAGTATATGAGAAGCCGGTCCTTCCTCTCCTTAGGGGCAAGGGAGGGGCAATAATCCCCTTGGCAGGATAATGTTTTGGTCCCCTGGGAAGCCCCTGAATGCTGCAACTTTCCAGCAAAGCAGGCCCAGGGTCTGATTCAACTCCCCAGCTCATCACATTCCTTCCTTTATTAATACTTAGCTACCGACACTAATAAATGAATGTATAAATAAGTGGAACAACAAATTGATGTCTTCTCCCTCTCCCTAAATCAATTTAAAAAGTAAACTATCTCCCTACAAAGTCCTTCACTAAGCTTTCAAGGCCTGCTCCTAACCCAGCTCTGGAGCTGACTTCCCATCACTGTCCCAAACGCCTTTCTCCAGCCCAAACACTCCCATGCATGGTGTCCCTAAACACACTGATACCCATTTTCCTGTTTTTGCATATACTTTTCCCTTATCTAAGAAGCCTCCAACCCTCCACCCATAGAAATACTGCATGAACTTCCAGGTCCAGCTCAAGTTTTGCCTCTTTCTCTGCCATTCTAGATGAAAGCAGTTCCTCCCAATTTAAACTCCATTAAATTCCATTGAGTACCACCCATATTTTAGCTTATATCTTTGCTCACATACACAGTTCCCGTAACTACATGTAAAGCTCATTATTTGGAACATGGGGCATCCAGAATATTAGTGTGCCTTGAATATCCACTTCCCTAGGAAACAGGAAAGCAAAGCTCCCTTACACAAATTGTGGGGCTGAAAGTTGGAAAATACTGAACTCATGCAAACCACAAACTCTGACTTTTTTCCTCCGTGCAGGTGGCAGGAGGGAATAAAGCTGGTCCTGGAATAGGCGATCCACCTATTGGAAAAAACCTTATAGTATTATTTTATTTTATTTTTGTTTTGTTTTTTTTTTTTTCGGGGAGATTATAGTATTTTTTAAATTGAACTTATTTGGGGGTGATATTAATAAAACTATACAGGTTCCTGGGGTACAGTTCTATAATGTATCATCTGTATACTGCATTGTGCTCAGATTATAGCATTATGAATTATCGTTTTCTGGCAGCTGCTGCAGGCTGCTAGGCCCAGCAGGAAGATAATGCATGACATGGGGTCACACCACACTGTGCAGGCGACTCCACGTCTGGCGGCGGGAGCCCTAGCCGGTTCCGCCAGCACCCCATGGGGGCGTTGCACCTGCCACAAGGGGAACTGGCCCTTCCTGAAGGCACGCCAGACCTCCCAGCCCTCCTACCGCCTGCTTTTTGCCCTCTCAGCGAAGAAAACAGGATGTAGGCCCTGGGGCCGGGGTCCCAAAACCAAGGGGTGGGAACCACAGGGGTCGGGAAGAAACGTCAGACAGCCCGCCCATTCGAGCACTAACCAGGGTATGGGGCGCGGCTCCGCCGGAGAGCCGGCCCCGCCCCTGGGCGCGCGCCGCGGACCTATCCGCTCCCTCCCCTCCCATCCAACCAGCAGCTACTTCCTGCCGCACTCCCAGCCAATCGCCACACTCCACGAAGAATAGCCCTAGGGGGCGTCTGGGAAGGTGATTAGAACGACGGCCGGGCTGGCCAACCGCGTCTCGCAGCCGGCGCGGGGGGGCGGGACTTTGCTCCGGCCCTAGCTACTCAGGAGCGAGGGGCGGGCGCTGGGCTGGGCTTCGTGCGGCCGTGCTCGCTCGCTCGCGCGGTCGCCGCGGGAGCCTGGGCCTTTTGGTTCTGTGGCACGTGACGGTCGGGCCTCCTCCGCCGCTGTCTCCGCTGCAGCGTGGGGCCTGGTGTGCGGGCGGGAGGAGCGCGGGCGCCGCCGCTGGTCCCTGGGAGGCTCGAGGTGAGACTGGAGGCCTGCGCGTGTCCTCGGGCCTGCGAGGACCCCGGGGGTCTGGGCGCGTAGCGTCCCGGCCGAGGGGCCGGGCGGGGCCGGGGGTCGGGCTGGGTTTCGAGGGCTCAGGCCCCGGCCCCGGCCCGCGCGCGGGGGGTGAGGGGCAAGGCCCGAGCCCCGGCCGCCTCGGCTGGAGAGCCAAGCCCAGGTCGCGCCGTTGGGGTCGGGAGGCGTGGCAGGTGCTCTAGATCCTCCCTCGACCTCAGCTAATTTCTGCCTGGGGCTTGGCTTCTAGAGTTTTCTTAGGCCCTTGGCCAGCCGCTCGGGAAGCCGGGGGTGGGCTGGAGGACCCGGGGAAAGGTCTGGCGTGGAGTCGGGCCTAGTCGCTCCTCCCGCAGTGGGGGTGGGCGATAGCAGACCCAGGAATGTTCAGGGCTGGTGTTTCAGGGTCAGTGTTTGAAGACAGAACCGCAAAGCGAAGGCTGAAACCTACCACCCTGAGGAGTACGGAGAATGTGCTAGAATGCAGTCATTGAAAAACTTCACTCTCGATGTTTTCACCTATTCGGAGGCGGGAGCCATCCAGTCGGGATCTCACCGGACATTAGCAGTGGGAAAGCACTCAGAAGCTTTCTGTGGGCAGGTCGTCTTCCCGTGGAGGAACCGGAACTGGCCCAGAGCTATGAAATGACTGGTCCAAGGTCATGCGGTTTATTTTATGATCACATTCAGGATTGTAGAGGGCTAGACAGTTTGGGTATTAAGGTTAAGTTTTGGATAAGGTGAAGGCCCTGGTTCAAGTCCTTCATCGGCCATTTGTTGCTGTGTAAACTTGGGCAATTTACTTTTTTTACCCCAGTTCTCCCCAAATAATGGGTGTAATAAATACCTGATGGAGTTGTTAGAATTAAATTGTGTATAAAATAGGAGAGTGAAGTCTCATACATATCGATTGCAATAAATTATAGTCTGCATGTTGTTGGCCCACTGCACTGACTGACATCCTCCTCTTTTAAGGGTTAAGTCCTGTTTCCCAGGACTGCTGGGCATAACACCAGTGTATGCTGGTTGAGGGAAGTTAAACTGAGCTGAATATTAAAAGGTTGGGAGGACAAAGGTGAACCACAGCTAAGTCCCTCTACGTCTGATTTAGGAAATGGAACATTTTGCTTGAGTTTTTTTGTTTTTTTCTTAAAAGGAAGATTGTACTGATTTTAAGAATTATTTTGTATCTTAGTCTTTTTTTCCCATCAGTGTTTGAGGATCATGAATAGAATCACTGCCATGTTGTACATTGGCTATAATTGCTTAGAGCAGAGATAAAGAACTGTGTGGGAGTTCTCTTCTCCTATGCACTAGCCAGGGTCCAGGAGAAAACAAGCCAGGTAACTGGATCATGCGCAGTCCAGGGTGAACTGTGTATTGGAGTGAATGTGGCCTACAACAAACAGATTTTATGAGCTATCTGAAAAGGGGGTGTCAGCATCTCTCCGCACCATGCTATCTTAATGCAGCAGTTTCAACTAGCGCATTATCTTGCAAGGACCATGAAGGGGTAAACTTTCACAGAAGTAACGTTTTCAGTTTTGGCAATCAGGCGATTGCATCCTTTTAGTTACACAGTTCACTTTGCCCTGCAAAGAGCTTAAGGTGATGAAGTGACAGTTGGTGTGCATCAATACGGGCTTAGGAGACTTGAGTTTCAGTCTGGGCATGGGTAACTAACTAGCTTATGAACCACGTTGGTTTCCACATCTTTAATATGGAAATGAGAAGTCTCCTGTATAAGTCTCCAATAACCTAGGGGGCTATTGGAAGGGATAAATAGAATGGTGAGCTACTTTGAATAATGTAATTAACTGTACAAATAGAATTGGCAGCTCATAACAAAGAAAAGTGTGTTAATGTTGTAACCTATATAGTTTACTGTAGAATTTTGTCAGAAAAGTGCTGTTTGGATGCTTTGTTAGCTGCAACGTTGTGTGTGTGTGTTTTGTTTTTTTTTTCCTAAGCCTCACCCAAGGGTATGTTTATTGATTTTAGAGAAGGGAAGGAAGAGAGAAGAGATATATGGTTGCCTCTTGTATACACCCCACCTGGGAGCGGAACCCACAATCTAGGTATGTGCCCTGACTGTGAATCAACCTTTCGATGTACAGATCACACTCCAATCAACTGAGCCACACTGGCCAGGGCACAACATATGTACTTTAAAATGAAGCTTAACTGAGCTGTGAAATTATTTGGAGATTTTTTTTTTAAAGAATTTAGACAATTTTTAGCAATATATTTTGAGTATTCATAATATAAGCCTAGGCTTATAGCAAAAAAGTGTGCTATGAAAAAATCGATTCTAATGTTTCAGTCAATGAAAAACAAAATTCAGGAGTGTAAAGACAATATGGATCTGCTTTTACTTTATTTTTATTTTTTAAAATATATTATTGATTTCAGAGAGGAAAGGAGAGGGAGAGAGAGATACAAACATCAATGATGAGAGAAAATTATGGATTAGCTGTCTCCTGCATGCCCACCACTGGGGATGGAGCCTACAACCCTGACATGTGCCCTTGATTGGAATTAAACCTGGGACCCCTCAGTCTGCAGGCCAACACTTTATCCATTGAGCAAAACCAGCCAGGGCTGGATCTACTTTTAAATGAATGAGCATTTACAATAAAGTCCATTTTGAATTTTATAACTTTATGTGCGACTGCTTCCTTTCTAATCTGAGACTTATTTGCTTTAAAACCCAGGAGTTTTAGAACCACTAAAGCTTGAATGGCAGCACTGGGCAAAAACTAGTAGCAGAATTCCCTGCTGATGTTTGAGCACATACTCTAAGCCAGATGCTGTCATAAGCACTTTACATGCATTTTGTTTATATAATATTCCTAAGTAGATCATGTGGTTATTCTCAATGTAGAAATGACACAGGCCCTGAGCTGAGTAATTCACCCAATATTTCAAGTTAATAGATTGCTGATGAATGAGTATGACTTCTGAGTTTCTGCTCATAAACACTACACTGAGTGGCCAGATTCTTATGAGAGGCCCACTGCATGAATTCATGCATGGGTGGGGTCTGGTTAGGAGGAGGGGGACATGGGCAGTTGGCTGGCCTGCCTGCTGGTTGGAACTCCTGGTCGAGGGGACAATTTTATTATATACCTTATATAATAAAATTATCCTTTTATTACATAGGATATATACTGATTGACCATATTATGCATTCAGAGGTCATAATATGGCCACTCAGAGTATATGTCTAACTGTAACCTTGGACAAGTTTAACTTTTCTTTGACTTAAATTCCTTCTGTGTCAAATGGAAAGAAAAGAACATCTTTGGGTTCTTGTGATAAATAAGTTCAACAACCTAACATAACTTCACCCAATAAGATTTAAAATATAAACAGATAAATGGATAGCCAACATGAAAGATTGCCTCAGTTTTTATTGCATAGTACCTTTTTAAAAATCACCTTTTTAAAAAAAAAACAACCAAGAACATTAGCTAGGTAATTTCTTCTGTTCCTCTTTTTAATTTCTCATGGATTAAGGAAATTAGAGTAGAAATTAGATTAAGGAAATTACTTTTAAGAGACTAGGACCCACAAAGAAAAGCCTAGAACCAACGGCTTCACTGGTGAATTCTACTAAATACTTACAGAAGAATTAAACACCAATCCTTCAAAAGCTCTTCCAAACAAATAGAAGAGGAGAGAACACTTCCCAGTTCATTCTATGAAGCCCTGATACCAAAGCTAGAAAAATTGTATACAAGAAAAGAAAACCATAAACCAATATCTTTTATGCAGAAATACTTAATGCTAGCAAATAGAAAATAGCAACACATAAAAAGGATTTATTTACCATGATCAACTGGGATTTTTCCCATGAATGCAAAGTTGGTTCAACATAGAATAATTAATGTGATATCCCACTTTAATCAAGGATAAAAACCGCATGATTATCTTAATAGACACAGAATTTAACAAAATGCAAAGCCCTTTCATTATAGAAACACTCAACCAAGAATAGAAAGGAACTTTCTCAATCTGATTAAAATACAAAGAATTAATCCTTTCCCTGGGATTTCTGATCCTCTTTTGTAATTTCTCATGGATTAAAGGAATGAAAGTTGAAATTTCCTAATTTATTTTGAGAAACAGTTCCACAAAGCAAATGGCTTTACTTGTGATTCTACCAAATACTTAGAGAAGGAAATACCAATCCTTCACAAATTCTTTCCAAAAACAGAAGAGGGGAGAACATTTCCCCATTCTATTGGTGTTATCTTGATTCCAAAGGCAGATAAAGACTTTACAAAAGAAAATCATAGACCAACATCTCCTATGAAAATAGATATGAGCCAAAACCGGTTTGGCTCAGTGGATAGAGCATCAGCCTGCGCTGGAAGGTCCTGGAATCGATTCCATTCAAGGGCATGTACCTTGTTTTCGGGCACATCCCCAGTAGGAGGTGTGCAAGAGGCAGCTGATCGATGATTCTCTCTCATCGATGTTTCTAACTATCCCTCCCCTTTCCTCTCTAAAAAAATCAATAAAAATATATATTAAAGAAAAAGAAAATAGATATGAAAGGCCCTAACCAGTTTGGCTCAGTTGATAGAGTGTCGGCCTGCAGACTAAAGGGTCCCAGCCAGGTTTGATTCCTGTCAAGGGCATATACCTTGGCTGCTGGCACACCCCCAGTAGGGGGTGTACAGGAGGCAGCTGATCGATGTTTCTCACTGTTTCTAATTCGATCCCTCTCCCTTCCTCTCTGTAAAAAAAAAACAACACAAAAAATATATATATTTAAAAAGAAAATAGATATGAAAGTAGGCTTAACTTGAAAAGATAAACTATAAAAATTTAATACATTTAAACATAATTTGAATTTCCATTTGTTTTAAAGATCTTTCTTTAGTATAATTCTTTATTTTTAACAGGTCCCTTCAATAAGAGACCCTTATTGAGGATAAAGTTTCTGTGTTTGGAAGGTGGCAAATTCAATATTTCTTTGGTGTTTGCCTATTCCTAAAATTGATCTGCCTGAATTTGCTAAAATTTGTTGTGTGTGTTTCTATTAAGTAAAATATTTTGTGTTCAAAGTCTTATATATGCCATTAAGTGTGTAGAGTAAAATGATAGGGACTTTTTAGAATGTATACTGCAGAATTATCATTAACCAAAACTAAATTAAATTTCAGAGGATTCATAAAGAAAAGTAATTGGTGATAGCAGAGAAAAAAATACCATAGATAAGCATGGAGATTTCCATATCCAAATGTTAAAATGGTATATACATCATTGCAGGGTAGAATTAAAGAAGAAATATACTAGGAGGGAAGTAAGTTTTTCTTATGTAAAATCATTCAGCTTTGTTGAAATACTTTGGAGGGGGGTAGGCAGGCATATTAGACCTTTGGCCCAGTGTAAGAATAGAGAATGTATTCACTGTGGTTGTACTTTGTATATCAAAGGACAAACCATTTGGGTATCCCTATAAAGTATTGAACTCTGATGAACTTTGCATTATCGTTTTTTATATTTTCACAGCAAGCCTTTGAGTTAGGCATTTATAACGTAGGGACAGAAGACTCCTAGACGTTTAGTGAGCTGAGCAAGGCTAGAAAGGAGCCAGAGATTCTTAAAATCCAGGTTTCTCTGATGGGGACCACATACACTATATTGTCATGTATATGAAGAATTATTTTCTGAATCATTATTTTTAAAATAGGAAACTTCCATCACTTGAATTTGAGGTAAATTCAGTCTGTTAAGAGCAGATTGAAAGAAAAAAAAGAGCGGATTGAAATAATAAACGTGAGTAGAGTAGATGTTCTTGAAGAATCTTCCTAACCCTGAGATTTTGAGAGCTGGGCTTTTTTTTTTTTTTTTAATTTATTGATCTTTAAAAAGAGAGAGGAAGGGAGAGAGAGAAACATCGATTTGTTCCACTTATTCATGCATTCATTGGGTTGCTTTTTAAAAAAATTTTATTAAGGTATTATTTGTGTACATAGCTTAACATTGCCCCCCCCCCCCACCTCCCATTCATGCCCTCCCTCCCCAGAGTTCTGTGTGCGTTGGTTGTACTTATATGCATGCATACCAGTCCTTTGGTGGTTCTCTTATCTCCCCCAGGTCTCCTTCCCCTCCCCGCTGTCAGTTGACAATCTGCTTGTTTTATGGTGACTTTCTCATGACCACATGAATAGAATCTGCTCCTCTTCTGGTTCACACCGTGTGTGTGTCCCCCCCCCCCCCCCCCCCCCAATTCCACTGCTTCTCCGGGGTACATGTCTCCCCTGGGGCACACGGCCCCCTGGGACACACGGCTCACCGGGGATTCCCATATAATCCAGACCCAGTTTCCCCTATTATTAACAGCTTAGTATAGTACATTTATTACAACTAATGAACCAATATTGGTACATAATTATTAACTAAAGCCCATATTTAATTCAGGTCCCTCCCCCCGCCCCCCTTAATATTTCCCCCACTGTCCTTTTTCTGCCCAAGGATCCACACTGCATTTAGTCATCATGTCTCCTTGGGCTCCTCTTGGCTGCAACAGTTTTTAGGCTTTCTTTGTTTTTGGAGACTTTGACATTTTGAGGACTGGTCGGGTTATTTTGTAGACTGTCCCTCTACTGGGACTTGTTTGAAGTTTTTCTCATGATTAGACTGGGGATATGGATTTTTAGGAGGGAAGACCAAAGAGGTTAAAGGTACTGTTTTCATCACATTGTATCAAGGGCACATACTGTCAACAAGACCTATCACACTGGATGTTGACCTTGTTCATCTGGCTGAGGTATGTTAGCCAGGTTTCTCCGCTGTCAAGTTTATCTGTTTCTTCCCTCTCCCCCTTTTTTTATACTGTCTATCTTGTTTGTAAGGAGGTTACTGTGTGCGGCCCACATTTAGAGGATAGGGTAGTGATGCTTCTCCTTGAGGACAGAGTATCTATATAAATTACTTGGAATATTTCTGCTTGGGAAGTTTGTAAAATTCCCATACCCAACATTATAGTGCCTCCCACCATCCACCATTCCTTTACCTCATTGTTCAATTCCAATATACATGTGTAGTAGCATCTGGATTGTTCATCTGCACACCTGTAGAAACACTTTACCAGCTGAGAAAAGTGCTTTTGTACAGTCTAGTGTTACAGCCTGCACTCACTTTCAAAGTGGCTTTGTGCAATGTCTTTTCCCTTTTCCTTCTTGAATGAAGTTTTTTCGTTTATCTGTAATAATTAGATGGTATTACATCCTGCATGCTATCCTTGGGTCATTTGACGTATATGATTTGTAAAATTTTTCATACTTTAAGATTTGCTCTTCGTGCTGTAAAGTTTTTTGTTTTAAAAATATATATATTTTATTGATATTTTACAGAGAGAAAGGGAGAGAGATAGCTAGAAACATTGATGAGAGAGAAACATCGACCAGCTGCCTCTTGCATACCCCCTATCGGGGATGTGCCCGCAACCAATGTACATGCCCTTGACCGGAATCGAACCTGGGACCTTTCAGTCCGCAGACCGATGCTCTACCACTGAGCCAAACCGGTTTCGGCCATGCTGTAAAGTTTTAATGGGTTTTGACAAATATATGGTGCCATGCATCCATAATTATATATAGCATACAGAATCGTTTCACTCTGCTTACCTATTCAACCTAATGAAATTATACAGCATGTTGCCTTTTTAGACTAGCTTCTTTCACTTAGCAATATGCATTTAAGATTCATCTAAGCTTTTTTTATGACTTGATAGTTAGTTTCTTTTTTTTTATTTTTTTTTAAATATATTTTATTGATATTTTACAGAGAGGAAGGGAGAGAGATAGAGAGCTAGAAACGTCAATGAGAGAGAAACATCGACCAGCTGCCTCTTGCACACCCCCCACTGGGGATGTGACCGCAACCAATGTACATGCCCCTGACCGGAATCGAACCCGGGACCTTTCAGTCCGCAGACCAACGCTCTACCACTGAGCCAAACCGGTTTCGGCGATAGTTAGTTTCTTTTAATTGCTGAACAATATTCTATTGTGTGGATGTTCTAGTTTATTGACCTATTGAAGAACATTTGGGTTTCTAAAGTTTTGGGTTTGGATAAAGATGCTAAGAACATTTGCACGAAGGTTTTTGTGCAGTTGTAAGCTTTCAGATCAGTTGGTTAAGTGCCTAGGACAGGGGTGGGCAAACTTTTTGATTTGAGGGCCACAATGGGTTCTTAAACTGGACCGATAGAGTGTATGTGTAAACTAATATAAATTCAAAGTAAACATCATTACATAAAAGGGTATGGTCTTTTTAAAACAAAAATTTTATTTCAATAGTTTAGAACAGCCGAATGGGCCGGATTTGGCCTGCGGGCCATAGTTTGCCCACCGCTGGTCTAGGAGCATAGTTGCCAAATCATATTATATAAATTATAAACATAAATTGCCAAACTATCTTCCAAAGTGTCTGTACTATTTTGTGTTTTCACCAACATTGAAATGAGACTTTGTCTTGCTTCACATCCTTGCCAGGTTTTTGTTGGTTTGTTTTTGTTTTTTAGCCATTCTAACAGGTGCATGGTGGTATATTGTTATAATTTGTAGTTATGTAATGGCAGGTGATATAGAGCATCTTTTTTTCCATGCTCATTTGCCATTTGAATATTTTCTTTGATGAGGTATCTGTTTACATCTTTCGCATGTTTTTTATATTGTTTTTAGAGGCCTGGTGTACAAATTCGTGCACCAGTGAGGTCCCTTGGCCTGACCTGCGGGGATTGGGCCAAAACCAGCTCTCTAACATCCCTTGAGGGGTCCAGACTGTGAAAGGGTGCAGGCCAGGTTGAGGGACCCCCACCAGTGCACGATCGGGCAGGGGAGGGACACCAGAGGGCTCTGGGTGTGTCCAGCCTGTCTTGCCCAGTCCTGATGGGTTGGACCCCAGCAGCAAGCTAACCTACCCGTCGGAAGGTCTGCCTCCTGGTGGTCATTGCACGTCAGTGAGCGGTTGAGCAGCCTGAGCATATCATTAGCATATTATACTTTGGTTGGTTGGACAGCTGGACACTTAGCATATTAGGCTTCAATTATATATGATTTTTTATTTTTAAACCTAATGAGTTATTTTTTAATACAGTCTTTTATATGTTTTTATTGATTTTTAGAGGGAGAGCACAGGAGAGGGATAGAGATAGAAACATCAGAAAAGAACATCATTAATTAGATGCCTCCTGGGAATCAAGCCCATAACCGTGCATGTGTCCTGACCATGACCTCCTGGTTCATGGGTCAGAGCTCAACCACTGAACCATACCATCCAGGCTTACCCATTTTTAATTGAGTGGTTGGTTTCTTATTGTTGAATTTGAGTTCTTTGTGTTTTTTTGAAGCCAGTCTGTTGTCAGATATGTATTTTGCAAATGTTTTCTTGGTCTGATTTGTCTTTTAATTTTATGTGCCTTTCACAGAGTTGAGGTTTTTAATTTTAATAGTCTAACTTTTTTTTCTTTCATGTATCTTGCTTTTGATGTTGTATTAAAAGCTCATTGTCAAGCCTGAGATCAACTAAATTTTGTGTTTTGTTCTAATACACATAATAATGCAGTATCCTTTTTACATACCTGCTCTATACATGCTATATCCCACGAGGATATTTTTTCCATTGATTTTTTTTTTTTTTTAGAGAGGGAGTAGAAGGGAGAAAGGAGAGAGATATAGAAAAATTGACATTAGAAAGACACAATGACATGAGAAAGACACTTGCCCTTGACTGGGAATCAAACCTGAGACCCTTCTGTCTGGGGGCTGATGCTAACCACTGTGCAAACCAGCCAGTTCTGGGCTAATTTTGTTTTGTAGTTTATCACTGGGAATCCAACCACTGTGTTTTTTAAAAAATATATTTTTATTTATTTCAAAGAGGAAGGGAGAGGGAGACATAGAAACATCAATGATGTGAGAGAATAATTGGTCGCTGCCTCTCGCATGATGTGTCCTTCATTGGGGATTGTGCCTGCAACCTGGACATGTGCCGTGACCGGGAATCAAACCATGACCTCCTGGTTGATAGATTGATGCTCAACCACAGAACCATGCCAGTAAGGCCCAACCACTGTTTTTTGAAAACTACTACTATTTTTTTTTTAAGCCTCACCAAACATATGCTTTATTGATTTTTTTTTTTTTTTTTTTTTTTTTGAGAGAGAGAGAGAGACATGGATTTGAGAAAGCAACATCAGTCATTTTGCCTTCCATATGCGCTCTGACCTGGGGTCAAACCTACAACTTTTGATGTATGGGTCAACACTCAACCTACTGAGCCACCCAGCCAGGGCTCTAATCACCATTTATAGCATTGTTTCTAGGAAAATGAACCTGGGAGTTGTATAGAGTTAATTTAGATAAAAAATGTTGAATCCATCTGTGTGGTTGTAGAGAACCCTTGTAGTTGTAAATAAACAAAGCCATATTGCTATGCCATCTGCACTATTTTGACAGCAGAGATTACAGGACTTTCCAGTAAATAAGAGATTTGGTATTTTTTAAGTATATAAGAAACCATAGCAGAATGTTGACATTAAAAGTTTCTTCTAAAAACTGTTACCACTCCTAGGAAAGGTTATGGATGACTTTATTGAGCACTTTTATTTTCTGTACTTGCCTAAATGTTAAGTGTTTAGGAATCCAGTGAACTTTACCTTTTTCATTTTGTGAATACAGTCCCAAGATCCATTAAATAAATAAAAAATGCCACCAAATGATATATGAAAGTCTAGTCCAGTTTACTCACTTTAAAGGGTTACTTTACAGGATTTGGCAATAAATTCCGCACTAGAATAATTTGATTTACTTTTTTTCTAGATGGTTAAATGACAGTCATGGTTGTGAATTGGGGTCATTGAAGTTTATGAGGGAGCCCTTTACTTCAGTTCTTTCTTTGTTTTTGTTTGTTTTGGATTTTACCTGAGAAATAAAGGTCTCCATTGTAAACAGGAGACCAAAAAAATTTAGCTCAGTTTCCTTTATTTTTAAAAAAAAAGAATTGAATGATTGATTGATTTGAGAGAGAAAGAGAGAGATTTGCTCATGCATTTATTGGTTGATTTTTTTTTTTGCAAGGCAAACACATTTACTTCTACGTAGAAGGGTGCACACACATGGTCTGGAAGTGCGTGCACACCGAGCAGACTGTCTGCTTGGCTTTATAATCCCTGACATAAATGATTTGTCCTTTGCTCTTGATTGGAGCTCAGGTGCACAGTCCTTCACGATGGCTAATTCAAAGGGAGGGGTTGGCTTTGCTGTTTCAAGATGGTGGCCCCCAGGGGAGCTGGCAAGCTATGTGGCCAACATGGCTGCTGCCAAGTCATGCGGTCCAAAATGGTGGCTGTCTAAACTGTTCTTTGACAGAAAAGATGGCTTGTTTATTCTCACAATACCCCCCTTTTCTTTATTTAAACTCTTCAAACTCGGCTGACATTCATTGACTTTCTTGCTCTGCAGTGTCTAGGAGGAGACTTAATTTGCTGTTTGGTCAATGCGGTTTCAATTAACCCTTGGATAAGACATGGGATGATGTTACATCCCATCACTAGCTCCTAAACAAGGGTGAAATGGACACCATTGCTTTAGTGCAGTGTTTCCCAAACTTTTGACATATGTGTACCCCTTCTATAATTTTTGTAACGCTGAGTACCCCTAGTCAAAAAAAGGATGTATTTTAATAACAATCAAAATATATTTTTCTTTTTTTTTTAAATTTATTAAGATATTATATGTGTACATAACTTACCATCGCCCCCCCTCAAAATATATTTTTTCTTTTTTGATACACAAAATAATAAACAAAAATAAAATTATTCGTAATGAAATGTAAATAAAAGTTATATTATAAATAACATTTATTTGCACACCGGACTATCTCATGTCTCACAAGACTGTTGACTTGACTCATGAGAACGTAGAATTAGGCACAGTGCAGGGCATATCCCCACCAAACTCCGGTGCAATGTGTACCCCCACCAAACTCTTCCCGTACCCCTGGGGGTGCCCGTACCACACTTTGGGAAACACTGCTCTAGTGCATCAGAGAAAGGACCTCAATCCCAGGCTTCAGCTCACTTGTCACTAAAACTGACAGTGCCTTAGACTCAGTGATGGTCTGTCTGCTGTGTTGTCGAGTGAATGCACAGCACTGGCCCCAACATTACACATCTTCTTCCTGCCTATTCTCCCAGGGCACCCTGCTGCTGGCATCTAGCTGTTCACTATCTCTTTAGCTGCATCTCGAGCCTAGTTAACAAGTCTTTGCTGGTTCTAGAAAATAAAACTAATCCACCACATTCTTATTCACAGTGGGTCACCAATACAGGACTCAAACCCTGCAGTGTTCTTATTTCTAGTTTTAAACTCCTTGGAACTCTTCCTAGAACCCCAGTGTGTGTATATGGGGATCAAAGGAACCCCTAGAGACTCTTTCCTCTTCCTAGTCTGTCCATTGAAAAAGGTTTACGATATGCCAATGTGAAAGGGATAGCCAATTGTATCAGAGTGCAAAGTCCATTCCACTTGCTGGGCAAGGCCACAAGTCAGGGTCCCCCATGACACCACCAAACATCAGAACAAGATATTAGCAGTGCAGCACGATGGGCTTCTGAGGATACTCAGCCATTTACACATCTGGATACATTCCTTATAAACTCTGAGCAGGAGGTATAGTTTACATCGGAGGTCAGATTGTTGTCCTAGCTCTTTAACTCTGTTGTATAGGAACAATAAGACAAGCGTCTTACAGGAAGCTTTTCCTCAGTGGTTTCCTCCTGGTACAAGGCAACCACATATTCCGTCCCGGTACTGTCTGAAGTCCATCCGAATGGGAATGGGACTACTTGGGCCTCTAGCCTTCCTGCCACGCAAGCGTAATAGTCGCTTTTATTCAGGGTGCATACAGAATATTTAATCCATCCCATCCAGGCATTCGTTCCCTTATATCCTACCTCTATTTGCATGGTGGTGGCAGTGGCCTAGGGGATCTTATCCTGTGGCATCTACTCCTAAATCTAGTCCTAGCCAATCTTTTGACCTAAAGGCTGAAATATCCAAGTCATTCAAGTTATCTGTAACCAATAGCTTAGCTGGATAAGCATGATCCAGATTGTACACATTTCTCCAGCCCACATTATAAGCCCTTGCAATTTGCCTTAAGCAAATAGAGCCCAGTACATGATGGTTATTAAGACAGCTCGCAGTTTTTAGCATCACTTTCAAGGGCATATGTTCTGGTATGGCTGTTCAAGTTGAGGTGTGTCTGCTCTTAACCCGTGTGTGATGGGTCCAACCTCGCTCTGCAGTCTGAACAGTCTCTTGTAGTAAGCAAGACAGGTAAGGTTCTTCCCAGGAGGGTTCCAACTTGCTTCCCTTCCAGTTCTTAATTAGAACAAGCATAGTCTTCCGGTTGATGCAATAAATTGGAAACTCAAGAGGCCCTGGGTCAGGAGGCCTTTTAACCTGAGAGAGATTAAAGTAGAAGAGACCCAGTACACAGTTCTTAAGAAATTGGTCCCTAGTTTCCATTGTAGGAAGATCTTGAGGCATTCCAGGGCCTATTGGAATCACCTACAGCCAAATAACTCTTGGCTCATGCATGAGGTTACTTGATTGCTGCGGGTCTTGCGTGGGCACTTCCTGCGTTGCTGGCTGACTATCGATTCTGAGCTCATAGACCCCCAGGGGTAATGGCTATCCCTCCTCACCAAGGCTGCTGCAACTTGGCAGTGGGGTGCACCGCCTCATGAGAGGGGTTCACTTACCCTGTGGCAACAGATGGAATCCTGGACCAGCCCCCAAATTGTTAGAAATAAGGCGAGCCCCCCAAGTCAGGGGTTCTGATAGAATACAGAACACTCGGGAGCCAGCAAAACTCTGAGCAGGAGGTATTTACTTATATGTAGAAGGGTGCACACATATGGTCTGGAAGCACATGCACCTGTTGGTTGATCTTGAATGTGTCCTGACCAGGGGTCAAACCAAGTGTACAATTTAGTGACATTAAGTACAGTCACAATGTGCACCTGTTTACCTTCATCTGTTTATAGAACTCTTTATCTTGCAGAATTGAAACTTTACTACATACTACCAAATCATTTTGTGCATCCATGTGGCTCAGTTTTTATGTCTTTGGATCTGTGGTCCTTGGAAAGAGGACCCACTGAAAGTATAATACAATACACAAGGCAATTAAGTGTATAGAAAATAATAGATAAAAGTAGCTGGAATTTGCTCTTTACCATTTCATTGTAATGTTTTAATTAGTACTGCTAAATTAATATGCAAAAGGTGCTTTTGTCATTTGTTAAGCTTCTTACAAATGAAAGAGGTTAATTTGAAATTGTATTTTAATATTCTAGCTCTGTGGAGCTAACATGATATGACAGTGGATTTTTGTGTTCTGGTTTTTTTTTTTAGTACAATTGTTTATTTTTGAGTTTTATTTTGAAATATTTATGAAATTGAAATTTTTTTGTTTTCTTTTTTAAAAATTTTATTGTTTAAGGTATTATAAATAGTACATATGTCTCTCCCCCCCACCCCCAACACATACACACACTAAATTGAATCTTTTGAACTAGTTAGGAAAAGCCCTGACTCTCTATAGGCTTATTTTCTTTATTTGTAAATGAGATATTCACTATCAAGTTCTTTTTAGTTCTGATTTGAAAGCCTTAATTTTATTTTATTTTTAAAAATATATTTTATTGATTTTTTTTTTTTTTTTTTTACAGAGAGGAAGGGAGAGGGATAGAGAGTTAGAAACATCGATCAGAGAGCAATATCAGTCAATTGCCTCCTGCACGCCCCCTGCTGGGGATGTGCCTGAAACCAAGGTACATGCCCTTGACTGGAATTGAACCTGGGACGCTTCAGTCCGTGGGCGGATGCTCTATCCACTGGGTCAAACCCGTTAGAGCTGAAAGCCTTAATTTTAAATGAGAGGGGTTATTGGTTTTAACAAAATTTTTTAATGGAGGCAATACATTTAACTTTACTTTTGTTATATGTAGATCATGGAAGAGAAGTGGCTGCTGTGTGTGTTACTAGTCCTTGGAACTGCTGTCATTCAGGCTCATGAGGGTCATGATGATGATGTGATTGATATTGAGGATGACCTGGATGATGTCATTGAAGAGGTAGAAGACTCAAAATCGAAATCAGAGATCAGCACTCCACCATCTCCAAAGGTTTGAAGTGGTCTTTGAATCTTTGTTCTACCTCTTGAGATAATCAAAGGGTGAAGGTAAATTTGGATATTTTTTCAAAGGAAAAGCTAATCAACTAAAGTACTTACTGATCTCTCTAGTAACCTTTGGTATATTTTACCAAAGGTAAATTGTATAGATTGAATTCAAAAGCCAGCTACGATAGGGGAATTTTGTGGTAATTGAAAGCAAAGCAAGAGAATAAATTCTAAGAAAGCAATGTTGTTGAAAATGTCAATTCTTAATTTATTTTTATATTTGACACTTTGTAGGTTACCTACAAAGCTCCAGTTCCAACAGGGGAAGTGTATTTTGCTGATTCCTTTGACAGAGGAACTCTGTCTGGGTAAGTGTTTCCTAAGGGGGGGAAATCAAATAAGCATGAAGGTGGGAGAATAGTGAATTCCTTATTTATTTTATTTTATTTTCCTCAACCGAGGATATACTTTTTATTGACTTTAGAGAAAGAGCAACAGAGAGACAGCAAAGTCAGAGAAAAACATCTATCGGTTGCCTCCCATATTCCCCCTGACTCAGGATCACATCTGAAACCCAGTTATGTCCCTGACTGGAAAACAAACACACCACCTTTCTGTGTATGGAACAATGCTCCAACCACCTGAGCCACAGGGTCAGGGCTAGTGGATTCCTTTTAGAATAGCATCTTATATAGTGAAATTGTGATAACTATTTTATATCTAGTGTTCACACCTATTTAGGAAAATAGTCTTTTAAAACATGTGGTAATTGCTTCCATTTCTCTCTCCTTCTCCACCATATGCATATATACACTGAGTGGCCACATTATTATGATCTCTGACATATTAATCGGGTCACTCAGTGTATATCCTATATAGTAAAAGGCTAATATGCAAATTGTCCCCTCAACCAGGTGTTCAACCAGCAGGCAGACTAGCCAACCACCCATGTCCCCTCCCCCTGGCCAGGCTGGCCAGACCCCACCCATGTATGAATTCATGCACTGAGCCTCTAATAAATAAATATATATTTGACAGATTATTATATGTTCAGAGATAATAATCTGGCCAGTGTGTGTGGTTTAAAAAATATTTTTATTGATTTCAGAGAAGAGAGAGAAGGAGAGAGAAAGATCAAAGATGAGATAAAATCATTGATCAGCTGCCTCCTGCACATCCCACACTAGAGATTGAGCCCACATCCTGGGCATGTGCCCTGACGGGGAATTAAACCATGACCTCCTGGTTCATAGATCAGTACTCAACCACTGAGCCATGCCGGCCAAGTTCCACCCTATATTTTGTTTTTTGATTGAGGAAAAATTTTTTTCTCTTGAGTCTAAAAAAAGAATTAGATTACGGGTTTGGTACCCTTTCTTACAGGTTTGTTAATTGAGTACAATATATTATCACTACTTATGTGACATTTAAAAGTAGAGTGGACGCCGAAACCAGTTTGGCTCAGTGGATAGAGCGTCGGCCTGTGGACTGAAGGGTCCTGGGTTCGATTCCGGTCAAGGGCACATACCTTGATTGTGGGCACATCCCCGGTGGGGATTGTGCAAGAGGCAGCTGGTCAATGTATCTCTCTCATCGACATTTCTAACTCTCTATCCCTCTTAAAAGTAGAGTGGTCATGCCGAAACCAGTTTGGCTCAGTGGTAGAGTGTTGATCTGTGGACTGAAAGGTCCCGGGTTCGATTCCGGTCAAGGGCATGTACATTGGTTGCGGGCACATCCCCAGTAGGGGGTGTGCAAGAGGCAGCTGGTCGATGTTTCTCTCATTGACGTTTCTAGCTCTCTGTCTTTCTCCCTCCCTCTCTGTAAAATATCAATAAAATATATTTTTTTTAAAAAGTAGAGTGGTCAGATATCAAGTTATACTATAAAGCCATCATAATCAAAACAGTCCGGTACTGACATAAGAACAGGCACATAGATCTATGGAATAGAACAGAGACCTCAGAAATCGACCCAAGCCATTACGCTTAATTAATATTTGACAAAGGAGGCAAGAGCATACAATGGAGTCAAGATAGTATCTATATATATAAAAAAGCCTAAGTGACCATTCAACCATTTTATTGTTCAATCGGTAGCTATGACGCACACTGACCACCAGGGGGTGGAGTCTCAACACACAGGCATGGAAACATGGAACAGACTGAATTTCAGTGGGGAACGGGGGGGGGGGGGGGGGGGGTTGTTGCCAGAAGAGATTAACCAAAGATCTTATATGTGTACTAGAAGCTGGGTATACAGATTTGCACACTGGTGGGGTCCGTTGGCCTGGCCTGCAGGGATTGGGCCAAAACCATCAGTCTAAGGGTACTGGATTTGGAGAGGGCGCAGGCCAGGCTGAGGGATCCCACAAGTGCATGAATTAGTGCACTGGGCCTCTAGTCTTCAATAAATGGTGTTGGGAAAATTGGACAGATACATACAAAAAAAATGAAACTAAACCACCAACTTAAAAGTAGAGTGGTTAAGTAGGCTATAAAGAGCTGGGTAGATCCTGCTTTTGCTAGTGTTTACATTGCTTTTCACAAGTCAGCTATCATTTGCACCTTCATTTGGGGCTTTGTCTTAATTACAGGTGGATTTTATCCAAAGCCAAGAAAGATGACACTGATGATGAAATTGCCAAATATGATGGTAAGAGTTTCATTTGACTTAAATATAACAGCAGTTTGATGTTTGAAGCATTTCCATGATTCTCTTAAGACTAGTTTAAACTGGGGGGTGGGAATGAGGGAAAAAGGAAACATATGCAACACTTAAAACAGTAAAGCATTTAAATTTAAAAAAAGAGACTAGTTTAAAAGGAATATGCACACATTTTAAGATTTTTTTCCTTATAAGTTTTACTATCTTCATGTGTTCCATTATATTTAAAGGGTTAGACCTATTTGTTTTACACCATAAAATGGAAAGGTAATTTAGCACCTATGGTGTTGTGTGTTGGAAATGGCTGGTCTTTTTTAAGCATTGGTAAAATGAATATGCTACAGGTTTTTAAAGAACATACCCTAATATTTGTGTGTAATATTAATATGCCAGTTTTTTTCCCTTCCCATTTTTATTAAGGTATTATATGTGTACATATTTTTCCAATGTCCCCCCCCCCAACCTTCCTTTCATGCCCTCCCTCCCCAGAGTTCTGTGTTCGTTGATTGTATTCATGCATACCAGTCCTTCAGTTGTTCTCTTATCTCCCCCCAAGTCTCCTTCCCCTCCCTGTCATTTGACAATCTGCTTGTTTTATGGTGACTATCTCAGTATCTCATGAATAGAATCTGCTCCTCGTTTGGCAGTCTGCTTGTTTTATGGTGGCTATCTCAGGACCACCCGAATAGAGTCCGCTCCTCCTCTGGTTCTCACCGCCCCTCCCCCTGGGTCCCACTGCTTCCCTAGGGACACACGGCTCACCCGGGGCACAGGGCCCCGTGGGACACACGGCTCGCCCGGGGCACAGGGCCCCCTGGGACACTCGGCTCACCCGGGGCACACGGCCCCCTGGGACACACGGCTCACCCGGGGCACTCGGCCCCCTGGGACACACGGCTCACCCGGGGCACACAGCCCCCTGGGACACACGGCTCACCCGGGGCACAGGGCCAATATGCCAGTTTTCATAGGTAAATGGAATATGTTAAAATATCTATTTATATAAAACCTAAGTGACTGTTTAGACCAGTCAGCGAGTTACTATGACAATGCACTTACCATCAGGGGGTAGATGCTCAATGCAGGAGCTTTCCCTGGTGGTCAATGCCCTCCCACAGCCAACCTCCTGTAGTCCCTCCCCCCTGGCTGGGTAGCCCTGATAAGCCTGATCGCAGGCCTGGCAGAGGAATCCCATCAGTGCACAAATTTGTGCACCGTGCCTCTAGTGTCAGTATGATAGACTTGCACAACTACCATTTAAAGGACCTTCAAAGGTACAGTTAAGAAGTGGAACTTTTTTGTGTGTTTTGTAGGAAAATGGGAGGTAGATGAAATGAAGGAAACAAAACTTCCAGGGGACAAAGGACTTGTATTGATGTCTCGAGCCAAGCATCATGCCATCTCTGCTAAACTGAACAAGCCCTTCGTGTTTGATACCAAGCCTCTCATTGTTCAGTAAGTGAGATACTTCTTTGATAGAAGCTTTCTAGGAAGGGTGATATCAGAAGACATGATTTTATAAAACTTACTCTACATAAAAAAAATTATGAGAATTACTATATGTTATAATAGACATAATAGAGACTTTTTAGTACATTTAGGCATCTTGTAATGTAATTTTCCTGCCCAATAAATTATTTTGAAAGAAACTGGCTATTCTTTCTCCTAATAGCAAATGAACTTCTGGAATTTGCAAAAAGTGTTTACTGGGAATCTGCATTAAGCTTGGGGGGATTGGGAAGCCATTCAACGGCATAGAAGATGGAATTTTCCTAAGACAAACATATGACCTATGATTAAACATGGGACCAAGATCAGGAAAAAGGTAATGAAGAAATTTGATATTTCAAAATGCCATATGATTTTTCTGCTTTTCTCTCTGAAATTAGGTATGAGGTTAATTTCCAAAATGGAATAGAATGTGGTGGTGCCTATGTGAAGCTACTTTCCAAAACCCCGGAACTAAACTTGGTAAGTACTTCCTATTTCTGTACATAGCCACCCATATTTATCTTTCAAGATTTGAAATGTGAATTTCAAAATTATTCTGTCTTATCCCTGATTTCTATTCTGTGTAATTCTTGTTTTAACAAACATATTTCTTTGTTTTATGAAAGAAGCAGTAACTATCTAGATATGTGCATTGCTTTGTTTTTTTTAAGCACTTCCATAATAGTCTCATGTAAAATTTCCTAATAATTTCTGTTATCCCTTTTCACTGGTATCTGTATGAACCTCATAAACCAAACCAATTGGCTTTTTCTTTTTTTTCTCTTTTTAAAATTTTTTTCTAATACAGTTGATATTCAATATTATTTCATTAGTTTCTGGTGTACAGAATAGTGGTTAGACATTTATGATTTATGAGGTAAATTCCCCACACCCCCACTACTAGGTGTACCAATTACTAATTCGGATTTTTTCAATAGATGGAGTTAAACATATGTTGATATATATGTGATATGTATACTATTTTGTTGTATTGACAGCAACCTTCAAAGCTGAATATGTCAAATTTTCTGAAGGTGTTAATATCATAGATATTATTACACTTAAAAATATCGAATTTTGTGCCAAAAAAATATTTGTGGGACGTTTTAATTCATTACTATATTTTAAAGAAAAACTTATTGTATACTTTGGGAAGCTTATGATGAACAAGCTCCATCTCAGAATACATGTATACGCTGATTTAAATGCTTTAAAAGTGATGCTTTTGATGTGAAAGACAAAGAACATCCAGGTCAACCGAAAAAGTTTGAAGACCAACAATTACAAGCATTATAGGATGAAGATGCCTGTCAAACTCAAAAACAACTTGCAGAAAGATTAAATGTTGCTCAGCAAACAGTTTTTGATAGTTTACAGCCAATGGGTAAGATTTTAAAGGAAAGAAAATGGGTGCCACATCAACTGAACAAAAGACAGGGAAAACCAAAAGTCATAAGTAAAATGTTGCTTCATTGAGAGTCTTTATTGCATCGAATTGTGATTGATGATGAAAAGTGAATTTATTTTGAGAATCCCAAACACAAAATCATGGGTCAATCCAGGTCAACCATCAACATCGACTGCAAGGCCAAATCGCTTCAGAAAGAAGACAATGCTCTGCATTTGGTGGAATCAGGAAGTTGTATTATGAGCTTCTAAAACCAGGTGAAATGGTTAATACTGATTTCTATGACAACAAATAATTTGAACCACACTTTGATCATGAAAGGACCAATGTGCCAGAAGACACTGCAAAGTAATTCTGCTTCATGATGAAGCACCGTCACACACTTCAAAACCTGTTAAAGACAAGTCAAAAGATCTTGCCTGGGAAGTATTAACTCACCTGCCATATTCATCAGACCTTGCTCCTTCAGATTACCACTTGTTCCGACCGATGGCACATGCACTTTCGGGGGAAATGTGTAGCTAGTGATGGACATTACTTTGAATAAAGCACTTTTGATGTTTCTCTTGAAATTATCATCTTCTCTCCGATTACAAAATCCGCATTATTAACCGGTACACTTAGTAGTAAGTCTAGTACCCTCCTGACACCATATGTAGTTATTACAATCTTATTACCTATATTCTCTATGCTGTACTTTACATGCCTGTGGCTGTTTTTGTAACTACCAGTTTCTACTACTCCCTTGACCTTTTCACCTAGCTCCCCAATCCCATCCCATCTGGCAACCATTCGTTTGTTTCTGTATCAATGATTGGATTTCTGTATTGTTCGATTTTGTTCTTTAGGTTCACCTGTAAGTGACATCATGATATCATCTTTCTCTATCTGACTTAATTTCACTTGGCATAATGCTCTCTCGGTCTATCCATGCTGTCACAGAATCAGCTTTTCTTTTAATGTGAAACTAAGTTATTTGGGTTTTTATAAGAAGAAACATCATACTTTTGAAAAGTTGCTTTAAATACTTTGATTTACTTAAAATCCATTTTTGTTTCTAAAGGACCAGTTCCATGACAAGACCCCTTATACAATCATGTTTGGTCCAGATAAATGTGGAGAGGACTATAAATTGCACTTCATCTTCCGCCACAAAAACCCCAAAACAGGCGAATATGAAGAAAAGCATGCTAAGAGACCAGATGCAGATTTGAAGACCTATTTTACTGATAAGAAAACACATCTTTATAC
Source organism: Vespertilio murinus (assembly GCA_963924515.1). Lineage (NCBI taxonomy): Eukaryota > Metazoa > Chordata > Mammalia > Chiroptera > Vespertilionidae > Vespertilio > Vespertilio murinus. The sequence goes on from OZ004708.1 coordinate 100,755,124, forward strand.
ATTAAGTAAGAAAAACCAATAATTTTTGGGTTTATGGCACTACAGATTTATTATTGATCCTATATAATAAGAGAGGACTATGCTAATTATCCATTATGCTATAACGTCACGACCAATCTACAAGTGGTGGAGCTACAGGAGGGTGGGGCAGTGAGCTAAGAGCAGTGGAGAGCCACCAGCTGCGGTGGGTGGGTAGCCAGCTGAGGCAAGTGGCAGTGAGCTACTCCAGCCTGGATTCGTGGGCAGGGCTACTAGTTTAATATAAAGACAATTCGTCTAGAGAAGACCTAAGCCTGCAAATAAGAGTCTCTACTGACCTAATACCTTAGTAATGAAATGAACCTAGTGTTTTGGCACAAAAAAGGAACTTCTCTCCTAGCTGGCATGGCTCAGTAGTTGAGTCAGCCTTTGAACCAGGAGGTTATGCCTGAGTTTTGGGCTTGATTCACAGTAAGGGTGTACAAAAGGCAGTTGATCAGTGATTCATCATTGAAGTTTCTATCTTTCTCTCCCTCTCCCTTCCTCTCTGATATCAATTAAAAAAATATTAAAAACAAACAAACAAAAAGGAAAGGAAAAAAAGAAGTTTCTCTTCCATAGTTTGAATTGAGATTCAGGGTTTAAAGCATTTAAAAATATATATATATCCTATTGATTTTTTTACAGAGAGGAAGAGAGAGGGATAGAGAGTTGGAAACATCGATGAGAGAGAATCATCGATCAGCTGCCTTTTGCACATTCCCCCACTGGGGATGTGCCTGCAACCGAGGTACATGTGCCCGACTAGAATCGAACCTAGGACCTTTCAGTCCGCAAGCCAACGCTCTCCACTGAGCCAAACCAGTTTCGACAGGTGTAAAGCATTCTTGAGAAAAAGTTTTATGTTCCTTAAGAAGCTTCTTTGCTGATACCGTCATTTCTACCCTTTGTATATTTTATTGTTGACAAAATGTTAAGCAATACAACATAATAGAAATATATGCATGATGTTTTCAAATTAACTTTTGGTTGAAGTTTGCTTGGGTACTCAACACCTGGACAATTGAATTTAATCATTTGGACATTAGAATGGGATTTTTATTTTCCTGACGCTTTCCCCCTAGTTTGAAATTACATATACACATGCCTCTTTTCTTAAAGAATACAATAGCCTTTTTTTCTTCATAACAATAGTAATATATGTTCAGTATAGAAATTCAGAAGATAGAAATAAACATCTTTATTTCTTTAGAATTATTTGAAATAACATTGTGACATGTATTAACCATTTGTGAATAAACACATGTATGTGTGTATAATAATAAGTATAGATGTAATTTTTTATTGGAAGTTAAATACCCTATATTGTACTTGGTCTCTTGACAAAAGTGCAAGAATCTTTCCATTGTTAACAGTGCTAACTTAATCATCCTTGAGAAAAGCGGCCTAGTATACCATTGTCTTCCACAGTATTTCTGGATGTGCTGTGACCCAGTCAGTTGCCAGTTAGACTTGTGTGAGTTCTAGATTTTAGCATAATCACACTTGATACCTTTATGGATTTAAAATTGTGGTTTTTTATTCTTCATTGGACCCCAAAAATACAACTAGGAATAGACATATGATTTAATAAATAAAAGGTTTTTGTAATTTGAAATTTTGTTAGATGGTGGTAATGCCAACTCAAAAAATGAGGAAATGGACCCTTACTAGGGGTGGTTATAATAAGTAAACTCATTTGCCTATTGACTGGTGTGTAACCATTTATGTGTCAGACCAATATTGCATTAGTTTATGTACCTTTGGGTTTTTTTTTTTGTTGGGTTTTGTTTTTGTCTCTCTCTCTCTCTTTCTCTTTTTTTTTTTTTTTTTTTTGGTATGTATAATGTCCATAAATGAAGTCGTTGGTGTTTAAAATTTTATCTATGATCTGTTTTAATTACTAAAAATCTGAGGAACTAGCTTTTATGATTTACAGGAGGATTAACTTGCTCAGGGTCCCCAAGATCATGTTCTGACTTTGTTGCCTGAGGTCTTCATGTTTCTGCTTTCTGTTATAAATATGATCTTTTGTGGGATGGTAAAGAGAGCCTTAGAATGAGTGGTTAATTAACTTTTTTAAATTGCATTTAATTTTTTTTTAGTCTTGAATCCAGATAATAGTTTTGAAATACTAGTGGACCAATCTCTTGTGAACAGTGGAAATCTACTAAATGACATGACTCCTCCTGTAAATCCTTCACGGGAAATTGAGGACCCAGAAGACCGGAAACCTGAGGATTGGGATGAAAGACCAAAAATACCAGATCCTGATGCTGTCAAACCAGATGACTGGTGAGTCTTTGAGTGCAATGGAGTATTTTGTGTATTCCATGTGGCTTTAACAAATGAATGTTTAGATCTGATAATTTTAATAATCTATGATGCAATTCAAATGGTAGGAAAAACATAGACAAAAGGGGGCTGAAAGGGGACCATGCAGATCATCTGAATTGCCTGTCACCATTTTATAAATCACAAAATGCTGAAATCCGTGTGTTTGCCTGTGCTGAGACATGGCTGCTTTATGGCAAAACCTCAGTTCCCTTGGCCTGGCATTTTACATGCTTTTGTGAATTCATATTGAAAGCTTGAGTCCTGAGATTTTAAATTTTAATTTGAAAAATAATATTTTTCCTATTTAAATAAAACTCAAGAGATCTGTGCTTTGTGTTGGGCAGTGGATACAAAGCCACAAGGACATGAACTCTCACAGCTCCATTTCAGCCTTTATGTCCCTTACGGAACTTCTTTGCTGATGCCCTCATTTCCACCCTCTTTCTTGTTGATATAATGTTAAGCAATACAACATAATAGAAATATGTGCATGGTGTTTTCAAATTATCTATCTCTCTCTTTTTTTAATTTTTATTGCTCAGATTATTACAATTGTTTCTCCTTTTTCTCCCCCATAGCTCCCTTCCACCCGATTCCCACCCCACCCTCTGCCCTTACCCCCTCCCCCAACTATTGTCCTCATCCATAGGTTATACAATTTGAATCCAGTCTCTTTCTGCACCCCACACCCCTTTCACCCTGATAATTATCTATCCACTCCCGTTCTTTGCCCCTGATTCTATTATATTCACCAGTTTATTCTATTCCTCAGATTTTTAATTCACTTGATCTTCCTCTTCTTAAGTAATACCTTTCAGCATTTCATATAATACTGGTTTGGTGGTGATGAACTCCTTTAGCTTTTTCTTATCTGTGAAGTTCTTAATCTGCCCTTCAATTCTGAATGATAACTTTGCTGGGTAGAGTAATCTTGGTTGTAGGTTCTTGCTATTCATCACTTTGAACATTTCTTGCCACTCCCTTCTGGCCTGCATGGTTTCTGTTGAGAAATCAGCTGATAGTCGTATGGGTGCTCCCTTATAGGCAACCAACTGCTTTTCTCTTGCTGCTTGTAAGATCTTCTTTTTGTCTTTTACCCTTGACATATTGATGATGATGTGTCTCGAAGTATTTTTCTTTGGATTCCTCTTGTTTGGGGTTCTGAAGGCTTCCTGTACTTGTAAGTCTATTTCTTTCACCAGGTGAGGGAAGTTTTCTGATATTATTTCTTCAAATATGTTTTCAGTATTTTGCACTCCCGCTTCTTCTGCCACCCCCAAAATTCTGATGTTGGTGCGCTTGCAGTTGTCCCAGAGGCTCCTTACACTATCTTCAACTTTCTGGATTCTCTTTTCTTCTTCCTTCTCCAGAGGAGTGTCTTTTGGTTCTTTGACCTGATTCTTGTGTTCTTCCATTCTGCTCTTGGATCTCTGCATAATATTTTCCAATTTAGTCAGTTTATGTATACTTTTTAGTTGGGTCTCATGAAGTTTATTGACCTTTTCTAGGATATTCTTGCATAACCTTAGAACCGTAGTTCTGAACTCTATATCCTCCATCTCTTTTGTTTGAGATCTATTTCCTTGTCTCGGCATTATCACTATTTTTCAGAGTTGGTAGGATAGCTTTGTGTTTTTGGTGTCCTATATGGCCCAGTGGGTCAGCCTCCTCAGTTAACTGAGGTAGACACTCTTGGTGCTCCCCTTTGTGGACTGCGTGCACAGCCTTGTTGTAGCTAAGTCTTTATTGTTGTGAATTGACCTTCAGGCCAATTGGGTGTGGGTATCAGCTGTGTCTACTCTGGGATAACTTTTGTATTGGAGACAGTCTTATAGGATCAGACTTGAAAAACTGCAGAAGCCTCTGCTCAGCTTGAATGGGGTGAAGTCTCAAGGCTGAACTGACAGTCTTGGTTTCTGCCCTGCCCTTGTGCACTCGCCTGAGTTTCCGCCTAACCTCCGCCTTCCCAGGCTTCCCTGAGTTTCTGCCTGACCGTCTCAGGTTCCCCAAGCAAGAGTGTGGGTGCCCCAGGGGCTCGCCCGGACTTGGGCTGGTCTCTGTAGTCTGGAGCTTCTGACTCCTTCCGCTACAGAAAGGCCGCCACCTTGTACAGAGAGGCAGCAGCCTCCGTGGTCTGACCTGGAGCTTCTGACTCCTTCCGCTACGGAGAGGCGGCGGTCAGACCTCTGCACAGACCTCTGCACGTACTCACTCGCGCACGTGATTGTAGACCCTGCCGGCTGCGGCTCCCGGGTCCCCGGTCTCCCAGTCTCTGAGTCTCTTGGTGCCTTTCTCTACAGTCCAGACTCCACCCATATGAGCCTGGGACCACGGAATTTCAGCCGGGGTTGGGGTTCAGTATAGTCGGATAGGGTTCCGTGCAATCAGGAATTCCTCCCCTCCCGCCAGGCAGGCATTCAGCAGCCACACTTCCTCTCCGCAAGCCAGTGTCTCCCTACCTCAGTGCTTTGTGGCTCCCAATCCCATCCGTGAGCCTCTCTCTTTCTTTCTAGTTGTAGCTATTCCACTCCGACAGCTTTCCTGAGGTTTTGGTGAAATCCTTTTTGATTTTAGTTGTTTTTTTAATTAAATTGTTGATGAGGCTGCAGCTTAGGAGACTACCTAGGCCGCCATCTTGGTTCTGGTCACAAATTATCTCTTGATAATTTGAAGTTGGCATGCATATGGTGAGTGGTTTAATAGTAGGTGTTACTTGGGTACTCCAACACCTGGACAATTGAATTTAATCATTTGGACATTAGAATGGGATTTTTATTTTCATGAAGTTTTCCCTAGTTTGAAATTACATATAAAATGCCTCTTTTCTTTCTTTCTTTTTTAAAAAAATATATTTTATTGATTTTTTTTACAGAGAGGAAGAGAGAGGGGTAGAGAGTTAGAAACATCGATGAGAATCATTGATCAGCTACCTCTTAAAGAATACAATAACCTATTTTTTTTTCCATAACAAAGTAAAATATATTCAGTATAGTAATGACCAGAGCATCAAATATAAATCAGGGTGGTTTCCTGCAGCAGTGCTTGGAAGGACAGTTATTAACTAAGTGGTAAAGATGGAAAATGATATTAAAGAAACACATCATGTATAGAATTAGAGGAGTGAGCTCAATATGTATGAGGGAAGGTGAGTATGCATGGTCTTTCATGTAGCGCACACACTGGAGAGTGATGAGAACCGAAAACTAGCTTTTGGAAATGTCAGAAAGTGCATAAAGAGAAATAATAAAACTGTTCTCCCATTTATAAAACTATCTTAAGCTTAGCAGAGAAATTATAGTTGATGTTTTTCCTCCCTTAAATTAAGGTGCGGGTTCTTGAACTTTTATGCTGCACTAGTGTAAATGCCAAGTTTACTTGTGTGTTTGTTGGACATTAGATATGGACTCAGCCTTGTTGTTCAGTAATATTTCTTTACTAGCTGTTTTATTTTGGGACAGAGGGTGTGAATGTTCTGCTTCTAAGGGTCAGCTGATTGTTATACAAATTCAGATTCTCACACAATTTAAAACTAGCATAGTTCAAAAGTAAGCATATGGCCAAGGATAAATGATATCTTTGCTTACCAACTAAAGTTGCACCATTTTTTATTAACTGCACCAAAGTTGGTTCTTTTTTAAAAATATTTTTTTGTAGTTTTTATTTCAGAGAGGAAGGGAGAGGGAAGGAAAGAAAACAATCAGTGATGAGAGAGAGTCATCATTGGCTGCTTCCTGCAACTGCCATCCTCCTAGGGATTGAGCCCAAAACCTAGGCAGTGCCCTGACCAGGAATAGAACCCGGGACCCTTCAGTCTGCAGGCTGACACTTTATCCATTGAGCCAAACTGGCTAGGGCTGGGTTATCTTGTTATTATTGAGTTGTAAGAGTTCTTGATATGTTTTGGAGACGAGGCCCTTATCAGATATATGATTTGCATGTAATTTTGAGTTTTGCGATTAAGATATAAATATTAGATTGCCCTGCTTCAGATTCACAAAGGGGACCACATTGTGATTCTCTGGCCATTGTTGTCATAATTGGCTTTTTCTTATTTATTTAAGGGATGAAGATGCCCCTGCTAAAATTCCTGATGAAGAAGCCACAAAGCCTGAAGGCTGGTTAGATGATGAGCCCGAATATGTAGCTGATCCAGATGCGGAAAAGCCAGACGATTGGTAAGAGCTTTAGTTAACTTTTTAATTACCTGCTTTGTAAGAAAATATATTTTTATTGATTTCAAAGAGGACGAGAAAGAGAGAGAGACATCATTGATGAGAGAAAATAACTGGTCGTCTGCCTCCTACATGGCTCCTACTGGGGATCAAGCTGAAAACCCAAGTATGTGCTCTGACCTAGAATGGAATCAGTGACCTCTTAATTTATGGGTTGACACTCAACCACTGAGCCACACAAGCCAGGCTAATTGCTTTCTTATTGAAGTAAAAACTTCTACATAAAGATAGCGGAGTGCCCAAATTTAAGTGTAGAGCTCAACAGATTTTATTATTATTTTATGTATTTATTGTTAATCCTCACCAGAGGATTTTTTTTAATGGAATGCTTCACGAATTTGCATGTCATTCTTGTGCAGGGGCGTGCTAATCTTCTCAGTATCGTTCCACTTTTAGTATATGTGCTACTGAAGCGAGCACGGAGGATATTTTTTCCATTGCTTTTCAGAGAGTAGTAGGAGGGAGGGAGGGTTGGGAGAAAGAAACATTGATGTGAGAGATGCATCCATTGGATTCTCCACAACACAATCCAGGTACATGCCCTTGACCAGAAATTGAACCCACAACCTTTGGGTGCTGGGGCCAGTGCTCTAACCACTGAGAAACACAGGGCAGGGCGATTTAATTATTTTGTATGTCTCTTTTTAATGCACCTCCCATGAAAAAACTAGTTAACAGAAATGCAAAAAGAGCATGGTGCTCTATAGTATGACACTGAAAGCATTCCTACAGGATTTCAGATATCTTTTGTCTGATTTCCTGGGATGGCAATTTGTAGCCCTACATCATAGAACCCATTTGTAACTGGTTTATTTCTTCCTAGGGATGAAGATATGGATGGAGAATGGGAGGCTCCTCAGATTGCCAACCCTAAGTGTGAGTCAGCCCCTGGGTGTGGTGTCTGGCAGCGACCTATGATTGACAATCCTAATTATAAGGGCAAATGGAAGCCCCCCATGATTGACAACCCTAACTACCAGGTGTGTATCTCTCTAGTGTTTTTTTATTATTTTTTTTAATATATTTTTATTGATTTCAGAGAGGAAGGAAGAGAAAGATAGAAACATCAATGCTGAGAGAGAATTACCAATTGGCTGCCTCCTGGGAATCGAGCCTGAAACCTGGGCATGTGCCCTTGACCGGAACTGAACCTGGAACCCTTCAGTCCATAGGCTGACACTGTGTCCACTGAGCCAAATCAGCTAGGGCTGTTTTGTTTTGTTTTAATCCTTACCTGAGAATATGTTTCAAAGCTTTTAGGAGAGTGGTGGGGAGGAAATAGAAGCATTGATTAGTTGCCTCCTATACTCACCCCTACTGGGAATTGAACTGGCAAACTTTCAGTGCACTCCAACCAACTGAGCCACACCAGCCAGGGCTAAGTGTGTGCCCCTTAATGTGCTTCACTGACCTGGTGGTGTTCAGATAGAAGTTTTGTCTGTAGTGAGACTGCTGGATTGATCACTGTTTTCAGGTGATTGAATTACAAAGTAAACTTCATAAATTGAGAGAAAACTTAATGTGTTCAGTATTGAAAAGGTAAATCTAGAAACAGGAAAGGAGCTTTCATAATTGCTTTGTACTTTTGTTTAAAAACAAAAGACAAATGGGAAACGTGCAGTTTGGGTACCCTGCAATCATGTGGCAGGGGTGCTTCAGCCATGGGGTACAGATTGGCAGTCTGTGATTTTTAGAGAGTGGAAAGGAGGAGGAGTACCGTGTGAGAGAGATACCATTGTTTGCCTCCCGCAAGTATCCTGATCAGGGATGGGGATCAGACTTGCAACTGAGGTACGTGCCCTTGACTAGAATTGAACCTGGGGACTATTCATTCTGAGAGCTGACACTCTCCACTGAGCCCAGCTGGCTAGGGCTTAAATGTTTCTTTAATTGTGCAGTCAATCAGATTAGTTAGAAGTTGCCCTTTGAAAAAACTGCAGTTTGGTTGTTTTGTTGATGACCATTTAGATGGATTGCCTTTTTTTTTTTTTTTTTTTATAATCCTTGATGCAGTAGTCATCCTGTGCATGTCTGAGCTAAACATTGTAACTATTTCTTGTTACTAAGAAATGAAATTGCTGGCTGAAGATCATTTAAATTTCATATTATTTAATTTTTTTTTTTTTTTTTTTTTGAGGACGGGGAGAGTAGTCTGAATTGGGTTATAAGGCCCCCTTGTGGAGTGCCTGACCTCAGCCATTGAACTCACTTGGCTGGCCGTGAGTCTGTTCCAAACTCCGCTTGAGGAGGCATCCGCCAGGCACCTCCTAAGTGGGGGGTCTGTGGCATCTCCTGCCCAGCCTGTCCTCACGGAGACCGTTCTTTGGGAATTCACCTCCCTGCAGCTCAGGGAGGGCCCTGTTAGGGCCACTCTTGGCCCTAGACTCAGACCTTTCCAGGGGACATGGGGTAGAGTCACAAGGTATACTCAGGGTGTAGCCCCACCATTGAGCTTCCCTCCACCCTTTATTTGATTTTTAGATAGATTTGTATTGATTTCAGAGAGGACGGGAGAGAGAAATAGAAATATCAATGATGAGAGGGTATCATTGATTGGCTGCCTGCTGAATGCCCCCTACTGGGGGTTGAGCCTGCAACCTGGACATGTGCCCTGATCAGGAATTGAACCATGACCTCCTGGTTTGTAGTTCGATGCTCAAGTATTGAGCTACGTCGGGTGATCATTTACATTTTAAATCCACCACTGAAGAAATTGTACCAATATAGGCTCCCACTCCTGCTAGCAAACTAGTGGAGACTTTTGGGATGTGCCAGGCACAGTGGGATATTGGTCTAGAATCTAGATGAAGGTCATGGATATTAGAAATTGAAAGTAATTGAAGTTCAGACATCTTAGAGGCAGAATATAAAACATCACTAGCATTTATTGGTTTCTTCCTGTTACTCAGTTAAGTTTTAACAAATTCAGCACTTAGCTTCATTTATCCTGAGGAATTCATCTTAATTTTTATTTAGGTTCATCATAAATTTGTGTTGGCCATTATCTGAAATGGTTTTTAAAAATGTTTTTTCTAGGGAATCTGGAAACCCCAGAAAATACCAAATCCAGATTTCTTTGAAGATCTGGAACCTTTCAAAATGACTCCTTTTAGTGCTATTGGTTTGGAACTGTGGTCTATGACCTCCGACATTTTTTTTGACAACTTTATCATTTGTGGCGATCGAAGAGTAGTTGATGATTGGGCCAGTGATGGATGGGGTCTGAAGAAAGCTGCTGACGGGGCTGCCGAGGTTTGTGCTTACTTGTTTCTTGTACATTTATGTCTGCAATGCTACTTTTGCAAAAACCTATCATCTATAGTTTATCTTCCCTTATTTGGGAATATTGTTATAAAAAGTGATCGTATGCCTACTAAAGACAAAATACAGGTTTTTGGGAAATGATTGCTTTAGTCTCATGCAATGGCTTTAGAATCTTTGTTATGTATAGGGTTTTATTTACTTGTTTATTTATTTACTAGAGGCCCGATGCACGAAGATTCGTGCAAGAATGGGCCTTTCTTCCCTTGGCTGCTGGCACCGCCTTCACTCTGGCTGGAGCCGCCTTTCCACCTTCCCATGCTGTCCAGAGGCCTAGAGCGGCTGGGATGGTGTGGAATGCCTGCGTGCAAGTGTCCTGCCCCACCCCTGGCCGCTCAGCGCCTGCATATGCATATTAACCAGTCATCTTTGTTGGATTAATTTGCATACTCACTCCTGATTGGCTAGGGGGAATTGCAAAGGTATAGTCAATTAGCATGTTACTCTTTTTTGTGTTAAAATATATTTAACATAATTGCCATTCAGGATATATTTTAATGCACTCTTTAAGTGTTGAATCTTGATTTGCCCAATATGTGAATTTTTAAACAATTGGTCATATAGCTGAGGTATAAATTAAGAGAGCCAGAGGCATTCAGATCAAGAAATTATTCATTCATTGGTTCTTGAAATTCTTTTGCTGATGATTAAGAAGCCAGCTTTCATAGCCGTGAAAGGGAAATCACCTTGATGATATGGAGAAAAGAAAATTGAGGATTTTTCTCCTATTTCCTTTTTTTTGCTATATGAACATCTTGGTTGAATCCTTTGGAAAAGGTGGAGCCTGAGTAGTACCATGTAGTCATTGAACAATGAAACAGTGCTCGCTATATTTAGTGTCAAAAATGAGAACTTGAAATCAGACATGTCTTGTTTTTCAGCCAGGCGTAGTGGGGCAGATGCTGGAGGCAGCCGAAGAGCGTCCGTGGCTCTGGGTGGTCTATGTTTTGACTGTAGCGCTGCCTGTATTTCTTGTAATCCTCTTCTGCTGTTCTGGAAAGGTATGAGTATTGGTTTGGTTTGGTTTTATGACACTTTTAGAAAGAACTCTTATGATGTTTTAAAAAATAAGATATATTGCCTGAAGTTTTCTTTCTAACAGCTCAGTTGTGACTGGACTGCATTTGGTGTTGACTTCTGAAACCTTATTCACTATTCTTGGTGGCCATGCATTGTACTCAGATGGGAGTAGCATTTGTAGCCCCTTCATTTCTAGTAGTATTTAAACCCCTCTCCTTAATATTTATCAGCAGCTTTCTGGGGCAGGAAGGAAAACAACAACAAAAAACTTGGATATAAATCTGGCTATTTGGGCATAAACTAGTTTTTCCTTTTGGCAGAGCTATTTCTATTCATTCACTTTATAGTTCTCGTTACCAGGTTCCTCTCTTAGCATCCCTAACCCCTTTGACCTCCCTCTACACACAAATACATGTAGGGTAAAACGGCCTCTTTTTCTTGTTCAGCCTTTGTTACGTGCAGTCGAAAATAAAATAAAATTATGTTTAGGCTCTACTTCTATAGTAGAGGATAATGCGACACTTTGCATTCAAGATGTTCTGTAATCTGACCTCCAGAGTGCCTTTTTCAGCTTTGTCCCCACCACTGTGCCTTAGTCACTGTGACTGTTTAAACCTGTGTGGGTCTGCCTGATCCCTTTGTTTGTACTATTCCTTTTTTGTTGAAACCCCACACATTCCCACCCAAGAAAGACTCTCAGGGCAGGAAGTACATCTTACTCATTTCCATATATCTACTCAAGTATACAGCCTTGTACTGAACTTTGCTGTAGGCATTCAATAATTATATGATAACATACTTACATAAAATGTGAACAAAATGGTTGTACTGTGAAAAATATTTCAGAAACAGTCCAATCCTGTGGAGTACAAGAAGACTGATGCTCCTCAGCCAGATGTGAAGGAAGAAGAGAAGGAAGAAGAAAGGGACAAGGGAGATGAGGAGGAAGATGGTGAAGAGAAACTTGGTAAGAAATAGACCCCAAAATACCTGCTTTCAGCCAAGACTCTTAAGATGTTCAAACCCTTATAAACAAGTTATTGTAAAGATTGTTTTAGACAATTAATGCTAATTACCTAATTATCCCAAAACAGTTATAAGGTGTGCCCAATTGTTTTAACTTCTGTTTTAGAAGAGAAGCAAAAAAGTGATGCTGAAGAAGATGGTGACAATGTCAGTCACGAGGGTGAAGATAGGAAATCTAAAGCGGAGGTAACAGGAAGGGGGAATATGTTTTGTATTTTAAGCACCTAAGTTGAAGGTACATTTACCGTATTTGCCGGCGTATAAGACGATTTTTTGGCCCTGAAAATAACGTATTTGCCGGAGTATAAGACGACTGGGCGTATAAGACGACCCCCTAACATTTCCACTCAAAATACAGAGTTTGTTATATACTCGCCGTATAAGACTACCCCCCACTTGGAGGCATATTTTTCAGGGCCAAAAAATCGTCTTATACGCTGGCAAATACGGTAAGTAGAGGGAATATTTACATACGGTAATTTTCAGTGGCCATGGCTGTAAAAATTCTGTTAAAGCCACTTTTATAAAAGTGAAATTCTTAGAAATACAGGTCAGCATGCTATAACTTCAAATTATGTCCAAATCTCAAAAGTATTTTTCAGTGCTGAAAATGGTTTTGGAATAAGCAGGGTTGTAGGAGAAAACTAATAAAATGAGGTTATTATTTTACAGTTCTGTCTCTTCATCCACCTCCCCTCACTGTGCCCTTAAAAAATATTTCTTGCACAAATCCCTGTGTTCTAAAATTTTTGTCCCAGTTGCTCATGGATTCATTTATATTTCAATAAATAGTTTTGGAGTGCCCATTATATGCCAGGCATCATCAGTGAACGAGACAAAAATAACCTACCTTTGGGGTGCTTAATTTCTTGTGGGAGGAAACAGACAGTTTATCAGTAGACATGCTAGGCAGCACCTGAATGAATGTTAGAAGGTGATAGGCCATGAAAAAGAAAGGTAGGATAGGAAAGGCTATCTGAAGTGCTGAAGGTGGGGTATGATACAGTGTTAAAGATGGTAGGCCTCTTGATGACACTTGTAAGAGATATGGGCAGCTATTGTAGGTTTGGGGCTAAGTAGGTATATCACTCCGGCTGCTGTGTTTTCTACAGACCAAATAGAATCAGAGAGACTGGTTAGGAGGCTTTTGTGCTAACCAGATTAGATATGGTGGTCCTGAGTAGGGTGATATGATATGAAAGGAGGATGTGGGCTTCTGGAACTAGATTGGATATGAGGTAGTGATAATAAGGCAAGAGAATAGTCCACACCTTTCCTACCAACTTTCCTTTTCCAAGCACTTCTCTTTCATTATGGAAAACTCTACCCAGTGTTCATTTCCAGCTCCCACTATCGTGCCTTCCCCTTGATAAAGATCAGTGCTATTTATGTTTTGAGTGTCTTGACTAAAATGTAGAGTTCTTTCAGGTAAGGTTCAATCTCACATACTTTTTAAAAAAACAAAACATATATTTTCATTGATTTTTAAAGAGGAAGTGAGAGAGAAACAGCAAGATCAGAATCATTGATCAGCTGCCTCCTGCATGCCCTACATTGGGGATCGAGCCCACAACGTAGGCATGTGCCCTGGCGGGGAATTGAACCATGACCTCATAGGTACATTCAACCACTGAGCCGGGCTCACTTTTTATATTCATCTGGGCTCACTTTTTATATTCCCCAAGCTTCCTCACAGTCAGAGAAGTCCAGTAGAATAGGAAGAGCACCAGGCTTATTGTCTTGAGTGTCACATGGGACTTGGCTTGGGTAGTCTTTCAGTTCCCATAAAATCCAGTTTTCTCAGTCTCAAAGCCTAATGTGTCCATAGGCCAGTAAATTGTTTAGGATTCATCAAGATGACCTGTGAAAGCATGGTATCTGGTCCTTTTAAAAGAATATGTAGATTGAGAAAAGTGCATTTTCATGGAAAGAAAACAAGAAAGACTATATTAAAACACAGTCCCACCACCTCTAAGACAGTTGGCTTTTGGTACATTTTCTTCAAATAAGTTTTTTTATTTTCCCTCAGATGGGTTACCCTCAGTTTGGTAGATCTTGGAAACTTGGTGAATTTCATAGTGTGGTAATTATAATATGAATAATATGGTAATTATAATTTCATAATATGGTAATTATAATATGAATTTCTTGTGTGTGTTTTTCAACCAATAGGAGGATGAAATTTTGGACAAATCACCAAGAATCAGAAAGCTAAGAAGAGAGTAAAATTATCTTAAGAACTTGATATGTGATTTCCTCTCTCTCCCCTTCCTCTGCAAGTGTGGTCCTAGGAGAGAACCTGGCACATCTTAGGTTGAAACTCGGAAAACCTCCAGATGTCACCTTCAACAAGTTTCAGTCAAACACTAGCCCGTGTAATTTTAAACATCTAGCAGTAAATAATTGCAATTGTGACAGAAAGGACCTTGTTTCTGTAGAAAGAAAGCATTTAACAATGGTTGTGAAATGTAACATGAAGCAACTAATTTGTATTTTTTGTTTCGTTTTTAAACATCTTTGGGTTTTGTGTTTTGTTTTTTTAAATAGAGTAATAGAATTTTGCCAGTCTTTAAGATATTGGCTTAATTTAATATATTGATGTGCCCATGCAGAAATAACACCAACTTTTAGAAATTCTAGGGGGATGAACTGCAGTTTTTATAACCAATTTTGTTTGAGTTTGGTATTACAAAGCATTTAAATGTCTATATCCCTTAAAATTGATAATCATGTTTAAAGTGCAGTTATTTGTTGTTATAATCTTGTATTGCTTACAAGAGGAATTCCATTCCTCCTAAGGAAATTGAGGAGAGGGATTGAATGGAAGCCCAAATTCATATAAAGGTTCTGTTTAAATTGTATTAAAAATGGACATATAAAAAGGAAAAAAAACTTTTCACTCGGATGTTGGTTAGACATAAAGTGTGTGTGTGTTCTGTTGCCCTTGGAACAGCTCAGTTCACCGACAGGTTTGAGTTAGTGGAGAAGGTGGTACAATGTGGCATTTGGGCCTTCATACTCTGCACGCCATGCGTGTCTGGGCTGCAGCCTTCTTGAACAGGTGGCTTTTTTAAAGACTGCTACCAGGACATGTTAGCTCCAGAGTAGAATCAGGTGTTTTCATCCCATCTGCCATTCTGTTGACACTGTTTTCCCTCCCTGTTTCCCCAGAGTCCTAGCTCTCTCCTCTGCTATGCCTTTTCTTCACAGCGTCTCGCTGTCCGTTGCTGAAAATGATTATAAGCTCTGCATAGTGTTAAGCTTTATTGTGATTGTGTATGTTTCTTCCTTTTTTAAGCAGACCTGCACCTTTCCAGGGTCAAGTACAGAATAGAATGCTATCTTTTATTTTTATTTTTTTTATCCATTTCTCTTACTCTGTGTAAAGACTAGAAGTCTGTCCAGATGTGAGCCAATTCAGAATTGACTGTAATTGAACACAGGCTAAAAAGTACTGATGGGAGAAGTGACATAGAGCATGAGTTATCCAGTGTTTGTAGCTGCTAAACCTTTTAAGTTATCATTTGCAGTTCATGTAACAGTTGTGTCTTAAATTACATGATAAAGCAGTCCTGTTAAAAATAATTTTTTTTGTATGTGGATTGTAGAATATTTTAATAAGTGATGTTAGGTTTGTTTTCATATGGAATGCAGATGGGTGCTATCAGAGCCTCTCCCCCATCACAGTGTAATGATCTATTACACCACACTGAAGTATATTCAAAATTAGATGTTCTTTTAGCTTTATTCTTTCTTCAGAGCTGTTTCAAATATACCGATGATACTGTTCCTTGCACTGAATATATAAACACTCCAGAGTGTTTATATTGGGGAGATATTGGGGAGGAAGTATATTTGTAAAAGATGAAGGCTGTATCTGTTTATTTTGTTTATCTCAATTTTTTACCAGTTCACTTAAATTCTTATGAGGGTGGGATGCATTTTCTTGCTGTGCAGTGCTTTATTCTTTTCATCTGGTGTTCTGTGGTCACAGTGACCTTAGCTATGTAGCCCACTTTCCCAAATGTATTGAGTGCGAATAAACAGTTACTTGGCAAGACCTGAAAATATGTCTGCAGATTTCTCCTTTGAAGCAAATGTGTGGGGTCATTGCATTTCCAAAAATCTGCCCTCACTCTCCGTTAATATTTGATGCCTCACAGTTTCTTCTGGCTGAGCTATGGAATGACAAGTGTAAATTGGTAGTGTTCATTTGCTTTTCCAGAGTTATTTAGCAAAGTTTGTTCAGAACAAAAGTTTTTTCTTGGTTCTTCTTTTCACACTTTTTGTTGAAGTTGTAATCTCCTGATTAAATGTCTGACACATTAATGAATGACCAGCTGCAGTTCTTAGCTCTTTAAAAGGCACTTGCATTATGATTTCACATGCTGGTTTCCCGTCCTGTTGTTGTAAAATGCCCACTCCATCAGATGTGTTCCTCAGTTTCTCTTGTTCACAAAATACTTTCCACTTTTCTCAAATTGTCACATTACTAAACGGTATTACATTAAAACCCTATGGTTAAGCATCCGCTTTTGACTGAACTTCTTCATAGTGACCTTTAATTCACATGTCTTGCTGTTTCAAAGTGGGTTAATTGTCTTTTAATTTGCCACTGTTTGCTATTAATGAAGAAACTACTATGAACTGTGGGAGATACAGTCTCATCCCTTGGTATTCACAGGGATTGGTTCCAGGACTCGCCGTGAATCAAAATTTGAGGATGCTCAAGTCCCTTATGTAAAGTGGTATACACATCTTCCCTATACTTTATCTCTAGATTACTTTGACCTAATACAATTAAATGCTACTTAAATCGTTAACTGTATTGTTTAGGAAATGACAGGAAAAAAGTCTGTACATGCTCAGCACAGATGCAACCTGCTGCCATCAGAGTCGGATCTACATAGCAACATCAGCAACAATGAAACTTCTACATATTTTCCATCCTTGGTGATAGGAACTCTGATACTGAAGGCCAACTGTACTTTGTCACCATGAGAATTTGGTTCAGTCAACTCAGTGGAGACTCTGCCTCCTTTCCTGCAGGATTAGAATTCAGTAGTTTCTATTGTGCTATAGGGATAACAGCTCAAAAACGGAGGAACAATTTAGTCCTTTAAGATTGATGGGAACCAATGAATTTTAAAATTTTTATTAGAAAATAAATTTCCATGTTTACCTATTTATTTCAAGGGAGGTTTTTGAAAATTTGGTCACAAATTTTTTTAGCATTCTATTTGGCTTTTGGACTGCTTACTGAAGAGAAGAGACAGTGCTTCTGCTATTATTTTTCCTATTAGAAAATAAATATTTAATCCTGATATAAAATGTATAAATTTAAAGACTGGTAAAAAGCAGGACCACTTTATGGCATTCATGAGCACCTTTGCTTTGGGGGCCACTTGTATCTTTTTACTGCATTTGTATAAAAACAAATACCATTTGAATAAGGAGCCATTTTTTCTTATTTTAAAATAATATATTTTTGTGGGTCCTAGTGAAAAGTTACTATAGCAGCTGTTTTGATCTGTTGGTGTCAGCCTGCAGCTTCCTGGCACCCTCTATTTAACTTGTTAGCAATTAAGGTTCGTAGTGTCTCTTGGCCCAACACCAGACTCTAGTTTTATTGCTGACTCGCTAATCCCGCCGGTTTTTCTAGCCTCCCTTTCCCTTTGCTGGTTACACTACTAGAGCGATTTTACATAACAGACCATCTTTTTAAATGTAAGTCTTGCCGGCCATACTCCGGTTTTTACTGTAATGTCATCCTGGGCGGTCCTCATCCCCACTACTAGACTCCCCACACGCTCTTCCTTATGTGTGCCGGGCTTTTGGGGGGTAAGTAGTAACAAGTTGAAACTTACTCAAATTTTATATAAAGATGGTAATTGAGGGGCCCAATGATTCAGAATGGCGTGAGAGGAAACCTTTTCCAGCTCACTCGTGAAATTTCGACCAATTAAAAAGCTCGATGTAAGCAAGGAGGTCGGAGAAAACAGCTGATGCTGAAAAAGCGTGGCTACCTCTCAGTTTATCTGCGCCAACTTCAGAGAAGCCGCCAGGGACCGTGGTGAGAAGTGTCGGGGCCGGCGGCGCCCGGCTCTGGCCAGTGGCTCCGCGCCCGCGGCCGGGCTCTCCGCCGCGGACCCGGAAGGGCCTGCCCGGGGGGCGGTGCTCAGTGCGGCTCCCGTCCGTCGCTCGGCCGGTGCCCCAGCACCGAGGCCCGCCCCCGACGCGAGTTCCTTTAAACTCCGCACGGGAGCTCCGCTGGCCTCCGAGGCCGGCTCGCCGCTCGCCCTATTCTGATTGGTCGCGGTCCCTGCTCCTCAGCCGTGACGCCGAGGTCGCCTGCCGGGGTCCCGCCCTCTTCCGAGAGCCCTGAAAACAATTTTAAGATGGCGGCTACGGCGGCGCGGAAAACAATGGGCTCGGGGCGGCGGGGCCAGGCCGAGGCCTGAGGTGGGCAGCGAGCGCCGGCCGGCGGCGGGCCGAGCGGAGCCGCAGGAAGACCCGCCGCCGCCTTCCCAGCTCGCGGGGGCATGGCGCGGCCGTGAGGCGGCAGCCCGCCGGCGGGGAGCGGAGCCCGCAGTTCCAGCCGCCGGAGACGCCCGCCCCGGGCCGGCCCGCACCGCCCTCGGCCCATGGTGCTGCCCACCTGCCCCATGGCGGAGTTCGCGCTGCCGCGGCACAGTGCGGTCATGGAGCGCCTCCGCCGACGCATCGAGCTGTGTCGGCGGCACCACAGCACCTGCGAGGCTCGTTACGAGGCCGTGTCGCCCGAGCGCCTGGAGCTGGAGCGCCAGCACACCTTCGCCCTGCACCAGCGCTGCATCCAGGCCAAGGCCAAGCGCGCCGGCAAGCACCGGCAGCCGCCCGCCCCGCCGCCCGCCCCGGCCCCGCGCCTGGACGCCGCCGACGGCCCCGAGCACGGCCGCCCCGTCGCGGTGAGTAGGCGCGGGGAGCGGCCCCTGCCGCGGAGGTGCTCCTCGGGCCTCGCTCGGGACGGGGACCGGGGACCTGGCCGGGGACTGAGCGCTGTCACCGGCAGCAAAGGGCTCGGTGGCGTTGGTTTGGGAAACGACCGTAGAGACCCTGGGAAGGCTCCGGCCGGAAGGCTGGTGAGCGGCGGCTGGGAGGTCCCGCTCCCAGACTGGGGAAGTTCCTTTAAACACCCCGGCGTGAGAGTGGCTTCATTTATTCTGCGGATGTTTATTGGGTCTTGGCAGGTTCACGGTTTACATATGGAAATGTCAGACAGCCTTCAGTGGGTCAAACTTCTGAATGGAAACACCCAAAAATCTTTGGAAATTTTAGTAAAAATATTCCATGTTTAGGCACCCTGGAGTTTTACTTGTGAATCCAGCGACGTTGTGGACAATTTCCGCTTTCATTGGTTCTCAGTAGCTTTTCCGGGGGATTTGTTGGTTAGAGGTTTTCTTTCCTGAAGCTGATTTATAAAAGTGAGATAATTGCCCTGGCTGGTGTGGCTCAGTTGGTTGAGGTCCTCGGTGTGCACTGGAAGGTCGCTGGTTCGATTCCCAATCCGGGCACAAACCTAGGTTTCCGGTTAGATCCCAGGTCTGGGCGCCTGCCTCGGGCAACTGATGCATCTCTCTCACATCAAACCGATGCTTCTCCCTAAAAAAATAGAAATAAATAAATACGTTTATTAAAATAAGGGGAAGAACAAGGTTGTTTTGTTTCTTCATAATTTTAAGTTTAAAACAAAAGTTAGCAATCTAATTTGTTCTGTGTTATTTTAAAATTCGTGCCTTTACTATCTTCCACCTGGGCTGTTTCAGTGCCCATCTCTAGTCATCAAGTATTTGTTCTCTTACTCTAAATATTGTGTCCACTCCCCCCTCCTATTCTGTGTTTGAATTATTTTCCGTATTCTTTCCCACATTAGTCTGGGCTGCTGGACATTTAA
Organism: Vespertilio murinus; assembly: GCA_963924515.1. Lineage (NCBI taxonomy): Eukaryota > Metazoa > Chordata > Mammalia > Chiroptera > Vespertilionidae > Vespertilio > Vespertilio murinus. Next base: position 100,775,011 of record OZ004708.1, read on the forward strand.
TTCATTATTGCTTACCAACTAATCAAGTCTGGTTCTCACTTTTCTCATCTGTAAACTGCAGATAAGTTTAGCTTATTGTCCTCCTGGAGTGTCCTTTCCTCCTTCCCAACCTTTCAGAATCCTGCCATCCTTCAGATCTAGCTCATCTTCCTCTTCTTTTAAAATGTATTTTATTTTATTTTATTTTATTTTGTTGATTTGAGAGAGAGAAAGAGAGAGAGAGAGGAAATGAGGGAGAGAGTTCCATTTAGTTAGGCATTCATTGGTTGATTCTTTTATGTGTCCTGACCAGGATTGAGCCTGCAACCTTGCTATCAGACAAGCTCAACCCAACTGAGCTACCCAGCCAGGACCATCTTCCTCTTCTTGAAAGCTGGTTTCTGACCACACTAGCCCACAGGAATCAGAATCAACTTTGTCAAAACATTTAGGAAACTTATGTCTGTGCTGTTTATTTGTAGCACATAGTCCCATACTGCTTTGGCCATGTCTTTCCAACTGGACTGTAAGCCCTGGGAGGCAGGAAGGTGTTAGACATCTTAGGCTCTCAGCAGTGTTTGTTGAATGATTGATATTAAACTTGGTAGTACTTAGTAATTTACTCTCCTTTCTGTTACCCTCAAAACGCAAAATGGCTTAACTTCATGAAATGCCTTTGCTAACAACTTCTGTTTTAAGGAAAGACTTTAACAGTAGCGGATGGTCATGCCAATTTAAGTATGTAATGAAAGCTCATAAAATCTTAGTTGACATGCAAATAGTTGCCTAGACACCACCTAGAAATTATGTTGGTGATGATTCAATGTGTTTAAAGAGAGTGAGAGTTTAGACCCTATATGATATTTTCAGTCCTGAATTACTGGAAAGAAATTTGTTAAGTTGTTTGATAATAAATTAATTATAAGTGTGCTAGAACTTGAATGTGGCCTGCCAGTTATTTCTTTGGGTGTGGGAGACTGATCAGTTGTGCCATGCTATGTTGATGTCTTATTACATTAAATCTTGGCCTGGATTTCGTGAATTTAAACTTTAGGGTGGAAGTGCTCTTCCGTTGTCTATGTAATAGAAGAGGGCCCCTTTTCACTTCAGTCTCCAAGTGATTCTAGCTAAGCTCTTCAGCCCGGAAATGGGTTAGAACAGGATCGTAGTAATAATGGGAAGATTCATGTCTCTAAGAAAACTGGCATTTTCTGTGTTGGTGGCTCCTTCAGTTCAGAGGGGAAGAAAATCCTTGCTTGGGTAGGATTTGGGCTTAGAGAGAGAAGGTGCCTGTTAGTTATTGTTATTTTTGTCAATTGAAAAGTGTATCTAATGTAATTAGTATTCCTTACATAAAGAATATTTTTCCCCCAGTTGTACTATAGCACTGTTAGACAGCTGTTTCATTGCTCCAATTACCATCTGAGAACTATTTCTACAGCTGAAAGGGATCAAACTTATTAGTAGAGTTCATCTTCAGGTTTTTCCTTCTCAAGATATCCCACCACAGCCGAAGCCGGTTTGGCTCAGTGGATAGAGCGTTGGCCTACGGACTGAAAGGTCCCAGGTTCGATTCCGGTCAAGGGCATGTACCTTGGTTGCAGGCACATCCCCAGTGGGAGGTGTGCAAGAGGCAGCTGGTCGATGATTCTCTCTCATCGATGTTTCTAACTATCCCTCTCTCTCTTCCTCTTTGTAAAAAATCAATAAAAATATATTAAAAAATAAAAAAGATATCCCTCTACCAACTCTGTAAACTCTGTAAAAGATGGGTCAGAAACAGTGCTTCAGAGTCCAGTTGTCAAAGGGATGACCTTGCTAGGTTTTCTTTATGCTGTGTGTGCTCTTTCAAAAACAAATAGTAGTTTTCTAATGACACTTAGGGTTGACTTCTTTTTGTTAGAATGTTACATTATAGAGAATTATCCACCCATTTTATATAAACATTCATTCTTTAATGAAAATAGTCTTAAAATAGCTTGAACAGTTTCATTTAGTAAAATGCTCTAAGGGTTTATGCCTCATCCCTTTATCTGCCATCGTTACTCTTTTTAAAAAACTATATTTTTATTGATTTTAGAGAGGGAGGGAGAGAGAAACATCAGTGATGAGAGAGAATCATTGATTGGCTGCCTCTTGCACATCTGCACATCCCCTACTAGGGATCAAGCCCGCACCCCGGACATGTGCCCTGGTTGGAAATCAAACCACAACCTCCTGCTTCATAGGTTGATGCTCAACCACTAAGCCACACTGGCTGGGCAAGATGTGCAGATTTTTAATAATGATTTTATAGATTAAAATTATGTAAGAATTATGAAAATAACAAATTATCTCCAGGAAGTAGAGATATCTGATCATAAAATAGACATTGTACTGTAATCATATGTGATAGTTTTAGAGGAAAAATGACTAATTGTAGCTTTAGGAACCCATCTCTCCCTATAATGCTGGGACCTCATCCTAACAACCTTTTTCCTTTTTTATCATCAGAATCCCCTTTCCCTCTTCATCCTCCCCTTCAGCTTGAAAGCACAACAAATATTCTTTCTTTTGTCTTTTCTCACCCTCAGAATAGTGTTTCATCTTCTTCCTTCCCTTTGCCCTTTCCACTGAACTTCCCACTTATTCATTAGTCTATTGTGATCTGTCTTCTACCTCATCTACTTTTTCCGAAATTATCCCTTTAAAAACACCAAAGATGGATTGCCATATTTAGTGGCTTCTTAGTCATCATTCTTTTTTACTTCTTCTTCCTTAAAACTTTTCTCTAAGCTTCTACCCTCTTCTAATTTTCTTTTCAGCTTTTTGACTTTTTTTTTCTCCTCAGTGTCCTTCCTGCTCCCTTTATTAATTCATGCAACAAATATTTGAGTGTCTACTGTGGGCCAGAGCATATTTTAGGCACTAAAATATAGCAGTGAATAGGACAAATTAAAACCGCTCACATGAAGAAAGAGATCAGTAATTTTAAAATTAATTTTTAGTTGTAATAAATGCTAAGAAACAGAGTAGTGTGATACTGAGTGATTTTCAATAGCAGCTTTAGATAAGATGCTTTATCTTTTTTTTAATCCTCACCTGGAGACATTCATTGATTTTAGAGAGAGAGGAAGGGAAACAGAAAAACATTTATATGAGAGAGAAACACTGGTCAGTTGCCTCTTATACACACCAGACACATAGTACGCTCCCCAACTGGGGATCAAACCCACAACCCACATGTGCCCTTACCAGAAATTGAACCCTGACCTCTTGGTCCTAGGGATGGTTCCCAACCCAGCCACACCGACCAGGGTTTCATGCTTTGTCTTAATTTGGGCCTGAATGGCAGGAGGTTATCAGTCAGTTGAAAGTCTCAGAACATTCCAGTTAGTCTTTGAGGCAGGGACTGAGCTTTCATGAAGAACAGAAAGGAGGTCATTGTGGCCAGTAGGCATCCAGTGTGAGAGGCGGTAAGCACGAATCAGATCAAGTGCAGGGAAAGCAATAGTAAGATTTAAGCAGAAACATGATATGATATGATTTAGTTTTGAAAGGTCATTCTGCTGATCCATGAAGTTGGTGTGGGCAAAAGTGGATGCAGTTATGCTTTTACAGAAGTGTTGGCTGGGGCTAGTGGTGGTAGTAGAGATGGAGGAAATGGATTCTGGACAGGTCCTGAAGGCAGAGATGCCAGAGCTTGGTCATGGAGTAAATGGATTGGATGGTGGTTAAAGAGCTGGGAAAAGTTGAGGGGAATTCCAAGTTTTTTGCCATGATAAACTTTGCACACTTTTTAAATATCAATGTTTCCTATGCAATTACATTCCCTATTTTTTTCACTCGGTCTTCTTTTCCTGGGTAATGTCATTGACTCTTAAGCTTCACCTGTCATCTGTAATAATAAGATTCTCCAGAATTCTTTTCCAAGGTTCAGATCCATACTTCCACTGTCTACTGGATATTTCCACTTTGATATTCCACATGTCCAAAATAGGCTCTCCCTTTTTCCTGCCAATCTTTCATTCCTTCAAAGTATCTTCTCAAGCACAGTCATCCAAAGTAGAAACCTGGGAATTGCCTACTCGGTTATTGCACTTCCAGCTTTCCATTGCTCATTTATTCGACCACTCTTGAGCTCCTGCTGGAGCCAGGAATCATGGTGGTACTGGAACGATGTCAGCAGCCAGAGGGGAAGTAGGTAGTAATAAGTGGGCCATTGCAAAGCTATGTTGAGGGCGTCAAAGCCTATGGGAATATCAGATAGGGAATGCCTCTTTGGAACTTTGGAACCTTTAAAGATTTGGCTTTTAAAATGGGTCCAGCCCTGCCGGTGTGGCTCAGTGATTGAGCGTTGACCTATGAACCAGGAGGTCACAGTTCGATTCCTGATCATGGCACATGCCCAGGTTGTGAACTCCATCCCCAGTGCAGGAGGCAGCCAACCAATGATTCTCTGTCATCATTGATGTTTCTCTCTCACTCTCACTCTCCCTTCCTCTCTGAAATCAATTAAATAATGGTATTAAAATGGGTCTTAATATTTTCCAAAGGGCATTCCATGGAAGACTAATTTCATAGGCTATATTAAAAGAGTTCTGGAATTGAACAAATTTAGGAGACACTGGGATAAACAAATTTAAATAGCTTCCTTTATTAGGATATTTCCAAACCTTTAATATGTTACTATGCATGGGATCTAAGCTCTTATCAAGGAGTAAGTAATAGGACTTTGATCCTGTTGGGAAACTAAACAAAAGCACAAAATTATGACAGTGAATAGTTCTTTGAATTTGGGACTTAAAGTGCCAGAGGCTAGAAGATAAAGGTGAAAAGGTAAGAGTCAAATAATGAAAAGCCATATATTTGATTTTGGTTGTTTGGACTAAGTAATTTTTGAAATATTGTGAATCCCCTGACACATTTTTATGTTGACATCTAAAACTTTTCATCCTACGTTTTTAAGCTTATCAAAAATTATGTTGCATTTATGGTTCAATTGTATTCTAAACCACCATAATTCGATTTTAAATGAAATATATGAAATAAGAAAATTATATAAAATAGAACCTTAAAAAGTGCCACATGTATTTAATATGAATCAACTATTTTAAAAAGAAAAGAAAAAGGGGAAAATGTGCCATGGCTGGTATGGCTCAATGGTAGAGCATCCATCAGCCCTCATACCAAAGGGTCTTGGGTTCAATTCCCAGTGAAGAACACATGCCTGGGTTGCAAGTCAGTCCCAGGCAGTAAAGGCCTATGCGGGAGGCAACTGATTCATGTCTCCCTCACATCGATGTTTTTCCTCCCTCCCTCTCTTTCACTCTCTCTCTAAAAATCAATGGAAAAAGTATCTTTGGGGAGGATTAACAAAAAAATGGGGGGAATACTTTTTATAATTGCAGGGGGTATAACTTTCAAAGAATTATAAATATAAAATGGATTTTTAAAATGTAGCCAGTGGAATCTGAATACCTTAACAATGTTCTTTCATCAGTCATTTACACTTTTCTTTAACAGAAATTTTAAACCATTCTTTTTAATCCTGGAACTTGCATTTCTCTTATACTTGCTGCCCATAGTTTTATTCTAACATCTTTTTTTGTGTGTGTTTATGAAAAGGAAAAAGATCCTCACCCAAAAGTAACTAACAAGTTTTCTTTTTTTTTTAATTAATATATTTTATTGATTTTTTTTACAGAGAGGAAGGGAGATGGATAGAGTTAGAAACATCAATGAGAGAGAAACATTGATCAGCCGCCTCCTATACACCCCTTACCTGGGATCTGCCCCCAACCAAAGTATATGCCCTTGACTGGAATCGAACCTGGGACCCTTCAGTCCGCAGGCCGACGCTCTATTCCACTGAGCCAAATCGGTCAGGGCGCAAGTCTTCCTATTTAATAACGCTAGCATTTTTTTTCTAAACAAAATAATAGTATAAAAATTGAAATTAAAAACTTCAATTTAGCCTGACCGGCATGGCTCAGTGTTTGAACATTGACCTATGAACTAGGAGGTCACAGTTAGATTCCTGGTCAAGGCACATACCTGGATTGTGGGCTCTATCCCCCTTAGGGGGAAGGGGGTGTACAAGAGGCAGCCAATCCATGATTCTCTCTCATCATTGATGGTTTTTCTCTCTCTCTCTCCCTCTTCATTCCTCTCTGAAATCAATAAAAATATATTTAACAACAACAACAACAAAAAACCTTCAATTTAGCTCATGGACTGAAGGGTCCTGGATTTGATTCTGGCCAAGGGAGCATAACCTTGGTTGCAAGCTGAATCCCCAGCACCAGTTTGGGGCTCATGCAGGAGGTAACCAATTGATGTGTCTCTCTCACACTGATGTTTCTCTTTCTATGTCTCTCCCCCATCCCTTCCACTCATTCTAAAAAGAAATCAATAGAAAGATATCCTCGGGTAAGAATTAACAACAAATAAATTAAAAATTAAAGTACATGTTTAAAAAATATACACAAAAAAATTTCAACTTACTTTGATCATCAAGCTCTATGTGTACTTTTTTCTTAATCCTCATCTGAGGATATGTTTTTATTGATTTGAGAGAGAAAAGAAAGGGGAGGGCAGAGAGAGAAATATCTATTGGTTGCCTCTCTCACATGCCCTAACCTGGGATGGAACCAGCAACCTGGGGATGTGCCCTGATGGGAATTGGACCCTTAAACTTTTGGTGTATGGGATGATGCTCCAACCAGCTGAGTCACACAAGCCTGTATGCATACTTTTGTTGTTTTTAAAATTAAGTTATACAAAAGAAGAATATGTGTAGCATTTAGAATGTTCTGTGTTTTATGAATATTTCTTATTTCAATAAATTCAATTATAGTAATATACAACAAAACCAATGTATTATGAATATTTATAAATAATTATTAAGCAAAAAAGTACAAGTTAATTAGAAATGTCTTCCTTAATGAGATGAATGAGCTTCAGTTTGTTCACATAAGCATGGATGAGTATTGTTGACAAAATGACAGTTCTCTATTTCTTTTTTTGTGTGTGTTTATGAAAAGGAAAAAGATCCTCAGGTGAGGATTAACAAAAAAGTCAGTGGTATGTCACCAAAAGTTAATTTACTAATTAGCTGACAACTTGGTTAGGTACATCTTTAATTTTTATTTTTATTTTAAATCCTCATCCAAAAGTAAGGATATGTTTTCCATTGGCTTTTAGAGTGGAAAGGGAGGGGGGGGGAGAGGGGAGAAACATTGATGTGACAGAGACACGATTGGTTGCCTCCCACACGGCCTGACTGAGGGTAGGGATCGAACCTGCAACCCAGGTACTTGCCTTGATTAGGAATCAAAACTGTGATTCTCTGGTGCACAGGCCAGCACTAATCATTGAGCCACTCCAATCAGGGCATTATACCTTTAATTTTATTCAAAACACAGGATTAGAAGCTGTCTGACTTATAAAAGGATCAATCTAAACATTAGTCATTCACTTTTCTCAGTTATTAAGAAACTAGAGGCTCTGTGCACAGGATTTGCACAAGTGGGGTCCCTCAGCCTGGCCTGCACCCTCTCACAGTCTGGGATCGCTCAGAGAATGTAGCAGTGCTGCAGTGGCAGGAGGCTGGGCACAGCTCAGCTGCCGCTCATCCCAGCCCCGCTGCCCTTGCCACGGAGGCAGGAGAGGCTCCCACCGCCGCTGCTTGCCAGTCCTGAGCCCGGCCTCTGTCTGAGTGGCACTCCTGTGCGAGTGCACTGACCACCAGAAGGCAGCTCTTGTGTTGAGCATCTGCCCCCTGGATGCTCGTTCCAGTTGTTCTGGTTGTTCAGTCATAAAGGTCCCTTAGGCTTTTATTAATATACAAGATATTAGAGGCCTGGTGCATAGATTCATGCACTGGTGGGGTCCTTTGGCCTGGCCTGCAGGGATGGGGGCCAGCCAGCCAAGGAGGGACCGCAGGAGGTTGGCCAGCTGGGGAGGGGTCATGAGAGGGCTCCAGGGTGTGTTCAACTCTCTGGCCCAGTCCTGATCAGTTGGACCCAGGCAGCAAGCTAACCTACCAGTTGGAGCATCTGCCCCCTGGTGGTCAGTGCGCATCATAGTGACTGGTCGAATGAACGGTCAGAGACTTTGCATATTAGGCTTTTATTATATAGGATGTCATAAAGGCTTTACCAAATCTTATCAATTGTTAGTGATTGTACTTATTATTCTTGCACACAGAGGTCCCTTGTTTAACCTGATGTACTCAAATTGGTTGGGAAAATCAAAATGTTCATTTCCATACATTTTTGCCAATACAGCCATGTGTTTTTTGTTTGTTTATTTTTGTTTTTGTTTAAAAATATATTTTATTGATTTTTTTACAGAGAGGAAGAGAGAGGGATAGAGAGCTAGAAACATTGATGAGAGAGAATCATCAATCAGCTTCCTCTTGCACATCCCCTACTGGGGATGTGCCCACAACCAAGGTACATGCCCTTGACACTCACAGAAGTTCTCAGTGTTCCCTAATAGCTGGAGGTAGGCCGTGGTGGACTCAGGAGTGGGGAGTACAAGGCAGCCCACTTCCTCTGACCACCCTTTGCTGCATGTCCAGCGCCTAGTCCACACCACAGTCTTGCCAGGTACCCAAAGGTGGAGAACCCTATTTCCTAAGACTCACTCATCGTGACCTTATTCATAACTTCCAGAGAAGGCCTCGTCACTTCCCAGAGAGGTGGAGTCAGACCACAACCCTTAGACTGGTTCACTCACCCCCCCCCCCCTTTGTTCAGGGGACACAGTGCTGCTGACTTCTTTCATGGCTAATTGCACTTGCCCTCCATCTTCAAGATGAAGCAGTTTAGCCTGGCCAGTGTGGCTCAGTGGTTGAGCATCAACCTATGAACCGGGAGGTCACCAGGTTGATTCCTGCTCAGGGCATGTCATCTGTGTTTCTCTCTTTCTCTCTCCCCGTCTCTTTTCCTTTCTGAAATCAATAAAAGCATTAAAAATAAAAAGGCTAGATAGTTTATTATTTGGGGATAGATTCTATGAAGATGGTAGAATAAATAAAAAGCAATTGACAAAAAATCAGGATATTATATCTGATGGAAAGAAGAGAGCTTCTCAGAGTTCATGTGAATCACCTGAAGATCTTGTTAAAATGCAGATTATGGGAGAGGTGGGGGAGGCTGATATTCAGCATTTTTAAGTGTTATGCAAAGTTCTGAGTTCCCCAAAAGAAACTGGGCATATTGTTTGAAGAGTCCAAAGAAGCAACCTGGAGGACTGGCTCTAAAAGACATGGGTTTATCTTACGTGCACACCGGTGGTGACTGACCAGTATGCTTACCTCCGCAGCCGCTGCCATCAGTAATGTTGAACCACCAAGTCCCATCCGGCCTGCAGTGGGCCACAGCGAGGGCAGCCAGCTGGTGCTTTTGTTTTACTACTGCCCAGACTTTCCCAGCACAAGGTTTTCTAGAGTGCAGAAGACAGAGAAAAACGGGGCATACAGGGGAAAGGGAGATAGGTCCCTGCAGCTTGGGCCCCTGTACAGGCTGGATGAGATCAGAACACTTGCTGTTTACAATCCAGGCTCACATCTAGAAGCAGATTCTCTTTGGCCTTTCTTAGACCAAGTTGTTGGCCAGGTTCCCAAGGTCTCTCACATTCCACTTACAGATGGCCTTCACTTTTATTTCCACAGGCTGGGTAGGGGAGTTAGAGCAAGAGAAGGGGCTCATGTTTTCATTTACCTTACATTAACCTTCCAGGTGATGCCAGTCTGGTCTTGGAACCACACTTTGAGTACCAGGGTTCTGAAGTGCTGGTACTGTGTTTCTTAACTTGAGCAGTTGGTACACGGTGTTCATTTTATTATTATTCTTGGCTCTTATGTATGCACATATATGATACCTCTTACAACAACAAAACATTGTATTGCAAAGGGAAAATATGAGAACGATGGGTTGAGCAGTAGCCTAGAGATGTAAACACGTCAAGCCATAACCTTACAAACTGTACTAGTCAGGGTTCTCCAAAGAAACAGAATCATTAGGAGATAGATACATTGAGAAAGACTGATCAATTTTTAATGAATTGACTCACACTGTAATGCAGGCTGACAAGTCCCAAGAAGCTGGATACCCAGGAAGAACTGATGTTTCAGTCTGTGTCTCAAGGCAGGAATGACCGAGGTTCCAGCTCTAGGCAATCAGGCAGGAGGGATTTCCTCTTATCAGTCTTGTTCTGTTCAGGCCCTCAGCTGACTGGATAAGGCCCCTCACATCAGGGAGGGCCCTCCCTTCTACTCAGTCTACGGAGTCTAATGTGAATTTTATCAAACACATCCCCAATAATGTTAGACCAGATAAATATCTGGGCATCCCTTGTCCCAGACAAGTTGATGCATACAATCATTACACATACCATGACCAGGAGCTTTCGCTTGATTCTTTTTATGTACTCTGGAGAGCCAGCTAAAGAATTGTAAACTTGTGCCTGGGTAATCTTCACAATGGTGCAGAAGGCAAATTGGGGGGTGAACACAGGTAGTAGGGGGGGTTGGCAGCAGAGGGGTCAGTCAAAAAGCAATATTTTATTGGTGTCAGCAAGAAATGATTGGAAGGAACTAGAAAGTGGCAGAACAGAGGAGAAGGCCAGCCAGGTTCCAGAGATATTGAGACAGTAAAATGAACAGGAGGATTTGGTGATTGATAGGGAGTTTGGGGAGGAGGAGTTAGAGATGAGTCACGAGTTTCTGTTCTGTTCTGTTCTGTTTTTGTTTTTGTTTTTTAATATTTTTAAATTAATTTCAGAGAGGAAGGGAGAGGGGGAGATATAAACATCAGCGATGAGAGAGAATCATTGATCGGCTGCCTCCTGCACACCTTTTACTGGGGATTGAGAGGCCGTAACCCAGGCATGTGCCCTTGACCGAAATAGTGACTTTGGGTGGGTGACACGAGATGCAGAGCTGCTCTAACTCCGAGTCTGCCGAGGTCTTGAGATGCAGTCCCTCTGAGGCTTTGCCTAAGGTGCACTGTAATGTTGCACTCAGCTCTTGATAGTTTACACTGCAGGTTGTCCATTTCATGTCAAGAGAGTATAACCTTTTTATACTCTTGTCCTAAATGTTTTTATTAAAGGAAGCTAAGAATCTGTATCAGAAGTTGGGTTTTGTGGGACAGTTTGAGCACATGTGTGCAACATGTATAAATCGTTAAGTGGAGAGTTAAGAATTTACCTTTGTTCTGTGTACTGTACCAGCCTTCAGTGTGGCAGATGGCCGGCCACCCCTGGGGACTATGAGGTTGCAGACCGTGCTCCCCTCTTCCCCCAGGGTTCTCGACTTGTGCCTTCAAGGATTGTTAAGATGTGAGCAACTGTCACTCCCATGGGTGACTCTACACACACACACACACACACACAAACTCTCTCTCTCTCTCCCTCTCTCTCTCTCTCTCTCTCTCTCTCTCTCTCTCTCTCTCTCTCTTTCTCTCTTTCTCTCTTTCTCTCTCTCTGACATTGCTCCTGAACTAGTTACCACTGATCTCTTTTCTATTCTTGCCAAGCTTAAGCTTCCTTCCTCTGTGAAATGATTACACCTGCTTTGCAGAGTTGCTCTGCCTAGCACAGAATAGGTCTAATAAGTGGTAGCTCTTACTGGTTTAGGAGATTTCTTTTTAAATGTTTATTTTATGGCTGTTTTTGATCTCATGATTACCTCTGTTAATCAGGCAGGAGAGCCTTTGCCAGAGACCTAGCCAACCATGTCCTATTCTTATTTGGCACACTAGCCAGTCCCAGCCAATGGGCAGAATTTAAGGGTCATTTTTTACTGAGCAGTGATGATGAGTCAAGTCCCATTGTGGTGCTGAGCAAACAGGTAAGTGAGGGAGTGACCCTGCCCTGGAGCTGACAGAGACAGATAAAGAGACTGACCATTACTCTGTTGTTCCATTTGCCGCCCCAGAGGATGGCACAAAAAGCCAGTGGCAAACTGCCGTCATCTCTGGGAATTGAGAACACTTTAAGTGGGCACTACATGCTCTCTGCCACTAATTGCAAGGGTATGCCCACAGAGCTCCCTGTGCTCCTGGCAAAACTGTTTCTCTGCCCACCTCATCCTTAACCCACACACAGCCTCTCCCCCTGGCCTCTCTGCTGCCACCTGCCATCACTCAATTGCACTCCACCCACATATTAGCTTGCCAAGGACATTCTTCTCAGATATCCTTGGGCCAAACCCAATCAGCAAACCTCAGCAGTTCCAACTTGAACACACATCCAGAATTGGCCACTTTTTACCACCTGTGCCAATACTGCTCTGGTTTAAGTTGCTTCTTTAACTTGGATTATTGCCTCCTAATCCATCTCCCTGTTTGCCCTTGCTATCCTACAGTCTGCTCTCCACCCAGCAGCCAGATGATCTTATTCCCCTGTTTGACTCCACCACAGGTTTTCTATTTGACTTGGGGGGGAAAGCCAACCCTTAACCTGGGCCCACAGGCGCTATACAACCAGACACACCTGCCCCTCTAGTGCATGCTCCTCATCCCTAGCCCCCCAGGCATGTTCCCTTGGCCTCTGCTTTCTCTTCCCTCTCCCTGGACCCTCTTCTGGAGATGTTAGCACAGCGCACTCATGCCTTGCAGACTTTGGCTCATATTTTTCACACTCCATTGAGGCCTTGCCTGCACACCTAATTGAAAACCATAAGCCCACAGACTCCCTTTCTTTCCACGTTTTATTTTCTCAGGAGCAAAAGCCAACAACAATGTGGACTCCAGGGGTGATGGGTTTGTTTTGTTCCCTGCTGTTTCTCCAGGACCCGGACAGGGACTGGCTGTTTGTTGAATTCTGAGTAGATTTCTATTGAATACACTGAACAAGATTATGAGAAGGGGTTTGGAGGAAAGAGGGGGGCGGGGGCGCGCAAGGTCAAGTACTTCAGGTCCTGTCCAGAGGGGCCTGGTGTGTTGGAATTCAGCTTTTCTGATGCGGGAGGTCAGGCTACCGGGAGGAGCCGTCCACTGTTTTGAAAACTTAACTCCAAGACTGGTTAGCTCCTAGAGCTGTGCCATCCGGAATGGTAGCCACCAACCACGGATGGCTGTTAAGCATTTGAAATATGCCTAGTCTAAATGGAATTGTACCAAAACTGTAAACTATACATTGGATTTTAAAAACAGGACCAGGAGCTGAAACCGGTTTGGCTCAGTGGATAGAGCATCGGTCTGCGGACTGAAAGGTCCCGGGTTCGATTCCGGTCAAGGGCATGTACACTGGTTGCGGGCATATCCCCAGTGGGGGATGTGCAGGAGGCGGCTGGTCTATGTTTCTCTTTCATCGACATTTCTAGCTCTCTATCTCTCTCCCTTCCTCTCTGTAAAATATCAATAAAATATATATTTAAAAAAATAAAAACAGGACCAGGAAAGAATACTAGTACAAAATAGAAATACCTTTAGTATGTTTTTATTGCTTTCAGAGAGGAAGAGAGAGGGAGGGAGAGAGAGAGAGAGATAGAAACATCAAAGATGAGAGAATCATTGCTTGGCTGCTGGTTTGTTTATTTATTTATTTTTAAGGTGGTTAATCCTTACCCAAATATATTTTTCCATTGTTTTTTATTTTTAGAGAAAGAGTGGAAGGGAGGAGGACAGACAGAGAGAAACATCGATGTGGGATAGATATATCAATTGGTTGCCTCCCGCATACGTCCTGACCAGGGCTGGGGATCAAGCCTGCAACCGAGGTACATGTCCTTGACTGGAATCTAACCCGTGACCCTTTAGTCTGCAGGCTGATGCTTGATCCACTGAGCCAAACCTGTTAGGGCTGTTTCTTTATTTTTAATGTGACTACATCTGGAGGGCTTGTTAAAACTATTTCCTGCCCGGCTGGTGTTGCTCAGTGGTTGATTGTTGACCCATGAACCAGGAGGTCACGGGTTCAATTCTCAGTCAAGGAACATGATGGGGTTGTGGGCTTAATCCCCAGTAAGGGTGTGCAGGAGGCAGCCAATCAATGTTTCTGTCTCTCTACCCTCCCTCTTCCTCTCTCTATCTTAAAAAAAAAATCAGTAAAAGATATTTTTATTTTTTTATTTTTTAATATATTTTATTGATTTTTTACAGAGAGGAAGAGAGAATGATGGAGAGCTAGAAACATCGATGAGAGAGAATCATCAATCAGCTGCCTCTTGCACACCCCCTACTGGGGATGTGCTCACAACCAAGGTACATGCCCTTGACCAGAATCGGACCCGGGACCTTTCAGTCCGCAGGCCAACGCTCTAACCATTGAGCCAAACCGGTTTCAGCTAAAAAATATTTTTTTCTTTTTTTTTCATGACAAAGACATTTATTTCCATTAGTTTTTAAACTAAATCCTAACATTAATTTTTTTCTCCCAATTTTTAAAAAATTTATTAATGTATTATATGTGTATATAGCTTACCATTGCCCCCCCCCCCACCTCCCATTCATGCCCTCCCTCCCCAGAGTTCTGTGTTCGTCGGTTGCACCTATATTCATGCATACCAGTCCTTCGGTTGTTCACTTATCTCCCCCCAGGTCTCCTTCCCCTCCCCGCTGTCATTTGACAATCTGCCTGTTTTTTGGTGACTATCTCAGGACCACATGAATAGAATCCGCTCCTCATTTGGCCAACGCTCTAACCATTGAGCCAAACCGGTTTCTGCTAAAAAATATTTTTTCAAAAAATATTTAGATCTGACCGAAGCAGATCTTCCTGGGCCGCCATCTCCTCAACAATTTGGAAAAAAACAACAGATAAAACCAAAAGGGATCGCACCAGACCCACAGGAAAGCTGGCAAAATGGGAAGGCTACAACTAGACACAAAGCAGGACGCTGCTGCTGCCATGTGGAGTTTAAAACTACAGCGAAACTGAACCTGCCGGAGCCACTGCCGCCAGGAATGAGGGAAGCCAGACCTCCGTCCGCCCTGGGGCCTAGGGAGTGGGCCAGCCCTGCCGCCACTACGAGAGCTGATGGGGGCCTACACCACCGCCACCACTGCTGCCGCTGCTGCCCCCGCGCCTTCGCCGCGCCTTTGGCTCCTGCCAGGACGAGAAGCCCGTGAGCGCGACTTCCCAGCCCGCCCACAGTGCTAGAGAGGAGCGGGCGCAGCGTCTCCCCTCCCGCACAACCAGCTCGGCCCAGAAATGGGAAGGCTACAACTAGACACCAAGCAGGGCGCCGCAGCTGCCATGTGGAGTTTAAAACTACGGCAAGCGGAGGACTGAGAAGGTGGGGCAGTTCTGTACCGTGCTGCCTTCCACTGGTTAAGACCTCCAAGAGCAAAGGCCTACCGAGGTGAGGATGCCCCTACTGTCACCTGTAGAGGGGCAGCACTGAGCTGGCCAATATTTGTGGTGGTGATGCTGCTTGTCCTGGCTCAGGGGAAGCGTTCCACTAAGTCTGAAAGACTAAGACATCGCGGGGACTCTCCGCCACCGCCCGCGGCCTGCTCTGCCAGGCCTTCGCGCACACTGTGCTGGCGCTGCGCCTTCCATTGGCAGACCCGGAGAATCCTCTCTCCGCTGCCACATGGCCAGGCCAAAGCATCAGACACTACCACCACGCGGATTTTAAAACTACAGGGGAAATTGAGCCACAGGAGCTACCATCGCTGCCGCACCCACCGCCGCCCCCAAGAATGGGAATCCACCGAAATCAGAGCTCACTACACACCGGGCTCATAGAGAGTGTGGCTTCAGAAATTAGCCTCTGCATCCACAGAAGCTCCACATCCGCAACAAAGAGGACACCATTGAGGGCGGACTCTCCCCATGCAGCCATCACAGCCCGCGCACACTCTTCCCAGCACACCCACCATGCTGGGAGGGAAATGGAGTGCGCTGGTGAGGAAATGGCACGGTGCCTTCCATTACCCACCCAGGCGAGCCCATCCTCCGATGCCACATGGCCAAGCCGAAGCTCTCACCACCACCGCCATGTGAACTTTAAAACTACAGTGGTAATTGAACCACAGGAGCGACCGTCAATATTGCACCTGGCACCGCCACCCGCCACTCCCGCCGAGAATAAAGGAAATCCACCAAGAACAGAGCTCACCACGCCTTGGGCTCAGGGAGTGGGCGACCTCAGAACTTAGCCTCCATGTCTGCAGCTGCTCCGCTCCCACACCGAACGAGACACCTTTGAAGGTGGTCCCCCCGCCTGCAACCATCTCAGCCCAACTGCAGCTGTCCCAGCCTGCCCCCCATGCTAGCAAGGAGCTAGCGCGGCGCCTCCAATATGCGACCCCAACACCCTAGAGGGGCCGTGTGCCCAGGGTGAGCCGAGTGTCCCAGGGGGCCGAGTGCCCCGGGTGAGCCGAGTGTCCCAGGGGGCCGTGTGCCCCGGGTAAGCCATACCCCCCAAAGGGGAAGCTTGTCTCGGGTGAGCCGTGTGTCCCAGGGGGCCGAGTGCCCCGGGTGAGCCAAGTGTCCCAGGGGGTCGAGTGCCCCGGGTGAGCCGGGTGTCCCAGGGGGCCGAGTGCCCCGGGTGAGCCGTGTGTCCCATGGGGCCGAGAGCCCCGGGTGAGCCGAGTGTCCCAGGGTGCAGTGTGCCCCGGGCGAGCCGTGTGTCCCAGGGGAAGCAGTGGGACCCAGGGGAAGGGGCAGTGAAAACCAGAGGAGGAGCGGACTCTATTCATATGGTCCTGAGATAGTCACCATAAAACAAGCGGACTGCCAAATGAGGAGCAGAGTTTATTCATGGGGTCCTGAGATGGTCACCATAAAACAAGCAGATTGTCAAATGACAGCGGGGAGGGGAAGGAGACCTGGGGGGAGATAGGAGAACAACCGAGGGACTGGTATGCATGAACATAAGTACAACCAATGAACACAGAACTCTGGGGAGGGAGGGCATAAATGGGAGGTGAGGGGGGGCAATGGTAAACTATGTACACAGAAAATACCTTAATAAAATAAAATTAAAAAAAAAATATTTAGATCTAGGTGGTTTGGCTCAGTGGATAGAGTGTCAACCTGTAGACTGAAGTGTATCTGGTTTGATTCCAGTCAAGGGCATGTGCCCGGGTTGCTTGCTGGATCCCCAGTGTGGGATTCTCTCTAATCATTGATGTTTTTATCTTTCTCTCCCCCTTCTCTTTCTCTCTGAAATCAATAAAAGTATATATATATATTTTAAACACACTCACACACAAAAAAAAACTGTTTCCTGAGCCCACCCCAAGTTCCTAACTCATTGGGCTGCGGTGGTGCCTGAGAATTTACATTTCAAGTAGGTTCCTGGGTGACGCTGGTACTATTGTTCTTAGGCGACCCTTTGAGAACCAGTGCTCCACTAACAACAGATTGAAGTTACTTTTGAGGTGGGGAGGGAAAGAATTTGAAAGGGAAAAGCCTCAAATGAGGCAGTTCCACAGGGAATATAAAAGTGCAGAGAGAGATGGTTCCCTCTCAGAGAAGAGGGAAAGAAACAAGTTGACAGGAAATTTTGAGGTGAAAAAGAGGCACATTTGAAGGAGCCACAAAACTTGGACTTTGAGAAATGACTTTGAATGAAATAGATCTGTGTTCAAATCCTGGTTCAGAGAAAACCTGTGAAACTGAAGGGCAAATATCCATGAGGCTGAAGGGGAGCAAAGCCGAAGGTGGGAGGGTTGATCCTAGAAACGGGTTGATTCTAGAAACGGCCTGGGAATATTTACCTATGACACCGGTGCTTTGCTATGAATGTGAAATGTAAGTACTATGTACAAATTTTTGTTAGAGAACTAGGAGTGGAATAAGGAACTTGACTGGTATGGGTTAAGTGGTCGGGGGAAAATGGTACAAAGGAATTGATGTTTGAATCTTAAAGGACTATTAGGAGATTGCCAGGCTAAAGGTACATTCTCAGTCCTGAAGGAGTTCAGTTTAAATCAGGGGCTTTAAGGGATTAAGTGGTGAAGTTGATTGGGATCATATCAAACAGGTCCTTATGGAATTTGAATTTCACCTCTAAGTCCTGGGGAAGGAAGTAAGAAGGGGTTTTAAATGGTTCAGATATGTGTTTTTTAGAGATTACACTGATAACATACATCATAACTAGTGAGTTAGAACAGAGAATGGAAACAGATCAGCATGACCTGTTATCTCAGTAATCTAGGTTAAAAAATGAGTTGAACTAAGATAGAGGTGGCTTGGAGGGAGATGTAGAAAATAGAATCAGTAGGGGACTTGAACCAAGATGTTGGCCTAGGTAGTCTCCTAAGCTGCTGCCTCATCAACAATTAAAAAAAAAAAAAACTAAAATAGAAAAGGATTTCATCAAAACCACAGGAAAGCTGGCAGAATGGGATACCTACAACTAGAAAGAAGGAGAAGTGGAGCCGCCACCACTGCCGCTGGTGAGGAAGGCCCACCGAGAGCAGAACCTGCCCCGCCCCGGGCCCAGGGAGTGGGCCACCTTGGAGCCTGGCCTCCGCACCTGCAGCCTTCCCAGCTTGCCCGCCGTAGGAGCGAGGGAGCCAGCGCCGGGCCACGGCTGCGCCTTCCGCTCACAGCCCGAGCCAGCCTGTCACCCGTCTGTCCCCCCCGCCGCCAGGCCTGGCCAGAGCCTTGCCAAGCCCCTGAGAACCAGCGCCAAGGCAGAGCAGACCTACTCATAGAGCGTGACAAAGGACCAACAGTTGTACCCAGAGCACTCTTTGCAGCCTGAGACTCTAAACACCTAAACCCGGGGGACTCTGAAAGCCTGAACACGTGAAATGAGAGTGGCAGAGGTTACTAGGGCGGAGTCAGCCGGAGCCTCCCCATTCTTCCCCCTCGTCGTCCTCCTGCTCGTCGGCAGGCCTGGGCCCCAGGGGATCCAGGATAAGAAAACATCGATCAATGGACCCAGAGGAGCCATGTGACCCCGGGGGAGCCGTATGACCTGGGGGAACCGTGTGACCCAGAGGAGCCGTGTGCCCCGGAGGAGCGGGGTGACCTGGGGGAGCCGTGTGACCCGGAGGAGTCATGTGTCCTGGAGGGGCGGTGTGAACGGAGGAGGAGCAGATTCTATTCGTGTGGTCCTGAGAAATTTGGACAGTCTGCAGCCATTTGCTACAGAACACTTTGTTGTATTTCCCTACAAAAACAAATGGGAGAGAGTGTCCCACTTGAAATTCAAATACAGAAGAAAGAAAGAAAAAAAATAGGAACAGAATAAAGTGGTGAATATAATAGAATCAGGGTCAAAGAAGGGAAGTGGACTGATAATTATCAGGGGGATAAGGGGGTGGGGAAGCAGTGAGAGACTGGATTTAAGTCGTATAACCAATGGATGAGGACAATGGGGGGGAGGGGGTAAGGGCAGAGGGTGGGATGGGAACTGGATGGTAGGGAGCTTTGGGGGAGAAAAAGGAGAAACAATTGTAATAATCTGAGCAATAAAGATTTTTTTTTTTTTTAAGTAGAATCAGTAGAACTCAATGTCTGGTCACTTAAGAGGACAAGGATTGAGCCACGCACCTAGTAAGAGAGCATGAGAGAAAGGGAGGAATGAAAGAGCCAAGTTTGGAAGCTATCCTGTCTGGTATCTATGTGGAGATTCCCAGTTTGCAGTTGTGTATGCAAGTCTAGAACACAGGCGAGTGGGCTGGACACAAAGAAGATTGTCTGGGAAATGTTTACTCAGTAAGCATTCCAGTGCCTACTCTGTGCCAGGTTGTCAGCTGCAACTCAGGTGCCAAGTGTGGACAGCAGTGAAAAGGGTAAAGACCATGCCTTGACCAGTGTTGTTTGGTGGTTAGAGCATTAGACTACACACCAAAGGCTCTCGGATTCAATTCCCAGGCAAGGGCACGTGCCTGGGTTGCAGGTTCAACCCCTGGCCTTGGTTGGGCCTCATACAGGAGGCATCCAATTGATGTGTCTCTCTCACATGGATGTTTCTCTCTCTTTCTCCTCCCTTCATCCCTCTCTTCCACTCTCTAAAAATCAATGAAAAAAATATTCTTGTTGAGGATTAACAATAACAGAAAAAGGTGGAGGCCTTGTAGTCATCACCATGGAAGGAATAGACATGAGATGGAGCAGATTACAAGGAGTGGCCTTGGAGGAGGCAGGAACAGGTCCAGAGAGCAGTTGCGTGAACCTTGAAGGGAGAAGACACTATTTAGAGAAGAGAGGAGTGGTTTGATTGAGCTCAGTGCCTTAGAAAGGTCAAGTAAATGTAGTTTGATATTTAATACTTATCCCTTGTATATAAAAATCAGGAGGTCACCTTGGTGGGTATGACAAAGTAGAGACTCGTTTTTTATGAAATTCTGAAGGGAATGAAGAGGATTAGCTGAACAGTAAGAATGTTTTGAGAGGTGCTTCATAGGCCCCCAGGGAGTGGCTCTGCTCCCTCCCCGACTTCTTTTTTAGATGAGGAACCAAACTTCTCAAGATGTTTAGTAATTTGCCTGTGAGCACACAACAGTTAAGCAACCAAACTCAGATTCAAGCCTTGTCTAGCTGTGCTCTTAACTGTGCTTAAATGCTATCTATAGTAGGAGGGAGGTTAAAAGATGAGAGATACTAAGCATTTATTAGAGCTGAGGGGAGGAAAGAATTAGTAAAGAGGGGGATGAATGGAAAATAGAGGAATGAACAAGGACTTTGAAAAGGATGGAGGGGGTGGGGTAGAGAACCCAGGTGAAGGGGTTGGCTTTGGAAGAAAAGAACATCACTCCTATGCATAGTCCCTTAAGCGAGAATTTCCCTCTCAGTTGGAAGATCATGGTTTTAGGCTTTCAGTAGACTTTCATGATACATCTTTTTTCATATTTATGTATGAACTAGAGGCCTGACGCATGAAATTCATGCAAGAGTAGGCCTTCCTGGCTGCTGGCACCAGCTTCCCTCTGGCATCCGAGACCTGGGCTTCCCTCCAGCCACCAGCAGGCACCCGGGACCTGGGCTTCCCTGGCAGCCCCGGCTTCATCTGGATGGTCGTCCGGAAGGATATCCAGTCTCATTAGCATATTATGCTTTATTATTATAGATGCCTGGCTGGAGTCATAGAATAAGAGTTCCAGAGGGCCCTAGCTGGTTTGGCTCAGTGGATAGAGCATCAGCCTGGGACTGAAGGGTCCCAGGTTCAATTCTGGTCAAGGGCATGTACATTGGTTATGGGCACATCCCCAGTAGGGGGTGTGCAGGAGGCAGTTGATCTATGCTTCTCACTCATTGCTGTTCCTAACTATCTATTCCTCTCCCTCTCTGTAAAAAAATCAATAAAATATATTTTTTTTAAAAGAGAGTTTCAGAGGATTTCAGAGAGAATTAGGCTGAGCTGCTGTTCTTTGAGTGAGCTCAAGTTTTATTTCAAAATAACCCTTCTTTGACCCTCTTTGGCTACCAACCAGTCTTCCCCACCCCCCTCACTATTTTTTTTAAGGATAAGAAGAGCCAGGTTTTTATTTTTAGATTGAGGTCCAAAATACAAATGTCTACAGAGTACTTTTGAGGCAACCCAGCACATGGGATCTTGTTTCCCATGGAGGAAACCAGGGCCAAGTAATAGTTCAACCCCCTCAGGCCCATCCTTCTACTTTTTCTCTCCTTTTATATAGAAGTTAACAAAAACATTTGTGTTTTAAGTGTACAAACCCTGTACTTGGAATTGAGGAAATGAAAAGTATAAGGTGATTTTTTCCTCAAGGAACATACTGTTGAGTTCATAGCCTCTTTCCCCCTTAGCCTCCTCTCCCTCTCTGTCATTCCTTCAACAAGCATTTATCCTTAGGTACTGACGATGTATCTAAGTTTTTATTTCTCTTGCCGTTTTCTACTCCTACTCCTAATTTCTCTATCTCAGAGTCTTTCCATTTCTGCTCCCATTTCTCTAAAAAAAAATTTTATTTTTTAAAGGCAACAAAGAGAAACTGGGGGGATTAGAAAGAAGAAAGAGACTTGAAGGGAAAATGTTTTCACATATTTTCAGACTCCAAACTGTACTCAAGTTTGCCTGGGATGGATATATATATATATATATATATATATATATCCACCATAATGGCCTAACAACCGGTCACTATGACGCCCACTGTGGCCAATCAAGGGGTGGAGCCAGTTACCAACCTTGAGGGCCCCCCCCCCTTGTCGGCCAGCCCCTGATCAGATTCTCCCACCCTATCAAGAGCTGGGCCTGCCGGCCAAATGCTACCTCCCTTCTCCCCTGGCCAGCCGAGCCCCCATCAGACCCCCTCACCACTATAGACCCGTGGCTCCTTCCCTCAGCTGGCCTGACCCTGATTCAGGTGGGCCAACTGGCCAATCTCTTACCATCTCTTCCTCCTGACAGGCCCAGCCCTGATCCACCCTAATTGGGGCTGGGCCGCCCAGACCCCACCCGTGCATGAATTCATGCACTGGGACTCTAGTATGTATGTATAAATCTATACTTCCTGTAGATGTCTAGGGCTCCCACAAGGAGTCAGTTTCAGAGACCAAGGCATCCAAGGCACCACTCTTCTTATCCGAGGGAGCTCACTCCCAGATCATTTCTCTTCATTGTCAGTTTTCTCTTTGTGACTAGTACTTGGGCTTCTGTTGAACATTATAATCTAGTAGAGGCCTCTAGTAGTAGGGTCTCTCAGCTGCTGGCCAGGGCCTCCCTTCCTTCCCCTGACTGGCCCAGAACTGGGGTTCAGTTCAGTTGGAAGTGGGGTTAAGAGCAGTCTGGAGCTTTTGTCTCCTTCCCGCTAGGGCAATCCAGTGGCGCAATCAACAGTCCGTTCTCTGTGCGCAATGTGTGCGCCTCCCGGACTGCCTTTTGCCGCTCCCCTGAGCTTCTGCCTTACACCAGATTCCCTCTGTATGAGCCTGGGTCCCCAGGGTCTCACCCAGAACTGGGGTTCAGTGCAGTCGGAACTGGGGTTCAGCACAGTCCGGAGCTTTTGTCTCCTTCCCGCTAGGGAATGCCAGCCAGGCATTCAGCCTCTCCCTCCTCTCTGACTCCGTCCTCTCCCCACGCGCACCGTGTCTCTGTACCTTAGGCTTTTACAGCTCCTCTGATTTTCCTTCTGGTTTTCTCTTTCCTTCTAGTTGTAGAATTTCCAATCAACTTTCCTATAGTTCTGGATAATGTCCATTTTGTATTTTAGTTGTATTTTTTTGAAATTGTTGTGTGAGGCTGCAGTTAGGCCGTTACCTTTGCTGCCATCTTGGTTTCTCCCCCAAGGTTATAAACCTTTAAACCTGAGTGGAACTTTAGATCATCTTACTCAGGATCTTCATTATGCAGGCCAAGAAAGCAAGGAGTCTTGGGCCACAGCCATTTATTGATAACCTACTTTGTTTTCATGTTTATCTTTTTGAGCCTCACATGGCTTTCCAACTAGGCTTTTTTGGGGGCGGGAGGGGGGGGTAGAAAAGAGAATATACAAACTGCAAAATGCAAGAAGCAATCTATTTAGCAATTTTGTTTCTCAGTATAAAATATAAATTTGTCCTTTCTGCTTTATAATAATACTAGTGGCCCAGTGCACGAAATTTGTGCATTTGGGGAGGGGGGTGTTCTGCAGCCTGGCCTGCACCCTCTCCAATTTGGAACCCCTCAAAGGATGTCCTACTGCTAATTTACAGAGATCAGGCCTAAACCATCAGTCAGACATCCCTCTCACAATCTGGGACTGCTGGCTCCAGCTGCTCACCTGCCTGCCTGATTGCCCCTAACCACTCTGCCTGTCCACCTGCTAGCCCCCAACTGCCCCCCACCACCGACCTGCTTGCCCCCAAATGCCTCCCCTGCCAGCCAGATCACCCCCAACTGCCTCCCGTGCCAGCCTGCTCATCCCATCTGTCCCCTCTGCTGGCCTGGTCCTCACCACCTTCCCACCCCATTGGCCTGCTCACCCCAACTGCCCCCCTGCTGACCTGCTCATTCCAAACTGCCCCCCAACCCCCGCTGTCCTGATCACCTCCAACTGATCCCCACGGATGGCCTGCTTACCCCCAACTGGCCCCCCTGCTGGACTGCTTACCCCCTGCTGTCCCATCCTGGCCTGATCACCTCCTGGTGACCCAAGGTCCCAGCCCCTCCTTTTTTTCTTTTTCTTTCTCTTTTCTTTCTTTCTTTCTGCTCCCCCCCCCCCCCCCCCCAGCATCTCCTTGAGCTAAGGCCAGGGCCGACTGGAAACAAGTATCTAGGATTTATTTATCTTCTATAATTGAAACATTGTAGCCTTGAGCAGAGGCCAGGGCAGGCTAAGGTGGGAAACTTGACTTCCTCCATCGCTGGGGCAACCCAAGCCTCCTGCTCAGCTATAGCTCCATGGCCGCTGCCATTTTTGTTGGGATTTATTTATCTTCTATAATTGAAACTTTGTAGCCTTGAGTGGAGGCCAGAGCCAGCCAGGGTAGGCAGGAAGCTTGGCTTTTGCCAAGCCTCTTGCTTGCTCCAGCTTGTGGTCTGCCATCTTTGTTGGGTTAATTTGCATACTTGATCCTGATTGGCTGGTGGGTATAGCAGAGTGATGGTTAATTTGCATGTTTCTCTTTTATTAGTGTAGACTAGAGGCTAGGTGTATGAAATTTGTGCATGAGGGGGATTCCCTCAGCCCAGCCTGCACCCTCTCCAATTTGGGATCCCTCTTACAATCCGGGACCGGTGGCTCCTCTAACTGCTTACCTGTCTGCCTGCCTGCTCACCCCCAACTCCCTTCTCCCCTCCCCCCCCCCCCCCTTGCTGGCCTGGTTGCCTCACACAGCCTGCTGTTCAGTCGTTTGGTCATCCTTCACTAACCTTCCTGCCAGCCTTGTCACCCATGCAGCCTCCCATCAGTCGTCTGTCCAGTTGTTTCAGTCATGACGGCCCTGGCTTTTTATATATTAGGATAGGAAGAGATTACATTGTGTAAAACATATGACCAAGCTTTTTATTTTATTTATTTTTAAATCTTTATTGTTTAGATTATTACAGTTGTTCCCCCCCCCCCCAAAAAAAAAAAAAACCTCCCTTCCGCCCGGTTCCCACCCCACCCCCCACTGTCCTCATCCATAGATATATGCCAAGCTTTTTATTTTAAAAATGCTAGTTACATGCTCCAGTGACACCAACTATGGTCTTCCCAGGTGATAAGGTGCTGTAACTATGTAAAATACAACCATTGGGGGAAACTGGGTGAAGAGTTACAGGAGACCTCTCTGTAATCTCTTTGCAGCTTCCTATGAATCTATAATTCTTTAAAAACAAAAAAGTTTAAAAAGGTGATAGTAAAATGTCTAGGTGCCAAACTAAAGTTTCTGGAAAAGGCAGTTCTGAGTACTACACTATTTTTGGTGTATCCTTACAGGCAATCACTGGCAAGAACTAGTGCTTGCAGATCTCTTTAGTGCGCCCTATGCTCCTAAATCATTGAGGTACCAAATTAGTAAGATAAATGTCTTTTAGATGGGACTCTTAGTAGCAGATTATATATAGTTCTGTAATAATTTTTCTTTTCCTTCAAATAGTTTACAAAGGTGCTGAAACCGGTTTGGCTCAGTGGATAGAGCATCAGCCTGCGGACTGAAAGGTCCCAGGTTCGATTCCGGTCAAGGGCGTGTACCTTGGTTACGGGCACATCCCCAGTAGGAGGTGTGCAAGAGGCATCTGATCCATGATTCTCTCTCATTGATGTTTCTAACTCTATTCATCTCTCTTCCTCTCTGTAAAAAATCAATTAAATGTATAAAAAATAAAATTTTAAAGATCTTAAAAAAATAAAAATAGTTTACAAAGGAATATTTGTGGCACTGGTATAGGGGGTTTCCTCATAACACAGTCTGTTTTTCTGGTAAGGACACCTTGATGGAACTCTTTGTGCTTGATCTAGAGGAGGTGCTTTTTATCTTAAGTTTGAAGCTCTGACTCTCCCTGCTGCTCCGGAATCTTTTAGCTTCCCAGGTGAAAGTGGGATTAAATGGAGCCTCACCTCAGTCTGACCAGGGGAGGGCGGGGATGTGGGCATCAGCTGCAGATCCTCCTCAGTCCTCAGGAAATCTCATGGAGTCTCTGACATCCATCAGCTATAAAACAGGAGCAGTAGCACCCAGTATTAGGGTGCCTCTGAAGGTGGACTAATTTTCTGAAACCCATTGAGGAACAGTAAGTACAGGTGCAAAGTGCTCAGCGAGGCCCACTGGGAAGTCATGACTTGTCCCAAATTCATCTTATTAAAGTTGCTACTTGACTTGGATTTTCATTGAAATCATTGAAACCTTGAATGTTACATAAAAATAGACTCACTTTACCTAAAGAGGTTCTGAGGATCCTGAGTGTGTGTGCACTGTGCTAGAAGAACTCAGAAGCAAAAGAAAAGGCAGCATGGTATTAGGTTGAAATTGCCAATAGTTAACCATTGTTACCTTAAAAAGATAGGATTTTCTCTGTTTTGGCCTGTATTTTAAGGAGTTCCAATGAGCCGCACCACTGATGTGGTTGGAGAGTTGGTGGGGAGTTGCACTAGTGTCAGGACAGCAGAGCTAAGCTCAGAACCATAAGACCTGAGGCAACAAGGTGCCATGGAAGTGCTTTAGGCACAAGAGTGAGTGGGTCAGATTTGCCCTTCGGAGCACAGATGAAGGTAGAGGGTTGTGACAAGATAGCTTTAGACAAGGTTAGAGTAATTCCAGTCAGTGAAAGGAGAGAAGCGTGTGGATTCTAGAAATGCTAAGTAGGTGGACTCAATAGGAGTGGGATACTGACAGTGCAGGGACTTGAGGAAGAGAGGCAAGAGTGGCTCCCTGGCTTCCAGTTTGCTTAACTGGGTCGGTGGTCATGACATTCTCCAAGGCAGGAACAGAGGAAAGGCAAATAGGCCTAGGGAGACACTGCTTCAGGTGTGTACAGATTTAGTCTTAGGTATCTGTGTACCCCCAGTAGAGCAAACCAGGTAGGTAGTTGGACAGACAGGAGTCTGGAACTCTTAAACGTGGTTAGGTTAGAGATAGCACATTCGTTCACAGGTATTTATGGAGTGCTAGGCACTGTTCTAGCTACTGGGGTCTCTGCTTTTCATTCTAATTGAGGGGAGCTATGCCCATTCAATGAGTGCCTTCAGTGGGAGAATTAACAAGAAAATAGGATAGAGAGTAACTGTGGGGAAGGAGTAGGTACTCAGAGAATGACTGAAAAGAGGATCTATCCCTGAGAAGATAAAGGGAAAAAGTATTCTGGCCCTGGCTGGTGTGTTAAGTGGTTAGAGCATAGGCCCACACACTGAAGGGTCTCGGGTTTGCTTCCCAGTCAAGGGTTCATACCTGGATCACAGGTTTGATCCCCAGCCCTGGTCAGGGTGTGTTCAGAAGGCAAAGAAAAGTCTCTCACGTTTCCATTTTTCTCTTCTCCATCCCCACCATCCTCCCCTCTCTCCTCCCTTTCACTTTGTAAAACAATCAGTGGGGAAAAATATCCTCAGGTGAGGATAAACAAACAAACAAACATCAATTCTGGGCCAAGAAAGGAGCAAGTGCAAAGGCCCTGAGGCGGAATGAGCAGGCACTTTTGAGGAACTGAAAGAAGGCCAGTGTGACTCAAACTTGGTGCACAGTAAGGGGGGGAGGAGCCTGAAAAGAGGCCAAAGGGAAGGGAGGGTGGCAGACCAGCTCTGGGTCCCGGGAAGCTGGTTTATTCTGATTGTGCTGTTCAGTCACGGGAATTTGAAGACTTGGGAATGCATGAGATCACTGGTAGGGTGTGCACCGTGAAAAGAGGAGAGGTCTCTGATCTCTATTTGAAGGGGAGACCTACACCCACCTTAAATGAGTCTGAGAAGAAACAACCATAAATGTAGAAGAGAAAGAAAGATAATGTAAAGAAATGAGAAAAGAGCTTTAAAGATGGAAGGAATTATTTAGTGGCAAATGATGAACAGAAAGGGAGAGGGAAAGACTAAAGATGTAGGCTGTGTGTGTGTGGTTTTTTAAAAATATATATATATATATTTTTTATTGATTTCAGAGAGTAAGGGAGAAGGAGAGAGAAACATCAATGATGAGAGAGAATCATTGATTGGCTGCCTCTTGCATGCCCCCTGCTGAGGATTGAGCCCACAAATAGGGCAAGTGCCCTTGACCAGATTCTACCTGGGACCTTTCAGTCCACTGGCTGATGCTCTGTCCATTGAGCCAAACCGGACAGGGCTGTAGGCTGTGTTTAACAGCATGAAGATTATTGCTGGTCTTAGAGAAACCAGTCCTCCTAAACCCTCCCTTTCTTTACCCACACATCCACCATCCAGTCAGTTCCTAGAGAATAGAGGAAGGAGGAGGGAAAGTGAATGCCAGTGAAAAGGAGCAGGGAGCACTGGGGGCTGCCCCTGGTGGCAGACAGCGTGTAAGGAGCACTGATGAGAGAGCCACCCTTGTCTGAACCAGCTGTCTCTGTTTGTTAACTCGGAGTGAGAGGATAGGTGTTACCGTTTGGGGAGTTTGACTGCAGAGCACACTGGAAGTTCAGTGGTGGATGTGGGAGAGAGAGGAAGTAGAGGGACTGTTATGTAAGCCTAGTGGGTCAAGCAGGGTGTCAGGATGTTGATTTAATGCCCACAGTGTGTTGCAACTCCAGCTTGACTGGGAGCAGCGTTGATACGTGGGGGCCTCTCTTTCAGAATAGAAGATGGTGGGTGGCACAGGCGAGGGTGGGAGTCAAGCCTTCAGGGTTCATTGCTGTAAGCCTGCCTGGTGGGCATGTGGGGCCTCCAGTTTACTGTCAGGCATGCAGCATCCTTCAGCAGAACCCCTTGTGAAGGGAACAAGCACCAGATCGTTTTATCCCCGAACTGGTTTTATCTCCTCCTGGAGACCACTTGATAGTTAAGACAGGAACCTCTGGGCTGAGCACCCAGAAATACCACATTTTGCTGAAGCAAGCATGTGCATTTGTACATGGTAGCCAGTCTTGTGTACTTACAAATGATTACTGTGTCCATTCTTAGGTAATCTGTTCAGGCTATTTTCCCACCTCTTTTATGAATTCATGGAGACTAGGCTTTCTACAGTGCCCTGCACATATCAGGCACTCCTGCATATGCACAAGGCTTAAAAATCTGGCAGCTCGCCACGTTTCACGCTCCCACCCCCGCCTACATCATTGCAGTTAAATTCTGAGAGGGGTTGAGAAAATGGCCTGGTGCTTCCTTTGGGTAAATGCAATTCCTATTGCAAAATTAAATTGTTACTTTAGAGCTTGTCTGCATCTGTTTGCATGTGGATATTGAAAAAAGGAGTGGTAGCTTTTATAATTGTTAGGGCAAAGAAGGATTCTGTTTCTAATCTGGGGCAACCAGCTGACTCATCAAGTGTCTTGACCTTTTAGGTTTCCATTTTCCTCCTTAGGAAAATGAAAAACTGAGCAAGTTTACAGACGGCCCAAATATGATATTGAGGAACAAATGATTTTTCATAAAGAAAACTAGCTCTACCTGGTTTGGCTCAGTGGATAAGAGCATCAGCCTTCAGACTGAAGGGTCCCGGATTGAATTCTGGTCAAGGGCACATACCTGGTTGCGGGCTTGATCCCCAGTAAGCGACTATGTGTAGGAAGCAGCCAATCAATAATTCTATCTCAACATTGATATTTCTGTCTCTCCCTTCCTCACTGAAATCAAGAAAAATATTTTTTAAAAACAGAAAACAATGGAAAGACTAAAAATTCAAGAAAAATTAACAACCCATTTTGATTTCTTCTGACAGATTAAATGAGTATAAATTTACAATCCCCAAAGGAATTTTGTCAAACAATGGATCTTATAAAGGCTCCATTTTAGGAGTATGGCTTCTTTCCCCCCTCTCACCACTAGATGGCAGCGGGAAGCAGAGGAACCTACAAAAAAAGTAAAGTGAAAAGTAAACAGAGAGGTTGGCTGCATGCTTGAGATTTGTTTCTAGAATCATGTTCTGCTTATATTAACTCTTCCCTACAGTTTCATTTATCAAACAATCCTAAGTTTTTTCAGAGCTAATTTAGGAAGAAATATTCAGCCTGCCGAAACCAGTTTGACTCAGGGGATAGAGCATCGGCCTGCGGACTGAAAGGTTTTGGGTTCGATTCCGGTGAAGGGCATGTACCCTGGTTGCAGGCACATCCACAGTGGGGGGTGTGCAAGGGGCAGCTGATCGATGTTTCTCATCGATGTTTCTAACTCTCCCTCTCTCTTCCTCTCTGTAAAAAATCAATAAAATATATATTTTGAAAAAATACTCAGCTGGGATTTTGGAGCACTGTAAAATTGGCTTTAACAGTTAAGAAATAAAGAAAATCTTAAAGTGGGGGAAAGGAATGGGAGCATTAGACGAGGACTCCGAGATTTAGGAAATTGTCCTTTTTTTTTTATTTGTTGTGCATTAGTGCCTAGTGAGTAGTTTGCTGCTAAGAGCTGGTGTCATGGAGTTGACTTGGATAAGAACACACACACATACACACACACACACACACACCCGGTCAGGATATTCTTGCACTCTCTCCTCGGGCAGATGTGGTAGGTCATTATGGCCCTTCTGTGCAGCTGGGAAACACCAGCACATTCCACTTCTGACTCCTCTGAAATCTGTTTAAAGATAGTAGTGAAAATTATTATTTAGAAATTTGTAAATAGCTCGGTATAGATACTTAGGGTCAGTGGGAAGGAGCCATGGAATTAGGTAGGGTGGGGGATGAAGGACAAAAATGTAACGAGTAAACAGCAAAGGAGCAGCCAGTGTTTAGGGGCTAAGTTTAGGCACCTCTGTTAGTGGAGGAATCCTGTCCTGACAGCTGAAATGAAACTGGGGAATAGTAGGAAGTCACTTACTACCCTGTTTCCCCAAAAATAAGACAGTGTCTTATATTCATTTTTGCTCCCAAAGATGCGCTAGGTCTTATTTTCGGGGGATGTAATTTGTTTCCATGAAGTAGGTCTTATTTTCGGGGAAACACGGTACCTCTCCTCCTCATTCTACTCCCTGAAATTCTGCCCCTGCATTGTCAGAGTGCTTACTGCTCTCCTGCTTGCATAAGCCATTCATCTTAGTCTGTAGCCAGGTCCCTGCGTGTCCTGTATCCTAGAAGACTGGGAACCCATGAGGAGGGAGGACCACCCTATTTGTCTTGACAGTCCATAGCACTTGTTCCTGGCACAGGGCAGACTCTTTAATTTATAAAGAGCAATTGAACAAATTTAGTTGAGGATATGGGGAAGCAAGAATATCAGTGCAGACAGACCCGTCTATGATCAGATGGTCTTGTAAGAAGTAGGGTTTGTGAAGGCTGGTGACTGGGTGCAGGGGATTAGAAGATGCTCATGGTTGCCAGGGAGGAGAGTGGGAGAAGAGTGGGAGAAAAGGAGTGGGCTGAGCAGGGCTCTAGAAAGACTGGGAAGGGCTTTAGCACTGGCCCGTGCAACAAGGTGGAACCTGGTACTGGGGGCCAGCCCCCACAAGCCTGAGAAAGAGCCTGTACTGCCAGGGCCTCTATCCTAGATAAACCAGCATGAACAAGGGATGTGTTCATTCCCATAGGTGGAGAGGCCAGTGTAGGGCTAGGGAATGGCTGGTCTCCGGTATATGCCCTCAGAATATATATGTATCCTCTGGCTCTTGCTCCTCTGTTCCACTGTCGGCACACCCTCACACTGAAGGACTGAGCAGCATCAAGCTTGTGTCCTGCATAAGTCCAGGGGCTGGCCCATCGACTGTAACTGGATTGCTTTTCCACAGCTGAGTTAGAGGTCCCGACTCAGGCAAGGCCACGGGACCAGGGAAGGGAGAGGCAACCCCAGAGAGGAAACGGGGGAGGGGTTCCTAGAGTGGGG
The DNA here is from genome assembly GCA_963924515.1 of Vespertilio murinus. Taxonomy (NCBI): domain Eukaryota; kingdom Metazoa; phylum Chordata; class Mammalia; order Chiroptera; family Vespertilionidae; genus Vespertilio; species Vespertilio murinus. Next base: position 100,806,732 of record OZ004708.1, read on the forward strand.
AGTGTAAACTGGATAGGCAAGACCATGGCAGGGCTCCAGGACCCTAGTTTGAATCACCATAAGAAGCAGAGGGCCTTTTACATGCTTCTGTGCACATAATCACTCTCTTCCATGTTTTTTAGCATCTCCATGACACGGTAAAGAGGAATCTTGATAGTACCACCTCCCCTCAGAATGGCGATCAGCAGAATGGCTATGGAGACCTCTTTTCTGGGCACAAGAAGACCCGCCGGGAGGTTCCCATGGGAGTAGGTGTCTCTTCCAATGGCCTGCCTCCAGCCTCCCCCCTCAGCCAGCCTGATGAGCCCGGTGCAGAGGCCAGCGGGAAGCACTCGCTAGGGTTGGACTCCATGAGCAAGAAGTGTCTGGCAGACTCGCACCTCCACCTGAATGGAGGCAGCAACCCCGGTGAGTCATTTCCTCTGAGCCTGAATAAAGAGCTGAAACAGGAGCCTGTCGATGACCTGCCTTGCATGATCCCAGGGGCCGGAGGCTCCATATCCCAAAGCAACCTGATGCCTGACCTCAACCTGAACGAGCAGGAGTGGAAGGAGCTGATCGAGGAGCTGAACAGGTCGGTGCCCGATGAAGACATGAAGGATCTGTTTACTGAGGATTTTGAGGAGAAGAAGGACCCGGAGTCTTCTGGTTCTGCCACACAGCCCCCCTTGGCACAGGACATCAATATTAAGACAGAATTCTCTCCAGCAGCTTTTGAACAGGAACAGTTAGGCTCTCCACAAGTGAGGGCTGGGTCTGTAGGACAGACCTTTATGGGTCCCTCATCCGGGCCTGTGAGCACAGATTCATCCAGCCTAGGGGGCTCTCAGCCTCTCTTCCACACCTCTGGTCAGCCCAGGGCAGAAAATCCCAGTCCCAACCTGATGCCGGCATCAGCCCAGGCCCAGAATGCACAAAGAGCCATCTCCAGTGTGGTGTTGCCTAGCCAGGGCTCAGGAGGGGCCTCCGAGCTGTCCTCTGCCCACCAGCTCCAGCAGATCGCCGCCAAGCAGAAACGTGAGCAGATGCTCCAGAATTCACAGCAGCCTGCCCCAGCACCAGCAGCAGGCCAGATGTCCACCTGGCAGCAGACGGGCTCCTCCCACAGTCCCTTAAATGCTCCTTACACCATGGAGAAGCCTGCCAGCCCTCCCAGCTACAAGCAAGAGTTCACCAACTCCAAACTGCTCATGATGCCCAGTGTGAACAAGAGCGCCCCTCGTCCCGGAGGTCCCTACCTCCAGCCCAGCCATGGAAACCTGCTGAGTCACCAGCCACCAAGTAACTTGAGCCAGAACTCCATGACTAACCAAGGGTCGATGCTGGACTATGGCAACACCAAGCCCCTTTCTCATTACAAAGCGGACTGTGGGCAAGGCAGCCCTGGGGTTGGTCAGAGCAAGACATCCCTGATGTCTTACCTTCCCCAGCAGCTCCCTCATCTGAGCAGTGAGCAGCAGAACTCTTTGTTTCTGATGAAACCAAAGCCGGGAAATATGCCTTTCCGATCTCTGCTTCCACCCAGCCAGGTGAGCCTATGGCTTTGCTCTCTTACTCCGCATCCCTGTATTTACCAGGTCCCTGGGGAAAGGGAAGGAGGGAGGGAGCCGCTGCAGTTGTCCTTTTCGGTCCTGGACACTAAATGGGTCTGGGCTGCCTGTCACTACTTGAGCCAGATTTTTTTTAAAAATATATTTTATTGATATTTTACAGAGAGGAAGGGAGAGAGATAGAGAGCTAGAAACGTCGATGAGAGAGAAACATCCACCAGCTGCCTCTTGCACACCCCCTACCGGGGATGTGCCCGCAACCAATGTACATGCTCTTGACGGGAATCGAACCTGGGACCTTTCAGTCCGCAGACCGACGCTCTACCACTGAGCCAAACCGGTTTCGGCTTGAGCCAGATTTAAGCTCCACAACCTGGGCATGTGCCCTGTCCGGGCCTGGGTTGAGAATAAACAAAAAAGAGTAAAAATTTATTTGGTTTTAACTATACACATTTTTGAGGAATCACCTGCACTTAGTCTTGTGTCTCTTTTGTGCTGCACAAAGTAATTTGTGGCTGGATTTTGCAGGTAAAGATCAGACTTAATGTGCTTCTTAGAGGCTTCTTCTTTTTTAACCACTTTTCAGAACTCTGTGTTCACAATGTTTTATTAAGTTTTAGTAAGCTTATAACCTTTTAGGTGAGTGCTGCTTTGTAACATATCTGAGTTCCGTGGTGCTTTAGTCATGATGCACAGGCCCAGCAAAACCACCTGTCTCGGGGGGGGGGGGGGGGAGCCTTCGAGGGCTGGGCCTCAGACAGTAATATATGTCCCTGCTTCCTCTAAGACAGGTTGCACACACTCCCTTTGCTCACTCCAGTGTGTCCTGGGCTGTTTTCCACATGTGCACATCAGGCCCATTGAAACGTTTTAACAGTGTGTGACAATAGTTGTGTAACGTGTATTGTCTCCTATTCTTCACTAGTGTAAGCAAGCCTGCAGTGAATACCTTCAGGTGTGCCTTTGTGTGTTTGTAGCTGGTAACAGCATGAAGAAATTGACATGCTTCCTGGGCACAGTGCTTTTGGAAAGTAATTTTGGCATTATGTATTTTTCATAAGCCATAAAAATATTCATAAGCATTGTCACATTATACCTCTGCAAAAAATAATCCCCCCAAAAGAGAAAGTTATATGCCAGATATTCATTGCATGTTTATATCTGATAGCCCCAGAACTGGAAGCAGTTTAAGCATCTTTCAACAGGAGCATGAATGTGTAAATGTTGAAGCTTCCACTCACGTCAGCCATTAAACTGCTGCATAGCCACTAGCAAGCGGTAACCTCAAGAAAGGGTGGCACCGTGATGACTGCCGTTTCAGTAGCACTTTGCACCTCACAAAGCACTCTTGTAGCCCGTGAGCTTCTGCAGATCGGGGTGAGAAAATCACATCAGAGTCTGTCTGCTCTAAGATTAAAATCCTGTACAGATTAAATACACAAACGAATAAGACTAGAAAGGAGCTCAAGAAGTTGAACTTGTCTAAATGATAATTGCTTTTTTCCTTTTTTGAGTTAAATTCCCCCCCCCCTTTATTTTAAAATGTAAGTAGTAATGTTGCAATAACATTGTGATAACCCTTGACATGACTCAATTTTGGTCCATGTATTAATTGAAAATATTCATTAAAGTTCTCATCAAGCCAAAACCGGATTGGCTCAGTGGTAGAGCGTCAGTCTGCGAACTGGAAGGTCCCAGGTTCGATTCCGGTCAAAGGCATGTACCTTGGTTGCTGGCACATCCCCAGGGAGGGGGTGTGTAGGAGGCAGCTGGTCGATGATTCTCTCTCATCGATGTTTCAAACTCTCTATCCCTCTCTCTTCCTCTCTGTAAAAAGTCAATAAAATATATATATTTTTTAAAGTTCTCATCAATACTCAGTATTTTTTAAGCATAAATATCTGACAAAATCATAGCAGTTTCTTCAGGAAAATGCTATATACAAGTGGGCAAACAAAACAATTTCGGGCAGTTCAGGGACAGTCCCATCACAGGAACCCAAGGTTTGCAAACCCAGAATATGGTGCGTCTCCATCACCCAAAGCCCCTCTGAGCGCTCCTCCTTGGGGCTCACCTGCACTTGTGCATTCCGGTGAGGAAAGCTGTATAAGCTACAGTTGCTTACAGAAGCTATTGCAAACCTATGAGCTTAAGTGTAAAATCACACCCTTGCCCCTGGCAAATCATAGGAAGCAAAGCTAGTAAGCTGCTAGTAACTGTTCATTTCTGGGCCTGGAGACTCGGGTGTTTGCTGCCTTGGTCTCTGGCCCAGCCCTGTAGGTCACTGCACTGTAGTCCTCTGTAGGGAGCCAGGCTCGCATTGGATGGAGCTCATCTGTTCTGATCAGGGCTTATGGACTCTATCGTGAACCACCTGACTCGAGAACCCCCTTCTCTGTGTTGACAGGAGCAGAACCCTCCCAACGTCCCTGGGTCAGCCCAGGCCTCCAGCATGGGGACCCAGCCGCCCACTGTGTCAGTGGCCAGCACTCACAGTAGCACCTCCTATCTCAGTGGCCAGCAACAGGCAGCTGTGATGAAGCAGCATCAGTTGCTTTTGGATCAACAAAAACAGAGGGAGCAGCAGCAAAAGCATTTGCACCAACAGCAGTTCTTACAGAGGCAGCAGCACCTTCTGGCAGAGCAGGTAAAGAGAAAAGGGGAAGAAAACCGTCCCCGTCCACCCCTTCCCTCTCCCCCCCTCCCCGTCTCAGCCTGCCTCCCGAGTCACCGCAGTGGCCCCAAGCTCAGCTGGGTGCCATGTGAATGTGTGCTCGTTGCATGTTTGGCAGTAGAGTGCTTTGCCCTTTAAAACCTTTCTGTGAGTGTGGCATTTCTCAGACAGTGGTAGCCTGTGTCAGAGCAGCTTTTATGTCATTTAGTGGGGATTAATGAAGGCAGAATCTGTGTCTAAAACTATATGTTTTGGAACATTTGTCCATGTCCTTTATCGGCAGCTGCTAATGCACTGAGCTTCCCACTCAGTCAATTCACTGTGGGGCCCAGCTTGGTTGTAAATGTAGAGTTTGTGTTAGGTCAGCAGTGTGAAGTGGGAAAGTGAAGACCTGCCCGAGGTCCTGGGGTTGTAGAGTCAGGATCAACAACTCCCTCTAAGGCAGGGGTGGGCAAACTTTTTGACTTGAGGGCCACAATGGGTTCTTAAACTGGACCAAAGGGCCGGAACAAAAGCAACCTGACCATGCTGGCACTCTCATCTTGGGCTGCTGGTGAAGGAGCGGAGGGGAGAGCAAGAGAACCCTCCGCTCTTTCGGCTCCGCAGGCCGTAGTTTGACCACAGCTGCTCTAAGGCCTGCAGTTCATCCACTTGGTCACCAAGTAAAGTGTGAAGGTGCCAAGGTTCTCAGGATTTTAAATTACATCCTTAAGACTTAGAGAAGCCCCAGCTGGGTTGCTCAGGGGTCAGAACATCAGCCTGCATATCAAAGTGTTGCAGATTCAATTCCCATTCAAGGGCACATACCTCAGTTGTAGATTCATCCCCGGCCCTGGTCAGGGCATGTGCTGGAGTCAACCAATCAATATTTCCTCCTCCTCCTCTTCTTCCTCCTCCTCCTCCTCCTCCCCCCCCCCCCCCCCCCATCCACTCTCTCCAAAAATAAATGGAAAAAGAACATAAGAAAAGAACTAGCTATTCATGGTTCAAGTTTATTGAGAATGACTTTGAAACCTACATCACTACTTTGGTTCTGCCATTTTTTAGAAAACAGCTCTATATATGACACAACCCACTTAAAGTGAATAATTCTATAGTTTTTAGTATATTCAGAGTTGTACAACCATCACCACAGTTTTAGAACCTTTTATCACCTAAACAGAAACCCTACCCAGCTGGCATGGCTCAGTGGTTGAGCATCAATCTATGAACTAAGAGGCCTTGGTGTGATTCCTGATCAGGGCATGTGCCCAGATTGTAGGGCATCAGGAGGCAGCCAATCAGTGATTCTCTCTCATCACTGATGTTTCTTCCTCTCCCTCTCCTTCCTCTCTGAAATCAATAATAATAATAATAATATATATATATATATATATATATATATATATATATATGAAACTCTAAACCCTATATCTATTAAAAGTTATTTCCCCCATCTTCCAGGCCTACGCAACCACTAATCTACTTTCTGCCTCTATAGTTTTTTCTATTTGTGAATATTTCATATAAGAGGATTCAGGGTTCAACTTTGTTGTAGCATGCATCATTATTTTCCTGCTTTTTATGACAGAATAATATTCTGTTGCATGAATATGTCATATTTCATTGCTCAGTTTGTTGGTAGACAGTTGGGTTGTTTCCTGAACTTTTTGTGGACATATGTTCTCCGCTCTCTGAGTGTATATCTAGGGGTGGGACTGTTGGGTCCTGTGGTAACTCCTGTGTTGAACCTTTGGAAGAATTGCCAGACTGTTCTACAAAGTAGCTACACTGTTTTACATGTCCACAGCAGTGTATGGAGGTCTGGTTTCTCCGTATCTTCCCCACACTTGTCTTTTTTATTCTAGCCATCCTGTAGTGCATGTGAAGTGGCATGCCATTGTGGCTTGTGCCTTCCTTCAGAGTGATTTTGTTTGTTTGTCTGTTTTTAATCCTCATCTGAGGATATTTTTTTCCCATTGATTTTTCCAAAGAGAGCGGTAGGATGGGGGAGAGACAGAGAGAGAGAGAAACATTGATGTGAGAGAGGCATATTAATCGGTTGCCTCTTGCATGAGCCCAGGGAATCGAGCCTGCACTGAGGTATGTGCCCTTGACTAGTATTGAACCCGTGACCCTTCAGTCTGTGGGCCAACGCTCTAACCACTGAGAAAACTGGCTAGACCTCATAGTGTTTATTAAAAATCACCAAAATGAGATCGGGAGCAATATATGATAGTCCTCAGGAGTCTGTCTGTGAGTAACAAGCTTGGACAGTTTTCTCTGATCTAACACTGTTTTTCTTTTCTGTGGGTCTTGTTTGGTTCTGTTCTTGGAATTTTCTAGGAGAAACAGCAGTTTCAGCGCCATCTGACCCGCCCACCACCTCAGTACCAAGACCCGACACAGAGCACCTTCCCACAGCAGGTTGGGCAGTTCACAGGTGAGGGGCATCGGGTGATGGAGTTGGGCAGGGGAAGATAGGCATGCCCAGAGCAGGTGGTATGCTCCACTTGTGCTGAGTTTACTTTGCTCATATAAACTTCAGTCTGCCTACAGGGCCTGCTTTCAGGTCACCCTACAGGCCAGAAGAGGGTGAGAGAGGCAGACCACTTCGGCTAAGTACTTTGGCTGTGCTGACTATATGGTCTTTTGAAGCAAAATCATATCTAGTTAAAAGACATCTTATCAATAGGAAGTGTCTTCTGTAATTCTTTTTCCTTTTAATTTTTATTAAATACCGGAGGCCTGGTGCACGAATTCTTACACGGGAGGGGCCTCTCTGAGTGGCCTGCAGGATCGACTCTGACATCCCCCAAGGGATCCCAGATTGCAAGAGGGTACAGGCCAGGGTGAGGGACCCCACCAGTGCACAATCAGGTCGTGGAGGACTGCAGGAAGGCTCTAGGGCATGTCTGGCCCATTGCACTCAGTCCTGATCAGCTGGGCCCCAGCAGCAAGCTAACCTATTGTTCGAAGTGTCTGCCCCCTGGTGGTCAGTACACATCATAGCGAGCAGTTGAGCAGCCTTAGCATATCATTAACATATTATACTTTGATTGATTGGACAGACAACCGGACATTTAGCATATTAGGCTTTTATTATATAGGATATTGGGGTGACAGTAGTTTACAGGATCATAGAGGTGTCGTATGTACATTTCTGTGATATGTTATCTACATATTGCACTGTGTGCTCACCAGCCAAAGTCAAACTGTCTTCTGGCATCATTTCTGTAATTCTTAAGAAAGTTCTTTGCTTCAGTAAAATTATCTCTCCCAGTTTCCCGATAAGGAGACACTTAATGCACCTGTGTGGGCTTTGCTTCTTTTTTTCTTCCTGCTCGCTTTGGTGTCACAAATGGCAACATCAGCCCTGGGCAGCTGACCAGGAAAGGAAAGAAGCACTCTGGAAGGTCTCAGCTGCCACATGTCAGATATGCAAGGGAACCAGGCTACCATTGCTCAGTCTGTCACTCCCGAAATACATAGAGATGCCAGGTGACAGATGCCGTGAAATGTGGTTTGCTCTTGGAATATCTTCAAAACCTGTCCTTTTCTCGGTCAGTGACTCTCACTATAGTGTCCCAGGGAAACTGACCACAGCTGTGCATTCTGGAAGAGCCCAGGTGAATTTTATGTGCATGCTGACCAGGACGGAGGAGTTGAAGTCAGCAGGCATCTCAGAAGCCTGGGTCTTAGCCAGCTTTCCTGCCTTCATCCCATCTGTTGTTGTTGTGGGCTGTCAGTGGGAGTGAAATAGACTGTATCTTTTCCTCCACCCAGTTTTTAGTTAGGTGCAAGTGGAAAGAGTGAGAGGAGCAACAATGCTCAGGTAAGGCCAACCCCTAAACAATTGCTCTCCTACCCACAAAGTCTGCCTCAGCGAGCGGTGTCACCATGAATCCATTGCTTAAGGCAGAGGTCCAGGCAGCAAGTTCCCTGAGGACAGAGGACAGAACCTGCCTGTCACATTTCTTGCTATGTCTCCAGCACAGCACCCACCAAAAGCAGACGCTCTATAAACGCCTGCTGACTGCAGTCTATACTCGTTCCCTGAAGAATGAGCTCAAACATTCTCCCTCTGTCACCCCTGGGGTGGTACATTTGTGTGCACCCTCATCTAAGTGATTTTAACAGCTCCTGCCCATCAGGATGTAAACCACAGTCACAATCCAGTTACCCTTCGGCTTTGCAGCCCTGCCCTTCCCATGGCAGCCACAGCTCTTGTGAATCTGCTGGGGCTGTCTCTTCACTTTTGTCTCTAACCAGCTGGATGCTTTCGCCACAGCCCAGCTACAGAGTTCCCCAAACATGCCTTTCATAACTTCATACCTTTGCATACACTCTTCTCTATGTCTAGAGTACAGCTTTTCCAAACTGCTAAACTTCTGTCTACCCTTTTTTTTTAATACATCAATATTTACTTTGCTTAGTAATAGAACTTTTTAAAAATATTTTATTTCAGAGAGGAAGGGAGAGGGGGAGAGAGATAGAAACATCAGTGATGGGAGACAATCAATGATCGGCTGCCTTCTGCACACCCCCTACTGAGGATCAAGTCCCCCAACCCAGGCATGTGCCCTGACCAGGAGTCGAACTGCAATCGCCTGATTAATATGTTTTTTAAATATTTTTAATTGATTTCGGAGAGGAAGGGAAAAGGAGAGAGACAGAAACATCAAAGATGAGAGAGAATCACTGATCAGCTGCCTCTTGCACATCCCCTACTAGGGATCGAGCCCGCAACCTGGCATGTGCCCTTGACCGGAATTGAACCCAGGGACCCTTCAGTCCACAGGCTAACGCTCTATCCACTGAACCAAACCAGCCAGGGCTTGATTCATATGTTGACACTTGACCACTGAGCCATATCAGCCGGGCTAGCCTACCCTTTTAAAACACAACATACTTGTCATCATCTCTCTGAGCCTTTCCCAAGTCTCCCAGGCATTGAGCTTTCATCCCCTGTGCTCCCACAGCCTGCTGCCTGGTCTTTGTTGTAGCCCTGTCACAGCACATGGTGCCTTCACCTCCCTGCGGCAGGTCCTTGGAGCCCCCAGTGCCCAGCACAGGGCCTCACAGAGCAGAGATTGGGTGGGCCTCGGAGGGTGAACCAATCAAGTCCACTGGCTTCTCTCTCCTCGCTCTGCCCTTCCCCAGCACCTGTCTTAATCTCCTCGTTGCTGCAGCTGCAGACGGCTGCCCCTCAGCCCAGGCTCTCAGAGGTCCCACTGGATTCTGATTCTGCTGTTTGTGCCCATTGGCTAGCAGCTGCACCTTGGGTCGTGGAGGTGTCTCCATTGTGGTGGTCAAGAAATGCCAACTTGAGCCGAAACCGGTTTGGCTCAGTGGATAGAGCGTCGGACCCTGCAGACTCAAGGGTCCCAGGTTTGATTCTAGTCAAGGGCATGTACCTTGGTTGTGGGCACATCCCCTGGAGGGGGAGGTGCAGGAGACAGCTGATTGATGTTTCTAGCTCTCTCTCCCTTCCTCTCTAAAAAAATCAATAAAATATATTTTTTAAAAAGAAGAAGAAATGCCAACTTGATTGACAGAATCTTCTGTCTTCTAGGGTCTTCGGCCACCGTGCCTGGCATGAACAACTTGGGTCCGTCAAACTCCAACTGTCCTCGGGGATTCCCTCAGGCCGGGAATCTGATGCCAATGGGCCCTGGACACGCCTCAGTTTCCTCTCTCTCTTCAAACTCAGGCCAGCAGGACCGGGGTGTCGTCCAGTTCACTGGCTCCCAGAGCATGCCGCAGGGCAGCCTCTATGGCATGGCCTCTGGCATAACCCAGATAGTTGCCCAGCCCCCACCACAGGCCACCAATGGACATGCCCACATTCCACGGCAGACCAGCATGGGCCAGAACACCTCAGTCTCCGCCGCCTATGGACAGAACTCTCTGGGGAGCTCTGGCCTCTCCCAGCAGCACAGTAAGGGAACCCTGAACTCTGGTTTAACTAAGCCACAGGTCCCGAGGGTGTCGGCAGCCATGGGAGGCCAGAATCCCTCCTGGCAACATCAGGGAATGCCGAACCTGGGTGGCCAGGCCCCGGGGAGCAACACCGTAAGCCCTTTCACGGCAGCCTCCAGTTTCCACATGCAGCAGGCCCACCTGAAAATGTCCAGCCCGCAGTTCTCCCAGACGATGTCCAGTAGGCCCCTGGCCCCCATGAGCTCAGCGGCTGCAGCGGGGCCCATGTTGACTCCCGTGAGTGCGCAGCAGAGGACCAGTGCCCCCGCCCCAGCGCCTCCCCAGGGAGCCCCACAACAGGGCTTGCCAGGCCTGAGCCCTGGTGGGCCTGACCTGGGGGCCTTCAGCCAGAGCCCTGCCCCGCCCATGGGCGGCCGAGCAGGGCTGCACTGCACCCAAGCCTACCCTGTGCGGACTTCGGGCCAGGAGCTGCCCTTCGCCTATAGCGGGCAGCCGGGGGGCAGCGGGCTGTCCAGCATGGCTGGGGACGCCGATCTGATCGACTCCCTGTTGAAGAACAGGACTTCGGAAGAATGGATGAATGATTTGGACGACCTTTTGGGGCCTCAGTAATGGGAGGATTTATGATGTTTTCAGTGTTCATACATCCTGTATTTTTGTTCTCACATTCAACAATGAGCAACTGTTTGGACCAAAAGCTCAGAGCCCGGGTTGCTGGGTGGGTAGAGCAAAGGCTGTGACCGAGGCCCCACCGGGCAGGATCTGCAGAGCCCCCTGCTCCAAGCCAGCAGTGCGGTCTGTCGGGCTGGCCCCAGGCCATCTGCTGGCGTCATTACCTGGTGTTGGGACAGCAGGACAGGGTTCTACAGGTGGTTTTCTATCCACATGACCAAAACCCAACAGTTAGAGCAGTCAAACCCACAACGTCAGGCTTAAAAATCTGTGCCATCATGTTGGCTAAATCCAAGATTTCTCTACTTGCCCTAATGTTGGGGACAAGTTTTTGTTGGAACTTTATATAGCAGAATTATTTGCAATTTGTAGCATAGTAACAGATTAAATTTTTTTAAAGTTTAAAGCAGAATAGGTGGTGGTGGGAGTTAATTAAGTGGCATTGGAAACCGAGGGCTTCCTTTGAAGGGCCTCTTTTATTCTTGCTCTTTGTCGGCTTTCAGGGAGTGTCACTGGAAAACCTCTCCGTAAGTAAAGTCTGTGACTGCCTGTACCGGGCACGGGTGCTGTGAGGTGCCAGGGCCGGTGACCTGTGCGTCTCCAGCAGCCCCTCCTTCCGGAGCGGTCCTTCTGGGGACCCTGGTGGAGGAATCCCTTCCTCCCATGCGCTGGTAGCAGCCCGCAGGCTGAATGCGGAGCGGGATATTTAGGATTCCTGTGTCCCCGTCTGTTGTAACTTCCCACCTTCTGCAGTTAGTTTCTCTGACGACGTATATTTAATGTATTAGAAGGTGATCATTGTTGAGTTGTGCACAGATGTCTTTCCTTCACCCCATTTGCCCTTCCTTTTTCTCCAGCCCAACTGGAAAACCTCCTTAAGGCAACCATTTACCAGATTGGAGAGGGAAGTCAGGACAGTTCCTTGGGGGAAGGGCTCCCTCCCCAGGACAGCCTCAGGGAAGGAGAGGGGAAGGCGAGCCCTCTGGCTCTGCAGGGAGGCCAGGCCCAGGCCCCTTGCTTGGGGAAAGGACTCCACTTTGTTTTTCTCTTGCCTCTGCCAGTGTCAGAGATTGCACTTTTAAAGGTAATTGCTTTATAACACTAACACATCCTAAGGACTCTAGGGGATTTCTCTTGTAAGGTCTATGAATTAATGGACTTGACTAAGCTAAGAGTGGGCTGCTTGTGGAAATGAGGATGGAGAGAGCACTTTGGTATAAGGAAAGCAAAGTGGTCAGCACAGGGTGAGACCCTTTGACGGTGATGGAGAGGAAGTGGTACGCGGAAGAGTGGGAGTATGCAGAGTGGTCTCCAGAAACCGCAGCTCCGTTTCCCTGGAGTCTCCAAATGGTTAATGCAAGGAGTGTCACCCGTAAAGAACTGAGCCAAGGAACATTCATGCGACCAGCCTGAAGGGATGGGGGTTGTACTCACGTTGGTAATGATTTGCACCAGCCGTGCCTTGCTGAGGGTCCTTGGACCCTCAGATCCTCTTCTCTAATAGCCATTTTTCACCACAAATGGTGATGTTGGGCCATTTCCCCTCTAACTGCCCTCCCTGCCTTTCCCTGACGCTGAGCTTAGCTTTCGAAGAAGGGAATGAGTGAATCAGCCAGTGAAGAGTCCACCCTCTGAGTGAGTTCCCCAGTCTGAAGGGGAAGCGGGTGACTTCAGCAGGTTTTCTACCAAAAATAGTGGGTGAAGGCTAATGGTGGGCCCTTGTTCCTCTCTCCCTCTGGCTGCTGCTCACCTGTCCCCGGGCACTCCCCCTCCCTCCTGGGAGGGCTGCCCCGCCTTAGTCCTGGGCCACCTAGATAGACAGCAGGTTCTCACTGCTGTAGTGTCAGAGCAATAAAATGTGATGCTTGGGGTCCCCCCAGAGAGCTGCCCGTGGTTTTATTTATGAACCTGGTTTTGTGGGGGAGAGGACCCCACTGCAGAGCAAACCCTCCCCCCATCTTCCAGGAGCCATGACTCACAAGGGTGCTCGGACTTTGTTATACACATTTGCTTTGTGTAAATAAATGTTTACAATTTTATATTAAAGATGGAATAAGTGTTAGAGCTTCTGACTGTATATTTTTTACTTTTATAGATGTTTAAACTATGATTCTTTATATATGTGTTCTGGGGGAGCTATGGTAAGTTTTATGACAAACAATTGGTATTAACTTTTTATTGTCATCAAAGTACATAAAAATCCTATTAATCCCCTTATTCTTCTACTTCCCTTAACTCTGATATACACCAAAAAGAAATCCTGCCTCGTTTTATCATAAAATAAAAGTATTTTGCTAGTATGGAAACTGCCTGTGTATTGACTTAACATGGCAGTGCCTGCAGGGTGGGCAGAGTGGTGTGGGCCGTGACTGCTTTGTTGGGCAGCTGATTTTCTTTTGGGGTTTCTCTGTTTTCTTATTGAGCACAGGGGGCGGGGGTTTGGCTTGGGTTACCTTGGTATTTGAAGGTAGGTATGGAATAGAACTCACGTCATTCAGGGTCGCCCGGCTCTCCCGGCCTCACATCTAATGTGAGGGAAGACGGACAGACGAGACCTCCATTCTTCTTGAGGGAAAGATTTCAATCAAGAGACAAAGTAGAAAAGCAAACAAGAATGTATTAAACAAAGCAAGATGTACCTTGGAGAGTGAAACAAGGAAGGCCAGAGAAGCAGCAGCAGAACCTAGGCCGGGAAGTCAGAGAAAAGAGGGCCTTGCAGACAGACAGGGCCAGGGGGTCGGCCCAGGACAAGCTGCTGCTGCCCATTGCTCCCCTGGTTGCAAGCTTCAGGGTGTCCCCTAGAGACTAGGGTATATGTATCTGAGGGGAGGAGGAGGGAAGGGGATGGCTCCGTGTGCTCCCGGTGGAGGGAGCCCACTGGGACCTTCAACCACGCTGGCCAAGCACGCACCACTTACTCTGAAGTGTTCTTCTTTTAGGGAAGATAGGTTTACTAGGTGGGCACAAATACTGTTTGTCTCACTGTCCCTGTTCTGCCTGTCCTGGGCTTTTCCTAGCTTTACTACACTGTAACAGTTGGACCAGTCTTTTCCTTCTTTTTTTTAAAAAAAAATATATTTTATTAATTTTTTACAGAGAGGAACAGAGAGTCAGAAACATTGATGAGAATCATCGATCAGCTGCCCCCCTGTACACCCCCCACCAGAGATGCGTCCGCAACCAAGGTACATGCCCTTGACCGGAATCGAACCTGGGACCTTTCAGTCCGCAGGCCGGTGCTCTGTCCACTGAGCCAAACCGGTTTTGGCTTTTTTTTTTTCTTTTCTTTTCTTAATCCTCACCCAAGGATATCTTTCCCATTGATTTTTAAAGAGTGGAAGTGGGGAGAGAGGCACATCAATTAGTTGCCTCCTGCACCCCCAGCAGGGCCGGGGAACCTGCAAACGAAGGATTCCTTGACCAGAATCAAACCCAGGACCTTCCAGTCCTCGGGCTGACACTCTATCCACTGAGCCAAACCAGCTAGCGCCAGATCCTTTAGTTCTTAATAGTTCAAATGTTTTACAGCCATACCTTACAGATGTTGCAGGTTTGGTTCAGAGTCATTCCTCTCAAACCTGCTGCTTCCAAGTTTTCTTTAGCATCTCACCTCCCGGCCTTCACAGAACTGAAGGGACCTGGGCCTGGCTCTGGGGTAGGCTTTGGCGTAAGGCAGGGTGAGCCTTTTTTCTAGTCATTCACACAGCCTTTTTAGGCCATTTGGGTTTTTATAACCTGCGTGGGCCACACGCAATTACCACTTAGAAATTAGCCTGCTGTGTTTGCTCAAATGAACCCCTCCTGCCTCGGCAGGTCCAGACATCCTTCTCTTCTCGCCCCCCCCCCCCCCCCCCACACACGGCTTGAGGGAATGCTGTGGCTGGTCTGAGCCACCACGACCATTAAACGTCTCCACATCAGCAATGAGCGCTCACTTTCTTACCATCTGCGTGTTCACTGAGCAGCACTTGGCAGTTCCTTCAAGAACTTCCCTGGCCTTCACAACGTGGTTGACGGCGCAGGAGTCCTCGGCTTCCAGCACGCCTTCCTCACACAGCTTGCTCATCCCCAAGCTTCTGTCTATAAGTTGAGAGACTCATGCACTCGAACATTCACTAGTAAAAGCCATGATAGGGAACCCTATGCACTGCTGATGGGGATGCAGATGGGTGCGGCCACTATGAAAAACTGGAGTTTCCTCAAAAACATTAAATACACAACTGCCATTTGACCCAGTGATCCCACTTGTAGGAATATATCCTAAGAACCCCCAAACACCCATCAGAAAGAAAGTATGCACCCCTCTGTTCATAGCAGCTCAATTTACAGTCGCTAAGATCTGGAAACAGCCCATCTGTAGATGAATCAAGAAACTGCGCTGTGGTACATTTATACCATGGAACACTATGCAGCAGTAAAAAAAAAAAAATCTCTTACCCTTTGAGAGCATGGAGGGACCTGGAGAACATGCTAAGTGAAATATATCAGAGAAAGACAAGTATCACATGATCGCACTCATATATGGAATCTAACAAACTGATGACATGGAAGCATGGAATGGAGTGTGGAATCTCTGAGGAAAGAGGGCCAGAGCAGGGAGGTAATCAATCAACCAAAGAACTTGTATGCATGTGAACATAACCTATGGTGCAGACCGGGAGGTGGTGAGGGCCTGGGGTGGGGGCAGGGAGGGCTGGAGGGGATTGATGGGGGGGAAAGGGGACATTTTAATACTTTCAACAATAAAGATTAAATAAAATAAAAGCCGTTAAAGGATTGTTAATTGGCCTGATGTCAATATTGCTGGGTCTCAGGGAAGTTCACTCTCCCCAGTAATCAAAGAAGTGCAAATTAGAACCAAAGTGAGCGTGCTCTGCCCGCCAGGTTACCCCAGGCGAACCAGTGCTGGCTGCAGTGTGCTGAGGCAGGCTGTGATACAACTTCTGTGGGAAGAAATTTTGTAAAAGCTATCAGGTTCCTTAAAATGTTCATGCCACCTGTCCAGTCCAGCAGTTCCAACCCTGAGAAGCCATCTTTGCATCTCATCATGGCTGCAGAGAAAGGTTATAGCACAGTGGCATTACCGCTGCAAAAACCTGGGCAGTCTCCACGGCTGCCAGAGGGCGGATTAGGTGAGGGCAGTATTTCCACTTGATGAGATACCAAACACTTATTTTAAATACTTAGGGAGGTTTAAACTTGGGCTACTTATATTACCAGCCGATAAAAAGAAATTGGCTAATAAAACCAAAAATTCCCAGCCTGGGCTCAATCCTAAGGTTAACACTATAGCTCCCAAAGTCAAAGGCGGCACAACAGCCAGGCATCGGGGGTAAGGAGGTTCCCAAGCTCTGAAGCTCTGCCACAATCCTGGGTCCGTCTGTCTGCTGCCATCCTGGGTCTGTCTGCTGCCATCCTGGGTTTGTCTGTCTGTTTGCTGCCATCCTGGGTCTGTCTGTCTGCTGTCATCCTGGGTCTGTCTGTCTGTCTGTCTGCTGCCATCCTGGGTCTGTCTGTCTGTCTGCTGCCATCCTGGGTCTGTCTGTCTGTTCGCTGTCATCCTGGGTCTGTCGCAGGTCACCCGCCGGCTGGAGGAACTGGAGGAGGTCCCGCCAGGGACAGTGTGCCCTGATGTGGAGGATCTGCTGTGCCCTGGCATTGCCCTGAGAGCAGAAACAGAGCTGGAGTACGAGGGCAAGACCTTTGCCCGGACCTTGCAGTCTCTGCGGAGGAACGTCACAAGCAGGTCAACAAGATGGTTTCCGATGGTGCGAGTGGGAAGGAGCTCCAGCAGAGTGAGAAGAGGGCGCTGGCACTGCAGAGTGAGGGAGGCCGAGGCATGTTCAGAGCGGTGGCAGGGCAGGCCCTCGAAGGAGCCGGACAGTAGCCAGGCCGAGCGAAGGCGGAGCATTCACACAGCCCGTGGGGAACAGACGGTCCCCAAAGAAAGAGCGCCGTGCACAGGAGGGCAGGAATGCTGGGAACGCGGTGAACAGCTGCTGACCCGAGTGTTGAATTTAAAACACAAAGGCGCACCATGGCCCACAGGGGAGTGGGTCCTCCCTGCTCGGGAGATGCCCAGGGAAGAAGGGTGTCTGTCCATTCCTGCCAGCAGCAGCAGCATTCCAGTACGGCAGCCTGGACGCTGCGCCCTCCACCTGACACTGATGTAAGATACTAGTGGATGCCAGCTGCCACTGGCCATTGTCTTTAAAGAGCAGCCTGAAGGCCGGCCAGCTGTGGTGGTGGTATATCCAGTTATGAGAGAGAATCATTGATCGGCTGCCTCCTGCACGCCCCCTGCTGGGGATGGAGTCCACAACCCAGGCATGTGCCCTGACCAGGAGTGGAACTGTGACCTCCGGGTTCATAGGTTGATTCTCAACTACTGAGCCACACGGGCTGAACCCCTCCTTGATACTTGTTTGTAGGAATGAGTTCAAACGAGTGACTCCAGATCATTTCATGGTGATGAAGGCAATTCATATATATATATATATATATATATATATATATATATATATATATATAATTGATTTTACACAGAGGAATTGAGAGGGATAGAGAGCTGGAAACATCAATGAGAGAGAAACATCGACCAGCTAGCTGCCTCTTGCACACGCACCACTGGGGATGTGCCCGCAACCAAGGGTACGTGCCCTTGACATGAATTGAACCCAGGACCTTTCAATCTGCAGGCTGACGCTCTATCCACTGAGCCACACCGGTTTCGGCAGCAATTCCTTTTCTAAAGTAAGCATTTATTAAAGACGCAAGGCTCACAGACCTACTACTTCTGAGCTGGAATCCGATGGGCTTTCCCACCGAGTTTGGAAAAGTAGGTCTGGAGGGCGCTCCCGGGGTTATGCCCTCTGTCTATAGATGTGAATTCCCTGCGGATATCCTGGCACAGGTTAACGCAGGAGCTCTCCCTCCCTTTCACTCCGTTACAGAGTTCCAGAATTTATGAGAGGCACTTGGCAATGAACTCCCGAAGCTTCTCGGTCAAACAGCGGGATGAGAGAAGACTGCACTCCCCCCCCCCCCCCCATCAGCTTCGGGCGGTTTAGCCATGTGTTCTCTAGATGCTTTAAGTTCCTTCCCTTCTCCCCCTTCCCCTCCCCTCCTCCCGGCTCTTTGGAGAGACACCGTGTGCCCTCCAGCCCCCTGGCTGGGGGAGGTGAGGGCTCCTCTTTCCCCGCTCCTTGCAGGCTGCCAAGCTGTTCGGCCTGTTTGTTTTATTGTCTCCGCTTCCCCGTCCCTCCTGCCCTGAAAGGGCCCTCGCTTCTCGCTGTCTGTCCGGACCAGAAGGAGCAAGGTGGCTATAAAGCTGTTGAAATATGCAAAATGGTGGTTGCCTGTGACCCTGGTCCAGGCTGGTGGCTGAACGCCACCGGAAGCTGAGGGCACTCCGGGCGGCGGGAAGGGCGGCCGGCCGGTGTCGGAACAGCCTCCTGGGCGGGGGGACCTGCCCCGCCTGGCTGCCTCCCCGGCCGCCGGGGCTCGGCTGGCTGCCTGCGGGGGCTGCTCCGGGGCGCGGACGCCGCATGAAGTGTGACCGACCCCACCGCCCCCAGAGCCAGAGGGCACCCCGCAGTGTCCTGAGGTGCGGCCTCCGGGAGGGTGACCTGCCAAGGAAAAGGGGTGCTGTCTGCTGCAAAAACACACGTGACGGGAAGTGCAGCGCCTGCCCCGGGGCCAGGGCGTGGGGTGTGGGCGTGCAGGCTTCCGGCTCCTCCCGCCAGGCCACGCTGCGAGGCCCTTGGGGGGGAGGAGGGCAGCCGGGGGGGCGGAGGAGGGGCAGCCGGGGGGGGGGGGGGAGGGCAGCCGGGGGGGGGGAGGGCAGCCGGGGGGGAGGGCTGCCGGCCGCCGCGGGGGCTCCGTCCGTGCCGTTCTGGGGAGAGAGCGGACGGTGCTCCCCCCGGGAAGCGGTGAAGGCCCCGCTGCACTGGGTGCGCTAGCTTCCTCACTCCTGACACAGGGCCGCCCCTCATCTGGAATATTAAGGGTTTACGTGGGTTCTTTGCTTTCAAACGTATCCAGGCTCTTGCCCTGGCCGGCAGCGCAGTGGTTAGAGCCCCAGGCTGTGCCTGTGTGGTTCCTGGGCGCGGACAAGTGTGTGTTCCCCGTTAGCGAAAGCAAGCCACAAACAATAACGAGGCGGGAAACAGTCTGGCAGTCTTTGGGGTGGATGCCATTTCCCTGGGAAGACGGGCAAGATGTTTCCGTTCACCCCATCAGCACTGCGGACATTCCGGGACTCTAAATTCGTGTGGACTTTTTTTTTTCTTCTAAACAACTTTAAAGAAAAATAACATGTAAACTAACTGACTAGAGCAGTGGTCAGCAAACTGTGGCTCTTTGGCCCCTGGAGTGTGGCTCTTCCACAAAATACCACGGCCTGGGCGAGTCTATTTTGAAGAAGTGGCGTTAGAAGAAGTTTACGTTTAAAAAATGTGGCCCTCAAAGGAAATTTCAATCTTTGTCCTGTTGATATTTGTCTCTGTTGACTAAGGAGTTTGCCGACCACCGAACTAGAGTACTTGGAAAAACATGGTCAGCAAAAGGGAGGCGGAGCTGTTGCCAGTGAGCAAATTCTTTAAATTTAATCAGTCCTTTATAAAACTTCCCAATTAATTAGTAAATGATGGCTTATTTTAATAGCCTTCACATTGGTTGCTATTTAGATAAGACATTCTAAAAAACTATTTTGTGCCTTGAATGTGTTAAATGTGTATTAGTGCAACATTGTAAAAGTGAATTTCTACTCTGTATCTAAATGTATACCATCCACTTGTAAATGACTATAAGCTATTAAGTGATTGCCTTCTTTTTTTTAGAATGTCTTATCTAAATAGCAACCAATGTGTAAGGCTATTAAAATAAGCCATCATTTACTAATTAATTGGGAAGTTTTATAAAGGACTGATTAAATTTAAAGAATTTGCTCACATACAAAAAAATAAAAAAGCTGTGACAGTGCAAAGACCTCAAAAACATGAAAGTAAGTTGTGATAAACATGGAAACACACAGATCATGATTCCCTTCATGGTAAGTGGCCAGAAAAGACACACAGGAGGGACAGAGAGCAGAGCAGTGCGGGACTGCTGGTTTGGAACTGTGAACCAATGTGAAATGTGAACCGGGGCTGGTTTGGAATTGTGGGTGATGAGGTGGCGAGGATGCTCTCAGCCCGGACCATGTGGATGCTTGCACAGGGAGTACATTTACTAAAAGCCATTAAATTACATATTTTAAAGGGTAAAACTTTGGTATATAAATGATACACCTCAACTAGTTTGCTCTTTAAAATATTACGGAGAATGCTGGTACACCCTCCACCCAACTGTTAAAATCCTTTATAACAACAGTACAATTATTAAAAAAAAAAAAAAGGAAATTAACATTGAAATAAAGACTGTTAACGAATCAACAGATCTTACTCAAATTTTGTCCCATCATGCCCTTTTTCTGACTTGGGATCCCATCTTGGATCACATTGCCTGGAACTGTCACGCCTCCTCGGTCGCCCCGAGTCTGGGACAGTTGCCCGGCCTTTGTGGTTTATGTCCTTGGCCCCAACCAGGTGTGGCCCTGCCTACCCCGCTGGTGGGCCCGGGCCAGACTGCTGTCCGAGGAGCCGGTGTTCAACCTGCCAGCACTTAGGTCTTACATTGGACCAAAGAACTGTTATAGGACAGCAAGAAGCTAGAAAAACTCCGAGGTGGGAGGAGCAGGGGAACAGAGACAAAATAATTACACAAGGCCTGCAGTGTGGGCAGCGGCAGCTGGTTATAAACAATAAGCCACTGCCCTCCCCAAACCAAGGACACTTGAGAACAAATGAGCCCAGCCAGCGTGGCTCAGTGGTTGATCAACAACCGAGGAACCAGGAAGTCACAGTTTGATTCCCGGTCAGGGCACAAGCCTGGGTTTCGGGCTCCGTCCCCAGAGTGGGGCATGCAAGAGGAAGCTGATGAATGATTCTCTCATCATTGATGTTTCTTTTTTTTCTTTTTTAAAATATATTTTTATTGATTTCAGAGAGGAAGAGAGAGGGAGAGAAAAATAGAAATGTCAATGAGAGAATCACTGATTGGCTGCCTCCTGCGCACCCCACACTGGGGATGAAGCCCAAAACCCCGGCATGCGCCCTGACCAGAATGGAACCATGACCTCCTGGTTCATAGGTCAATGCTCAACCACCGAGTCACACCAGTGGGGCTCATCACTGATGTTTCTCTCTCTCTCTTCCTCTCTCTTCCTCTTTGAAATCAATTTTAAAAAATATTTTAAAAAAATAAGTAAATAAAATAACAGGCTCCATAACCAGAGGTAGAAAGAGGAAATGGGAAAAAAAAGGCAGTTTTATTTTTTACTTTCTAAACAGAGTCAAGGGTTGGCAAGATAAAATTGTCTGGTGCTTTTCATGAATTCTGGGAAGGCCACAACAAAGTCATAGGAGAACCTTGAAAATTTATCTATACTGAGCTACTTCTCAGAGGAATTTTAAAATTTATAGACAGAAGAGAATATAAGGCAGAATGCCCACACCCACTCTCTCAGATTAGCTGAGAGCTCACTTAGGCGTGTCATGCTGGATGATACATTTGCTTGCCTTGCTTCTTCAATACATTTGCTTGCTTTAATTGCTTTCATAAATTGTCCCTATCACAGTGCAGTCAGGCCTACTTGTTTGAATTCATTCCTATGAAGCTGGTGTCAACTGTAAGAAGCATTCAAACCTATAGAGAATTTTTGTGAGTCTATTTGAGCCAAACTGTGTACCATTATTGGGAAGCAAAATCTCAACAGATGGAGATAATGTCCCAGAGAATAACAGTCCTGCATCTTATTTCGTGTATTAGAATTAAGAGAAGACCTAATTGAGTTATATGAAATCCATTGGTGATAGATTAGCAAATCAAGGAAACCTCTGGGACTGGATGAAGAGTAAAAGGACAGTTGACAGTTAATAATTAACATGATGTGTGGTCTCCACCCAGTCCTGAGTGGTCTGGAGAAAGGGGAGTTACCCGACATCCAAAGGAATGTTATTGTAGATGTAAAAGTCAATAGACAAGCTTAATTAAGGGAAACATTGACTTTTGTCAGGGAAGACCTTAGGGTAGACATGACTATCTTTTATTTTTTGTTTTATTTATTTATTTAATATATTTTATTGACTTTTTTACAGAGAGGAAGAGAGGGATAGAGAGTTAGAAACATCAATGAGAGAGAATCATCGATCAGCTGCCTCTTGCACACCTCCTGCCGGGGATGTGCCCGCAACCAAGGTGCATGCCCTTGCCCGGGATCAAACTCAGGACCTATCAGTCTGCAGGCCGACGCTCTATCCACTGAGCCAAACCAAGGTTGGCTCATGACTACCTTTTTTTTTTTTTAATATTCTTTATTGATATTTTACAGAGAGGAAGGGAGAGAGATAGAGAGCTAGAAACGTCGATGAGAGAAACATCCACCAGCTGCCTCTTGCACACCCCCTATTGGGGTTTTGCCCGCAACCAATGCACATGCCCTTGACCGGAATCGAACCCGGAACCTTTCAGTCCGCAGACCGACGCTCTACCACTGAGCCAAACCGGTTTCGGCATCATGACTACCTTTTAATTAAAAAGTTTTAATTTCAGCCCTAGCGGGTTTGGCTCAGTGGATAGAGTGACAGCCTGTGGACTAAAGGGTCCCAGTTTCGAGTCTGGTCAAGGGCACATACCTCGGTTACAAACTCAATATCCCTCTCCCTCCCTCTCTCTAAAAAAATCAATAAGAACATATTTAAATAATTCTAATATATAAAAAGCCAGGGGCCGTCATGACTGAAACAACCAGATGGACGACCAAACTGCAGGCTGCGTGGGGCGACCAGGCCAGCAGGGGGGTTTGTGAGGGATGACCAAACGACTGAACAGCAGGCTATGTGGGGTGACCAGGCTGGCAGGGAAGGGGGGCATTTGTGAGTGACCAGGCCGGCAGAGGAGGGCAGTTGGGGGCAATGAGCCTGGTGGTGGGGGAAACAATAAGGGGTGATCAGGTTGGCAGGCAGAGGCAGTTATGGTTGATCAGGAAAGCAGGCAGGTGAGCAGTTAGAAGCCAGTGGTGAGAGGGATGTCCAACTGCTGGGTTAGACCTGGGGATCGGGCCTAAACCAGCAGTTAGGCATCCCCCGAGGGGATCCAGATTGGAGAGGGTGCAGGCTGGGCTGAGGAGAAGCCCCCCCCCCCCGCATAAATTTCATGCACCAGGCCTCTAGTAATAATAAATAAATAATTTTTTTAATTTCAGCACATTGAGACTGGTAGGAGGGACGGAGGTGGGGAATGGGCTGGTCAGACACCCATGTGTGCTGTTTTTTTAATCAGGATGGATATCTCTGAAGTCCCCATGAGATAGGGGATCCCAGTCCAACACTGGACCCCCAGCCCAAGGTTCCAGAGCAAGTAAGAGAAGCCCCCGTAACTTCAGGCTATAAAAACCAGTGGGGATTGTAGCTAAGTGACATAGAAGCTGCTGGAGACCCAGGTGTTTCTCTTAAAGGGCCCAAGCATGAACTGAACTCTAGTACCAGGGCAGTAGCTTTGGGGGAATCTAGAGACATACGGGGAGGAACTGGACTGTCTGGCATTGGGGCAGGAACTCAGGAGTGGCTTTCTCCTGGACAGGGATGCTCACATGGGTCATTGTTCCTGTGCTGGGACCTCCCCTGTCGCAGGGCTGACTGGCAGCAATATCTGAATTTCCATCAGCCTGGAACACACTGTTCATTCCACCCAGGTGATTCCCTGAGACCCCTGCCCCATCCAATTGTCAGCCCCACCCAAGCTGTTTGCAGCTGCTTTTCCATATGAATAGTCTGTCCTGGCTCATGCTTCAGACTTTTATAAAATCTCTTAGACAAGCAGCAGCTGAAGTCAGCATGCTCCAAACCTATTGATAAAAGGCCCCAAACCCAGTACTAGCACCAGCCTGCCTTGTTTCACAGATGGGCCTCGCCTGGGCACTTCCTAGCCCAACACAAACAGCAGCCATCTGCAGATCTCTCTGTAGCTCCTGACAGGTGGTCCCAGGCAGTGGCTACTTTGCACTTTCCTGGTGACCCAAGAGCCAGTGTACCTAGTGGTCTGTGTTAGACCATCCTAGATTACAACTATTCACATCCCTAAATGACATACTCAAGGGGCAGACTCAGTGAGCAGCA
Source organism: Vespertilio murinus (assembly GCA_963924515.1). NCBI lineage: Eukaryota > Metazoa > Chordata > Mammalia > Chiroptera > Vespertilionidae > Vespertilio > Vespertilio murinus. The sequence goes on from OZ004708.1 coordinate 100,830,767, forward strand.
AAGCTCCACTGAAGCAAGTCCTGCCCTATAGAGATGTCTCCTGCACAGTACCTCTTCCACTGTAGTCACAGCTGGTCCTCACAGCCAATTGGCCTGGACGTCAATTCCTCCCAGTGATGCCAACAGCAATCAAGTATCAACAACAAGACTGTGCACACAGCCCACACAGGGGTGCACCTAGAGTGCCCAGCTCAGGTGACTGGGGAGGCTGAGCCACTACAGAACACCTGCTATACAAAGCCACTCTACCAATTCCAGGAGACATAACAGCTCTACCCAATACATAGAAACAAACACAGGGAAACGGCCAAAATGAGGAGACAAATCAAAGAAGCTGCTTAGAATTTAATGGGACTACTATTGTGTAACAAATTAATGAAAGCAAGAAAACTTATGGGGATGCCAGGAAGAGAAGAGAGAGCAAGGTATTGAAAACTATTTGAAGAAATAATGACTGAAAACTCCCCCACCTGGTGAAAGAAATAGATTTACAAGTTCAGGAAGTGCAGAGAACCCCAAACAAAAGGAATCCAATGAGGATCACACCAAGACACATCATAATTAAAATGCCAAGGGCTAAAGACAAAGAGAGAATATTAAAAGCAGCAAGAGGAAAACAGTTAGTTACCTGCAAGGGAGCACCCATATGACTGTCAGATGATTTCTCAAAAGAAATTATGCAGGCCAGAAGGGCAAGAAATATTCAAAATTATGAACAATAAGATCCTACAAACAAGATATACCCTACCCAACAAAGCTATCATTCAGAATTGAAGGTCAGATAGAGAGCTTCACAGACAAGAAAAAGCTTAAGGAGTTCATCATCACCAAACCAGGACTACATAAAATGTTGAAGGGTATTCTTTAGGAAGAGGAAGAAGAAGAAAAAGATGAAAAATATGAGCAATAAAATGGCAATAAATACATATCTATCAACAATTGAATCTAAAAATAAATAAATAATAACTCTAATGATCAAATAAACTCGTGAATAAAATAGAATCAGAGGCATGGAAACATGGAACAAACTAATAAATCTCAGAAGAAAGAAGGATCGTGGAGGGAGGGAAGAAATTAACAAAAGATTTTATATGCATACCAGAGGCCCGGTGCACAAAATTCATGCACTGGTGAGTGGGGGTGGAATCCCTCAGCTTGGCCTGCACCCTCTCGCAGTTCAGGACCCTTGTGGAGGTGTCCACAGTCTGGAGCTCTCGCAGTTCAGAACCCCTCACTCTTTACTGCCCGCCTGCAGCAGAGGCAGGAGAGGCTCCCACCACTGCTGCTGCTGTGCTTGCCAGCCGTGAGCCCAGCTTCTGAACACAGTGGTGGTGGTGGGAGCCTCTCCTGCCTCCGAGGCAGTGCTAAGGACCAGTGAGCTCAGCTTCTGACTGAGTGGTGCTCCCATAGGGGGAGCGTACTACCAGGGGGCAGATCCTGCTCTGAGAGTCTTCCCCCTGGTGGTCAGTGCTTGTCATAGTGACCGGTTGTTCTGCCGTTTGGTCTATTTGCATATGGGGGGTTTATTATATAGGACTAGAGGCTCTATCCACTGAGCCAAACCGGTTTCAGCTAATGCTATTGTCTTAATGTTGATTTCCTGGTTTTGCTAATTGTGCTGTATGAGAACATTCATACACGTGGAGGTCTAACCTCAAATGACTCAGGAAAATGATGTGTGTATTTATGGGTGTGTGCAAAGAGAACGAGAGATTGGGGGGGGAATAAAAGAGAAAAAGCAGAATAGTGAAGTGGCAGGAACTGAGTGGAGGGTGTACTGCACTAGTTGCCTCACTTAAGGGATTTGGCTGCGCGCGCACACACACACATGTGCGCGCGCGCATCAAAGCCAATAAAATGCAAATAGGAGTTTGCAATCAAGAAAGTAAGGTTTGGGACCGAAACAAGATGGCAGCCTAGGAAGTCTCCTAAGCTGCCAGCTCCTCAACAATTTGGGAAAAAACAACAGCTGAAATCGAAAGGGATCGCACCCAGATCCACAGGAAAGCTGGCGAAATGGGAAGGCTACAACTAGACACAAAGCAGGACGCTGCTGCTGCCATGTGGAGCTTAAAACTACGGCAAAACTGGCCCTGCCGGAGCTGCTGCCGACTGGAATGAGGGAAGCCAGACCTCGCTCCGCCCCGGGGCCCAGGGACTGTGCCAGCCGCCATGGGAACCAGGGAGCTGATATGGGGCCTTCAGCGCCTGCCCACAACCAACCCGAGGAGCTGGCGCAGCGTCTCCTGGCCTACGCGCACCATGCTGGTGGGGAGATGGCGCGGCTCCGGCGAGTTTATCCGCCGCCACCACCAGCAGCAGGCTCCAAAGCTTCCGCCACTACCGCCAGGTGGATTTTAATACTACAGGGGAAATTGAGACACAGGAGCTACCGTCGCTGCCGCATCCGCCGCCGCACCTGCGAATGGGAATCCACCAAAATCAGAGCTCACTACACCCCGGGCTTAGAGAGAGTGTGGCTTCAGAACTTAGCCTCTGCGTCCACAGCAGCTCCGCTTCCGCACCAAAGGAGACACCATTGAGGGCGGACTCTCTGCCCACAGCCATCTCAGCCCGCCCACAACCTTCCCAGCACACCCGCCGTGCTGGTGAGGAGCCGGCACGGCACCTTCCGTTAGCAGCCCCGGCGAGTCCTCCCTCAGCTGCCGCATGGCCGAGCCGAAGCTCCCGCCACTGCCACCATGTGAACTTTAAAACTACAGTGGAAATTGAACCACAGGAGCAACTGTCGCTACCCCACCGGCCACCGCCACCCGCCACCGCCACCTCGAATAAAGGAAATACACCAAGAACAGAGCTCACTATGCCCCGGGCTCAGGGAGTGGGCGGCCTCAGAACTTAGCCTCCGCATCCGCAGCTGCTCTGCTTCCGCACCAAACGAGACACCTTTGAGGGCGGTCTACCCGCCTGCAGCCATCTCAGCCCGCCTGCAACCGTCCTAGCCTGCCTGAGGTCCCTCCAATATGCGACCCCAGCGCCCCAGAGGGTCCGTGTGCCCTGGGTGAGCCATATGTCCCAGGGGGCCGTGTGCCACGGGTGAGCCGTGTGTCCCAGGGGGCCCTGTGCCCCGGGTGAACTGTGTTCCCCAAAGGGGCCGGGTGCCCCGGGTGAGCCGTGTGTCCCAGGGGGCCGTGTGCACCGGGAGAGCCGTGTATCCCAGGGGAAGCATTGGGACCCAGGGGGAGGGGCGGTGAGAACCAGAGGAGGAGCGGACTCTATTCATGTGGTCCTGAGATAGTCACCATAAAACAAGCAGATTGCCAAATGACAGCAGGGAGGGGAAGGAGACCTGGGGGGAGATAAGAGAACAACCGAAGGACTGGTATGCATGAATATAAGTACAACCAATGAACACAGAACTCTGGGGAGGGAGGGCATGAATGGGAGGTGGGGAAGGGCAATGGTAAGATATGTACACATATAATACCTTAATAAAAAAAATTGGGAAAAGAAGAAAGTAAGGTTTATTGGCTGAGGAAATGGCACCCAGCCCAAGTTTTGCTCAAAGACCTGGCTCCCTGATGGCTCCCCTGGGAGAGGTTACATGGGGGAATCACAATCCTGTGACTCAGGGAGCTGGGGTCGTGGGCTCCACGGATCGGTGGGGGCAGGGAGGCAGTGGATCTTTGTATCAGGTCCTGGTGCCAGCCATGGCGCTGTTCTGTCTGATTACATGAGGGTGCTTTCACAAGCCTCGGGCTGAAACACAGTTGAAGTCGAGATGCTATCTTTAGCTTGACCACACTGTTTCTGTGATCAGCAGGCCTGAGGCTTTGTTCTTAACAGTTTGATGCTCACCTGCCTCCGATGGCCTAAGAGCTTGCTGGTTAAGGAAGGAAGTGAGCACACAGAGGGGAGAGAGGGTCCGGCGAAAGAATGAGGTTCTGCAGGCTTACTGTATGCTACTTGCCAATTTTAAACCTTATGTTTAAAAACAACGCGTTTTTGCCCTGGCTGGGTTGGCTCAGCAGATAGAGCGACGGTCTGCGGACTGAAGGGTCCCCGGTTCAATTCCAGTCAAGGGCACATGCCCGGTGGTGGACTTGATCCCCCAGTTGGGGGCGTGAAGGAGGCAGCCGATCAATGATCCTCTCTCATCATTGGTCTTTCTATCTCTTTCTTCCTCTCCCTTCCTCTCTGAAATCAATAAAAATATATTTTAAAAATAAAAAATAAAAAAACGTGGGTTTTTATGAAGGAAAATGCAACCCCAGCCTGACACCATAAGCAAATCAATTCCAATCAGATTAAAGACGTGTGAAACATGAAGTTATCAAGCTTTTATAAGATAATGGAGGAAAACATCTTTATGACCTCAGGATAGAAAATAATTTCTTTTAAAAAATATATATTTTATTGAGCCGAAACCGGTTTGGCTTAGTGGTAGAGCGTCGGCCTGTGGACTAAAAGGTCCCGCGTTCGATTCCGGTCAAGGGCGTGTACCTTGGTTGCGGGCACATCCCCGGTAGGGGGTGTGCAAGAGGCAGCTAGTCGATGTTTCTCTCTCATCAATGTTTCTAGCTCTCTGTCCCTCTACCTTCCTCTCTGTGAAAAATCATATATATATATATATATATAATTGATATTTTACAGAGAGGAAGGGAGAGAGCTAGAGAGCTAGAAACATCAATGACAGAGAAACAAAGACCAGCTGCCTCTTGCACACCCCCTACCGGGGATGTGCCTGCAACCGAGGTACATGCCCTTGACCGGAATCGAACCCGGGACCTTTCAGTCCACAGGCCGACACTCTACCACTGAGCCAAACCGGTTTCGGCAGAAAATAATTTCTTGAATAAGACATGAGGTAATGCTGTCTTGCAAATCAGCAAGCTAGACAAGACACCTTAATGAGCCAGTTAGTTACCTCTGTCAAATTCCGAACAAACACAGGAAGGAGTATTTCCTTTTTATATTCTCCTAGTCCTTTGTGTAAGTTATTTTTGAGACAGCTTGTAACCGTGAGTATATATCATATCTAGCAAACACCTATAACCTTGAGTATCATATCTATACAGGCACCTGGAATCAATATCAGCGTATCAGTCCCTTATGTTAGATGGCTAGCTTGCAAGGCCAGACAGACAGTTAAGTTTATTTTTTCTATTCAAGAAAAAAAAAAGTTATTTTACAGTCTAAAAATATCACAGGGACTAGAAAAAAAATAGCAGAGTGCTTCCTGGACTTGTATGTCTATTTCCTTCATAAGGTTAGGGAAGTTTTCCATCATTATTTTTTCAAACAGGTTTTCAACTTCTTGCTCTGTCTCTTCTCCTTCTGGCACTCTCATGATGCAAATATTGGTGCATTTGAACTTGTTCCAGTGGCTCCTACATTGTTCTCATTTCCTTTTTTTAATCCTCACCAGATATTTTTCCATTTTTAAAAAATATATAGAGAGAGTCAAAGAGAGGGAAGAGGAGGGAAGAGAGAGATACATGCACATCGACTAGTTGCTTCTCACATGTGGCCTGACTGGGGCCCAGGATCAAACCTGCAACTGAGGTACATGCCCTTGTGTGGGAATCAAACCTGTGACCCTTCTGTCCATGGGCCAGTGCTCTAACCACTGAGAAAACCCAGCCGGGGCCACTATCCTCATTTTTTTAAAATTACTTTTTCTTTTTGCTGATCTGATTGGATGTTTCCTGCTTCCTTATAATTTATTTTTTAAAATATTTTTATTGATTTTTCACAGAGAGGAAGGGAGAGAAATAGAGAGCTAGAAACATCGATGAGAGAGATACATCGACCAGCTACCTCCTGCACACCCCTCAACCGGGAATGTGCCCGCAACTAATGTACATGCCCTTGACCGGAATCGAACCTGGGACCTTTAGGTCCGAAGGCCGACGCTCTATCCATTGAGCCAAACCGGTTTCGGCTGCTTCCTTATAATTTAAATCACTGATTCGATTCTCTGCTTCTCCTACTCTACTGTTGATGCCCTGTAAATTATTCATCATGACTGGTTCTTTTTTATGATTTCCATGTTCTCTTTTTTATGCTGTTGAAGTTCTTCTTAAGCTCCTTGAGTATCCTTACAACCATTGTATTGAACTCTGTATCTGGTCGTTTGCTTGCCTCCATTTCATTTAGGTATTTTTTCTGGAGATTCCCCGTTCTTTTGTTTGAGGCCTGCTTTGCTCCTCATTTTGGCTGCCTCCCGGGGCTTGTTTCTCTGTATTCGGTAGAGCTGCTACGTCTCCCGGACTTGGAAGGAGTGCCCTTGTGTGGAGGGTGTCCTGTAGGGCCCAGTGGCGCAGCCTCCCCAGTCACCCAGCTGGGCGCTCCAGGTGTGCCCTGTGCGGGCTGTGTGCACTGTGCAGCTGAGCCCTGACTGCTGCTGCCCTGAAGCTGGAGAATTCAGTTCCTCCCCTTGTATCGCTGGTGCCTTTTGAGCTGCTGCCTCAGCACTAGAGCTCGGGGCAAGTGAGTCCGAGGAAGTCCGAACCTGAGCCCTTTAAGAAGAATGCCTGGGACTCCAGCAGCCCTGTCTCTCTCAGCCGCAATCCCTGCTGGCTTTGGAAGCCAGAAGTTGTGAGTACTTCCCTTCCCAGTACCAGGGCCTCGGGCTAGGAAGATTCTGATGTAGGGCTGGGACCCCTCACTCCTTAGGGGGACCTCTGCACCCAAGATGTCCCAACCGATTTTTATCTGCTGCATGTTAAGTGTGGAACCAGCCTGTTCCACATCTCCACCCCTCCTAGCAGTGTCCATGTGACTTCTTTATTTTTTTAAATATGTTTTTATTGATTTCAGAGTGAGGGAGAGAGAGAGAGAAACATCAATGATGAGAGAGCATCATTAACTGGCTGTCTCCTGCAAACCTCCCCCTCCCTCCCCGCTCCCTTACTGGGGATTGGAGCCTGAAACCCCGGCATGTGCCCTGACTGGGAATCAGACTGTGCTCTCCTGGTTCATAGGTCAATGCTCAACCACTGAGCCACACCGGATGGGCTACATTTTTTTTCTTTTTTTAATTTATTAAGGTATTATATGTGTACATAGCTTACCATTGCCCCCACCCCCTCCCATTCATGCCCTCCCTCCCCAGAGTTCTGTGTTCGTTGGTTGTACTTATATGCATGCATACCAGTCCTTCGGTTGTTCTCTTATCTCCCCCCAGGTCTCCTTCCCCTCCCTGCTGTCATTTGGCAGTCTGCTTGTTTTATGGTGACTATCTCAGGACCACACGAATAGAGTCCACTCCTCCTCTGGTTCACACCGCCCCTCCCCCCCCCATCCCACTGCTTCCCCGGGGCACACGGCTCTTCCGGGGCACACGGCTCTCCCAGGACACACGACCCCCTGGGACATATGGCTCACCAGGGGCACACAGCCCCTTATTTTTTCATTGATTTTCAAAGAGAGTGGAAGGGAGGGGGAGAGACAGAGAGACACATCAATTGGTTGCCTCTTACACATGCCCCAAGCAGGGCTGGGAATTGAGCCTGTGACTGCCCTTGACCGGAATTGGACCTGTGACCCTTCAGTTCGCAGGCTGACACTATCCACTGAACCAAATTGACGAGGGCTATTCTGTATTTTTAACAATAACAATGATGAGGTGACAAAACATGTGTTTGAAGCCCAGAGCAAAAAAGAAAATCTAGCCAGAATTGAATTACATTGTCTTGTTTTCTATTTATGAAAACAAGATATTGACTTTATTTTAATGGTGGTGACAAAGTTAATTTTATTTATTTATTTTTGGACAAAGTTAATTTTAAAGAGTTAAAGAAAAATACTAATAATTCTCAACACTTACTAACAAACCAAATCCAGCAACATATATAAAAGATTATACAGTCCGGCTGTTGTGCCTCAGTTGGTTGAGCATCATCCATTCACCAAAAGAGTGCCAGTTAAATTCCCGGTCTGGGCACATAGCAGGTTGTGGCTGGATCCCCAATGGGAGGGCATGCAGGAGGCAGCCAATCAATGATCCTCTGTCATCGTTGATGTTTCTATCTCTCTCTCCCTCTCCCTGCCTCTCTCTGAAATCAATAAAAACATATTTAAAAAGATAATAAAACCTAAAAAGTATTATGCACCGTGGCCAAGTGGGAATTACACCAGGAATGCATGGTTGGTTTAACATTTAAAAATCCATTGCCCTAGTCAGTTTTTCTCAGTGGATAGAGCGTTGGCCTACAGACTGAAGGGTCCCGGGTTTGATTCTTGTCAAGGGCATGTACCTCGGTTGCAAGCTCCTCCCTGGCCCATCCCTAGTCGGGGCTTGTGCAGGGGGCAAGCAAAAGATGTGTTTCTCTCACATTGATAGATATTTCTCTGTCTTTCCTTCTCTCTTCCACTCTCTCTAAAAATCAATGGGAAAATATCCTCAGGTGAGGATTTTTAAAAATCCATTGATGTAATATCCCATTATAATAGAATAAAAGGCATATATGATCATCTTAATAGATGTACAAAAAGCATTTAACAAAATTCAATGTCTTTTCATGAGAAAAACAGTTAATAAACTGGGACGAGAAGGGAACTTTCTCAACCTGATGTGAGATACCTACAAGACCCACAGATAACATCATGCTAAGTGGTGAAAAACCGAATGCCTTGACCCTAAGGTCAGAAATGATATAAGGGCTCTTGCCACATCAGAAGGTTCCAGTTAGGGCAATTACACAGAAAAATGAAAAGGAAGCAAAAAGAATAAGTGAAACTCTATTTGCAGATGGCATGAACTTGTTTGTGTATAGGAAATATTTGGAGGGTGGAGTGGCCGGGGAGAGGTCAATGGGGAGAAGGGAGACATATGTAATAATTTAAGCAATAAAGAATGAAAAGAAGAAAATACTAACAAGTCCCTTAAAATGAATAGAATAAACAAGTTCAGTAAGTTTGAAGGATACAAGATCAACCCACAATTTGTTGTGTTTCTATATACATCTGAGAATAAAACCCTTCTATTTACAATAATATCAAAAGGTATAAAATATTTAGGAAAAAATGTAACAAAACAAATGCAAAACTTATACTCTGAAAACTATAAAACATTATGACATAAATTAAAGAGGATCTAATTAATGGAAAGACATCTCGGGTGCTCAGATCAGAATATTAGGTGCCCGTCAGCAGATGATTGGATCAGAAAACTATGGTACATCTACAAAGTGGAATACTATGCTGCCATAAAAAAGAAGGAATTCTCATCATTTGCACCAACCTGGATGGAATTGGAGAACATCATGCTGAGTGAAATAAGCCAGTCAATGAAAGAGAAACACCACATGACCTCACTCATTTATGGATAATAAAGAACATTATAAACTAATGAACAGACAGATAGATATAGAGACAGTAGAGCAACAAGCAGACTGTCAAATGGCAGCGGGGAGGGTAAGGTGATCTGGGGGAGATAAGAGATCAACCGAAGGACTGGTATGCATGCATATAAGTACAACCAATGGACACAAAACTCTGGGGAGGGAGGGCATGCATGGGAGGTGGGGGGGGCGGGCAATGGTAAGCTATGTACACATATAATACCTGAATAAATAAATAAATAAAAATTTTAAAAAATACTTGCAAATTAATGAACAATTTACCACAATCCATATTAAAATTCTAGTTGGTTCTTTGTAGAAATTGATAAGTTGATCCTAAAGTTCGTATGGAAATTCAAGGAATCCAGGATAATCCAAACAATCTTCAACATGAAGAACAAACTTAAACAACTCACAATTACTGGTTTCAAAACTTACTAAAAAGCTACACTCAAAACTAATAAGTGCTCGCTTCGGCAGCACATATACTAAAATTGGAACGATACAGAGAAGATTAACATGGCCCCTGGGCAAGGATGACATGCAAATTCGTGAAGCGGTCCATATTTAAAAAAAAAAAAAACTCTAATAAAAGAAATCTAAGAACTTGCCAAAACCGGTTTGGCTCAGTGGTAGAGCGTCGGTCTGAGGACTGAAAGGTCCCGGGTTCGAGTCCGGTCAAGGGCATGTACACTGGTTGAGGGCACATCCCCGGTGGGGGGTGTGCAGGAGGCGGCCTGGTCGATGTTTCTCTCTCATCGACGTTTCTAGCTCTCTATCTCTCTCCCTTCCTCTGTAAAATATCAATAAAATATATATTTTTTAAAAAGAAATCTAAGAACTAAATAAATGGAGAGACATTCCATGTTCATGGATAGAAAGACTCACTATTATCAAGATGTTAGTTCTTCCCAATTTAATCTATAGATTCAATGTAATTCCAGTTTTTAAAAAATCTCTGAAAATTATTTTGGGGACATAAACAAACTGATTCTAAAGTTTATATGGAGAGGCAAAAGACTCAGAATAGCTGAAACCGGTTTGGCTCAGTGGATAGAGCGTTAGCCTGCGGACTGAAGGGTCCCGGTTTCGATTCCGATCAAGGGCATGTACCTTGGTTGGGGGTACATCCCCAGGAGGGGGTGTGCAAGAGGCAGCTGATCGATGACTTTCACTCATCGATGTTTCTAACTCTCTAGCTCTTTCCCTTCCTCTCTATAAAAAATCAATAAAATATGTTATATTAAAAAAAAAAGACCCAGAATAGCCAACTCAATACAACATTGAAAGAGAAGAACAAAGTTGGAGGATTGATGCTACCTGACTTTAAGACTTACTAAAAGGTAATTAACAGTGTGGTACTGGCAACACAGACAATTTGTTTATTAATGGGACAGAATAGAGAACCCCAAAATGGACCCATGTAAATATAATCAACTGATTTCTTCCTTTTTGTAAATATATTTTTTATTGATTTTAGAGAGGAAGGGAGAGGGGGGAAAGAGATAGAAATATCAATGAGAGAGAATCATTAATTGGCTGCTCCTTCATGCTGCCTCTGGGGATTGAGCCCGCAACCCAGGCCTGTGCCCTGACTGGGAATTGAACCATGACCTCCTGGTTCATAGGTCGACGATCAACCATTAAGCCATACTGGCCAGGTTCAACTGATTTCTGACAAAGGAGAAAAGGCAATACAATGGAGAAAAGCTAGTCTTTTTCTTGTAGGTTTTTTGTTTTGTTTTGTTTTTTGTTAATTCTTACAAACGATATTTCCCCCATTGATTTCTAAAGAGATTTGAAGGGAGGGAGAGGGAGAGAGAGAGAAACATTGATGTGAGGGAGACACATTGATTGGTTGCCTCCCACATGTGCCCCCTTGGGGCACTGGGATTGAACCTCCAACCTAGGCACATGCCCTTGACCAGGAATTGATCTGGCTAATGTTTGGTGTGCTGGTTCACACTCCAACCTCTAAGCAACACTGGCCAGGGCAAAATAAATACTTGATAAGCTGAACATCATTAATTTTTCTTTTAATTCAGCATCACTGGCAATTTTTGACAGTCTCTATGAAAACTGAGGGGAAAAAAGAGAATGAGAAGAAAAACTACAGGATAAGAGAAAAACATTTGCAAAAGATATATTTGATCCACCATTAAAAAATACAAAGAACTCTTAAAACTCAACAAGCCTGGCCCTAGCTGGTTTGGCTCAGTAGATAGAGCATGGCCTGCGGACTGAAGGGTCCCAAGTTCGATTCTGGTCAAGGGCACATGCCCAGGATGCGGGCTGGATCCCCAGAAGGGAGCATGCAGGAGGCAGCCAATCAATGATTCTCTCTCATAATTGATGTTTTTATCTCTCTCTCTCTCCCTTCCTCTCTGAAATCAATAAAAATATATTAAAACAAAACAAAACAAGCCTGGCCAATGTGGCTCAGTGGTTGAGCATTGACCCATGAACCATGCCTGGCTTGATCCAGTGCAGGAGTCAATTGATTGTTTCTCTCTCATTGATCTCTTTCTCTCTCTCTCTCTCTCTCTCTCTCTCTCTCTCTTCCCCTTCTCTCTTTAAAAATCAATTAAAAATCATATTTAAAAACAAACAAACCGGACCGAAGCAAGATGGCGGCCTAGGAAGTCTCCTGGGCCGCTATCTCCTCAACAATTTGGAAAAAAACAACAGATAAAATGGAAAGGGATCGAACCAGAAACACAGGAAAGCTGGCGAAATGGAAAGGCTACAACTAGACACAAAGCAGGATGCTGCTGCTGCCATGTGGAGTTTAAAACTACAGCGAAACTGGACCTGCCGGAGCTGCTGCCTCCGGGAATGAGGGAAGCCAGACCTCGCTCCGCCCCGGGGCCCAGGGAGTGGGCCAGCCCTGCCAGCCGCCACAGGAGCTGATGTGGGCCTACTCTGCGCCTTCGGCTCTTGCCTGGACGAGAATCCCGTGAGCGCAACCTCCCTGCCGGCAGCCATCCCAGCCCGCCTGCAGTGCTAGAGAGGAGCGGGCGCAGCGTCTCCCTGTCCGCAGCCAGCATGGCTCAGCCCCCACACTCACATGCAGGCGAAGAGATCGCGCAGCATCTCCCCGCCCGCAGCCAGCTTGGCCCAGAAATGGGAAGGCTACAACTAGACACCAAGCAGGGCGCCACTGCTGCCATGTGGAGTTTAAAACTACGGCGAAACCAGACCTACTGGAGATGCTGCCGCTGGGAATGAGGGAAGCCAGACCTCGCTCCGCCCTGGGGCCCAAGGACTGGGCCAGCCCGCTGGCCATGGGAACCAGGGAGCTGTTATGGAACCTTCGGTGCCTGCTGTTTTGGCGTCTCCCGGCCTGCGGCCAGCTGGGCCCAGTCTCCGCACACACCTTATTGGTGGGGAGCTGGCGCGGTACCTTCCCTTTGCGCCCCGGCGAGTCTTTCCGCTGCCACCGCCAGCAGCCGGCTCCAAAGCTTACGCCACTACCGCCATGTGGATTTTAATACTACAGGGGAAATTGAGACACAGGAGTGACAATCACTGCCGCACCAGCCACCGCCACCCACCACCACCACTGCAAATAAAGGAAATCCACCGAGGACAGAGCTCACTACGCCCTGGGCTCAGAGAGTGGGCGGCCTCAGAACTTAGCCTCTGCATCCGCAGCTGCTCCGCTTCCCCACTGAACGAGACACCTTTGAGGGCGGTCTACCTGCCTGCAGCCATCTCAGTCTGCCTGCAACCGTCCCAGCCTGCCTGCCATGCTAGCAAGGAGCTAGCCCAGCCCCTCCAATACGCGACCCCAGTGCCCTAGAGGAGCCGTGTGCCCCGGGTGAGCCGTGTGTCTCAGGGGGCCCTGTGCCCTGGGTGAGCCGTGGGTCCCAGGGGGCCCTGTGCCCCGGTTGAGCCGTGGGTCCCTAGGGAAGGAGTGGGACCCAGGGGGAGGGGTGGTGAGAACCAGAGGAGGAGCGAACTCTATTCTTGTGGTCCTGAGATAGTCACCATAAAACAAGCAGACTGACAAATGAGGAGCGGATTCTATTCATGTGATCCTGAGGTGGTCACCATAAAACAAGCAGATTGTTAAATGACAGCAGGGAGGGGAAGGAGACTTGGGGGGAGATAAGAGAACAACCGAAGGACTGGTATGCATGAATACAACCAACTAACACAGAACTCTGTGGAGGGAGGGCATGAATGGGAGGTGGGGGGGGGGCAATGGTAAGATATGTACACATATAATACCTTAATTAAAAAATTGGAAAGTTAAAAAAAAATAAAAACAAACAAACCACTAACAACCATACTTAAAAATAGTCAATAAACACGAACATACATCTCACCAAAGAAGATATGCGGATGGTAGGTAAGCATATGAGAAGATGCTCCACATCACATGTCCCCAGGGGAATGAAAAGAATGCTGAGATAACACCGAGAGTCTGCGAACAGCCAGATCCGGAACAGTGACAATACGCAGCGCTGTTGAGGGTGTGGAGCAACGGGATTGCTCATTCATTGCTGGTGGGGATGTAAAATGGTACGGGTGCTTTAGAAGAATTTGACAGGTTCTTGCAAAACCAAACATGGTCTTACATTATGACCCAGCAATTGTAGTCCTTGGTTTTTACCCCAAGAAATGAAAACTTACATCCACACAAAAAAGTTTATAGCAACTTTATTCATAATTGCCAGAACTTAGAAGCAGCCAAAATGCCCTTCATTAGGTGAGGTACATCCAGACCTTGGAATATCATTCATCCCAGGGGCGGAGGGGTGGGAAGATCTATGAAGCCGTGAAAAGAGATGGCTGAATCTTAAATGCAAACTACTAAGTGAAAGAAGCCCATCTGGAAAGGCTGTATGATTCCAATGATGACATTCTGGAAAAGGCAAAACTATGGACACAGGAGGAAGTTTAGTGGTTTCCAGGGAAAGGTGGAAGGGATAGTTGTCATTTGCTCATTCACAGTACGTTTCTCTGGGTACCTACTACATGCGGGGCTTGGGGACCACACTGAGGGCAATCATCTCTTCCCAAGAACTCCTGCAAGGATAGAGAGATAGAAACCAAACACAGAAAACAGAGAGGGACAAGGCTGGCAAGGAAGAATGCTCAGGCATCTTGGGAGGATGTGGGGTGCATGGAGGCCCAGGTGCCCGAAGGGAATGAGCCTGAGAAAAGCCAGGTCAGAGCTGTGTATCTGCAGGGGAGAGCATGGCTGGAGACCGTGGGTGAAGTCTGGAGCAAGACGTGCCATCATCATGGGTGTTATTTCCCTGTGTAGAAAGTTTAGGGTTGTGATTAGATGTGTAGGTACCATATCCCTTCTGATGTGATGCTTAAAGAAGGGCACACATCACTTCTTTGGCATTCTTGCCAAACATGAAAAACTTGGACAATATTGAAAAACTTGTACAACATGTAAAAATATTGGACAATCAAAACTGAGGGTAGCCGAAACCGGTTTGGCTCAGTGGTAGAGCGGACTGAAAGGTCCCGGGTTCTATTCTGGTCAAGGGCATGCACATTGGTTGCGGGCACATCCCGGGTGGGGGGTGTGCAAGAGGCGACTGGTCGATGTTTCTCTCTCATCGACGTTTCTAGCTCTCTAGCTCTCTCCCTTCCTCTCTGTAAAATATCAATAAAATACATTTTTAAAAAACACCAAAAAAACTGAGGGTCATCTACAGAACTCACCAGTGTTCTTCAACAGAGTCAGTGTCATGAAGGATGAAAACAGACTGAAGCCATCCAATTGTCCTCGAATGGAGGAGACTGAGGACATGATCTTGGATTGGTTCCTGGACCACAGAAAGGATATGATGAGACAATTGTTGAAATTTGGATAAGGTCTATAGTTTTGGATCAGTGTTACCTTCCTGGTTTTAATCATCTACACTAATAAAAGAGAAATATGCTAATCGAGTGTACCCCACCAGCCAATCAGGAGTGAGTATGCAAATTAACCCACCAAAGATTCCAGGTTAATTTGCATGCGCGCGCGGGTGCCAAATGGCCAGGGGTGAGGCGGGACACCTGTGTCTTCGCACAGATGTTCCACCCCCCCGCCCCCCCAGATACTCAGGGCCTCGGAACAGCGTGGGAAGATGAAGGCAGCTCTGGCCAGAGCAAAGGCGGTACGTACAGCTTGGGGAAGGAAGGCCCGTTCTTTTTTTGTTTGTTTCTCTCTCTCTCTTTTTTTTATTGCTTAAAGCATTACATATAGTAGTACATATATTTTCTTTATTTCCTCCATTACCTTCCCCCAGTCTCTCCTACCCCCTGTCGCATGCCTTCATCCCACCCACCCCCAGTGTCTTGTGTCCATTGGTTGTGCTTATATGCATGCATACCAGTCCTTAGGTTGACCTCTCCCCCCCCTCCCCAACACTCCCCAGCCAGGAAGGCCCACTCTTGCACAAATCTTTGTGCATCAGGCC
Organism: Vespertilio murinus; assembly: GCA_963924515.1. NCBI lineage: Eukaryota > Metazoa > Chordata > Mammalia > Chiroptera > Vespertilionidae > Vespertilio > Vespertilio murinus. Next base: position 100,846,506 of record OZ004708.1, read on the forward strand.
TCTAGTCCTATATAATAAAGAGGTAATATACAAATTGACCCTCACGCCCTTGCACAAGATGGCTGCTCCCATGTGGTCAAAGATGGTTGCCACAAGATGGCCGGCAGGGGAGGGTAGTTGTGGGAGATCAGGCCCACAGAGGGGGGCAATTAGGAGTGAACAGGCTGGCAGGGAAGGGCAGTTGGGGCGACTAGGCCTGCAGGGGAGGGCAGTTAGGGGCAACCAGGCTAGCAGGGGAGGGAAGTTGTGGAGGACCAGGCCTGCAGGAGAGGGAAGTTTTGTTTTTTGTTTTTTTTGGGGGGGGGCGGGGAGACCAGGCCTGCAGGGGAGGGCAGTTGGGGGGACTAGGCCTGCAGCAGAAGGCAGTTGGGGGCAACCAGGCTAGCAGGGGAGGGAAGTTGTGAGGGACCAGGCCTGCAGGAGAGGGAAGTTGTGGGGGGTGGGGGTGGGGGGAGACCAGGCCTGCAGCAGAGGGCAGTTGGGGGCAACCAGGCCTGCAGGGGAGGGAAGTTAGGGGGGACCAGGCTGGCAGGAGAGCAGTTGTGGGGGACCAGGCCTGCAGGAGAGGGAAGTTATGGGGAACCAGGCCTTCAGGGGAGGGCAGTTGGGGGCAACCAGGCCTGCAGGGGAGGGCAGTTGGGGGTGACCAGGCTGCCAGGGGAGGGCAGTTGGGGGAGATCAGGCTGGTAGGGGAGCAGTTAGGTGTCAGGCTGGCAGGGGAGTGGTTAGGGGGTGATCAGGCTTGCAGGCAGGTGAGGAGTTGGGAGCCAGCAGTCCCAGATTGTGAGAGGGTTTAGGCCCAAACTTAGGGGCCAGAAATCCAGCAATCAGAAATCCCCTGAGGGGTCCCAGATGAGAAGATGCAGGCTGAGCTGAGGGACATCCCTCTCCAATGCACAAATTTCATGCACTGGGCCTCCAGGGTTACATAACATGATAATAGTTGTAGAAGCCATGGAAGGATATACAAGCAGTCTTTGCACTATTTTTATTTATTTATTTTTAAAAATATTTTATTTATTTTATTGATTTTTTACAGAGGAAGGGACAGGGATAGAGAGTTAGAAACATTGATGAAAGAGAATCATCAATCAGCTGCCTCCTGCACACCCCTACTGGGGATGTGCCTGCAACCAAGGTACATGCCCTTGACCAGAATCGAACCTGGGACCTTTCAGTCCGCAGGCCAACGCTCTATCCACTGAGCCAAACTGGTTTCGGCCCTTTGTACTATTTTTAAAACAACTTTATTGAGGTATTAGAGGCCCAGTCTGGCATGCAGGATTGGGCCGAAACCAGCTCTCTGACATCCCTCAAGGGGTCCCGGATCACGAGAGGGCTCAGGTCAGGCTAAGGAACCCTACCAGTGCATGATTGGAGCTGGGAAGGGATGCAGGAGGTTGGCCAGCTGGGGAGGAACTGTGGGGAGGGCTCTAGGGCAGGTCTGGCCCATCTCACTCATTCCTAATCTGCTGGACCCCAGCAGCAAGCTAACCTACCAGTTGGAGCATCAGCCCCCTGGTGGTCAGTGCATGTTATAGAGAGCAGTTGAGCGGCCTTAGCATATCATTAGCATATCATGCTTTGATTGGTTGAACAGACGACCAGATGACTGGACACAGCATATTAGGGTTTTAAGACGCACTTTTTCTTCACCAAATATGCAGTCCCCAGGGACACGGAAGGTCCCGGGGGACCCACTGCCGCTCTGCAACTCGGACCATAAGACGCAGGCACTACTTCTATTCGGACCATAAGACTTTTCCTCCCACTATTTGGTGAAGAAAAGGTGCGTCTTATGGTCCGAAAAATACGGTATATAGGAAAGCTTACATACCATAAAATCTGCCCATTTTAAGTGTAAAAATTCAATAAATTCCATAATTTTTTACTAATTTTACTAAGTTGTGCAAACATCACTACAAATCAGCTCTAGATTTGTACATTCTCATCATCACAATCAGAGCCCTCACACACAGCCCAGGCTGCCACTGATCTGTTTTCTGTCTCTATTGCTTTGCCTTTTCTGGAATTTATATAAAGGGAATCATAGGACATGTGATATATATATATAATTATTATTATTGATTTTTTACAGAGAGGAAGGGAGAGGGATAGAGAGTTAGAAACAATGATGAGAGAGAAACATCAATCAGCTGCCTCCTGCACACTCCCTACTGGGAATGTGCCTGCAACCAAGCTACATGCCCTTGACCAGAATCGAACTTGGGACCCTTCAGTCCACAGGCTCTATCCACATAGCCAAAACGGTTAGGGCAGGACATGAGGTGTTTTGTGTCTGGCACACTTAGCATGTTTTTGAAGTCTTTGTACTAATTTAGTGGGACAATTGGTGACACTTGAACAAGATCTATAAAATGGCTGGTAACAGTGTATCAATGCTAATTGCTTAGTTTACATAATGGAAATATGGTTGCATAAGATTTTAATCTTAGAGGGAGCTGGACAAAGGGTATGTGGCAACTATACTACTTTTGCAACTTTTTGAAGGAAAATAATTTCAAAATAAATATTTTTCTTTCTTTTCTTCTTTTTTTTTTAAAGGTTGGGGTTGAGTTATGCAATGCTTGTGGTCTATCATATCCAAGTTATGATTTATTTTCAACATAATGGTTCTGCTGGCCTTTTCACTCCCCAAAAAGTCCTTGGTGAGCTCAGTTTCCAGAAGGTTCCTCAGGGCTGTGGAGGGCTTTAGCACAGAGGGCAGGGGTCTTGAGTCATAGAGGCAGGTCCTGCAGGGTCAGGGAGGGGCTTTTTCACTTCCCTCGTGATGCTGGCAGCTCCAGGGCTGCCCAGGAGGGTGGGGGCCGGGGTGGCCAGTGTCTGGAGTGCCTTGGGCAGACTCAGCCCAGGCCGGGACCTGGGAGGCTGGGCAAGCTCAGGCCAAGGGCTTGGGGAGGGCTCCAGGGGCCGAGACCAGGGGTTTCCTCAGAAGCTGCTGATGTTAGTCAGCTTCCTGCCACCAAGGCAGAAGGGGATGAGCTCCGAAGAGAGGACGAGGCCTCAGAGGAAACAAGAGCTTGGCAGAGAAGAGGCTTGGGCGCGTGCAGAAACCCAGAGATACACCCTCGGGCCACAGATGAGCTGTAAAACACTCCCTCGCACTGGGACCCTGAGAGACACAGGCATGCAAAAAGTGGACCGACTGGCACGCACCGCACATGAACATGCCCGGGGCACAGGCCTCCCACCAGCATGAGTCCTCCCTGCCAGGGGCAGGTTTCAGGGAGGAAGAGGGGTGCGTGGGCAGCCAGAGGGCTGGAGGGCACGTCTGGCATCCCTTCCCTGGTGCTCTCGTTTGCTTCTAAGCATCTATCAGCATGCCCTGTCACTGAGCTCCTTTGGGTCAGACCTCGTCCACAGCGCGCACCGATTTGGAGACCCATCCCTGCCCTTGAGGTGCCTGCAGCGCTGCCCGCTGGGGAGCAGCTGGCTGGGGTGTGGCAGGGGAGGGCCAGAATGGCTGGTTGGGGTGGCCGGGGAGTGAGGGTAAAGGGTTCTTGGGAAACCTCAGGCTGGAACCTGGGCTTGGGCAGCAAGTAAGGTGGCCAGGTGGGTGCAAGGCGTGGAGGCTGAGGGGTGCCAGGTCGTCCGGTGGCCAGGACCTGCGGCAGCGGCAGCTCCAGAGACCCAGCTGTCCCACCCGTCCCCGCCCACCGCCTGGCCAGTGCCTGCTGTGGCCTCACCGGCTCCCGCCCATGCTTGTGTATCCGTCTGATGCTGCCACCGCTGACCAAACCCACTTCCCAGCGCTGTTAGCCTAAAGGAGAAGTGGTTCTTACGCCAGGCGGGCAGTCCAGGTGAGGTGGCCTCAGGGTGCCAGGACGAGCCCCTCTCGGTCGTGGTGCCCTGTGCGGGCTCCGTCCTCCTCCGGCTCCATCAGCGGCCTTCAGCGACCCCCCTCCTCACTCTGAGCCCTCAGCTCAAAGGAAGCTACTAGCGCTGTGTCGTACCATCTTGGCTCCACGGTCAGTTTTGGCTCACGTGTCCTTCCCACGGGTCTCAGAGGAGTGGGGGCAGCTCTGCCCAGACCACAGGACGAGGTGTGGAGACAGGGTCTTAGGAAGGGGGGCTGCTGAGCAGGCAGAAACAGCAGCGACTGCTCGGGGTCGGAGGCCCTGAGAGACGAGTCCGGCCGTCCCGAGTGGGCTCAGCCGCCCTGCCCGGCCAGCAGGCCGCCTCGGGGCTGCCCATGCGCCTGGAGCCAGGAGCGGAGGCCGGCCGCATCAGGCTTCCTGGAGAAAGCGAGCACTGGGCTGTGCCCATGTGGGCTGGTGCTGAGATGGGAAGTGGTGGTAGCTCTGGTTTCCTGAAGCCGGACCTAGGACCAGGGGAGGTCTCGAGGGCCATCGGAGCCTGCTGAGGGTGCAGGGCCCGGGAGCACAGGGGTGACACGGATGACAGCTGAGGCTGGAGCACACCTGGGGGGACAGCTTCAGTCCCATCAGCATAGGGCTTGGCACAGGGACTAGAAAAACCGGAAGTGGCCAGGCCATCCCAGCCAGCAGCTCCCTCCTGCCCAGACCCATGTGACCCTGGTTTCCGCCTGCTCAGTTTGACCAGGCTCCCTGCCCCTCTCTGGCCATAGTTACGCCCCTCCCCGCACCCTCCACTGCAGAGGGGCGGGAGAGCCAGCCTTCTTCCTCTCCCGGGCCAGCCTCTGAGCAGCCGCCAGCCCTGCAGCGACCCTCACACACCCACTGGCCCGACGGAGCCACCAGCACCGCCATGAAGGACGAGGTGGCTCTTCTGTCTACGGTTACCCTCCTGGGAGTTCTACTGCAAGGTGAGCTGGCTCCTGTTTGGGAGGTGGGGGGCCTCAGACCCCTGCAGCCAGCCTGCCCTGCAGGTCCTGGGGGGTACTGGAGGGTCAAGGCCCAGATGAGGGCCAGAGGTGGGCCCCAGCCCAGAGTCTGACCCCACTGACCCTGCTCCTAAGGCTGGGATGCTCCAGGGCTGAGGGGCTGGTCCTTTCCCAGATGGGGCGGGGGCGAGCCTTGAAGGGACGGATGTCTGCAGGATGAACTGTGGAACCCTGGCAGGGACCGCGGCTGGCAGGGGCAGGGAAAGGAAAAAGGCCCTGAGGGATGGCTGAGGTAGGCACGTCAGGAGCCACAGGGCTGGGGTGGTGACCCCTCAACCAGCACAGAGAACCCGGAACAGGCCGGAGGCTTCCAGGGAGCAGCTGGCACCCAGCTGTGCTGGGCCGTGGGACCTGAGAGTGTGTGCGCCAGGATGGATGGGTGGGCTGGTGCTGGCTCAAAGTGGGACAACCCGGGGCCCCTCGGGCGTCCCTGCCTCGCCTTCAAAGGCACCCTCTCAGTGTGGGATCACTTGGAGCCGGACAGGGTTAGAACTCGCTCCCTTGGGCCCCCAAAGGTGCCTGCTTGGTGCCTGTCTCAGACTTACCCTAGAGGACACATTCCTGGGCCAGACATCCCCTCTGCTTAGGACGTCACCTGATGGGCTAGGCCAGGGCAAGGCGCAGCCCGGGGCAGGGCCTGGAGGGACCAGGCCGTCTCCGTTTCCAGCCACATCAGCAAGCGTGGCCCTCGGCCCCTCTTCCTGTAGCTGCGGGGCTTCCTCCAGATCCTGCCCTGGGCTCGCATGGCCACCCTCGGTACCCACAGAGCATTTGGGATGATATGTCTGCAGAGGGCCCGGCCCCTGGGTGCTGAGGTAGCTGGGGACACCCAGCATTGGGGCCGTGTGTGCGGAGCGCCTGGCCTGGGTTAAGGAAGGGCCCCTGCACACTCAGATCCCCGAGGGCAAGCCCTGTGCCCGGGCCGGGATGGAGGTGGCAGAGCCCTGGAGTCTGGCTTGGACTGGAAGAGCCCCAGCGGCCACACCGGGGGCAGGGGAGAGGATGTCTGTCAGATTTAGGCCACGGTCCCGAGTGTCTGAACAGAGAAACTGAAACGGAGGCCGAGGCCCCAGACCCCCTTCCTCTTACTCCCTGTGGGAACCTCTGGGAGGGCCCCCAGCAAACCCTGCGCCCAGCTGCAGACCTTGGCGGCACTCACTGTGTAGGGACCGAAAAGGCAAGGTCCACGTCTAGAGGGGGCCCAGGTAGCTGGGCATTTGCCTGTATTTTGCAAATCAAATGATTTAGAAGGAAAGTCCAAAGGGCCTGCCCGTGGCAGGTGTCCCGCTGACTGGCACCCCCCTTCCCCTACACTCACAGGGTGCCCCAGACCGCACCCTGCCCTTCCCACTGAGGCCATGGGCACAGGGCAAGCGCAGAGAAGAGTGGGGGTGGAGGGCCCCTGCGGAGGGCTCTCTAGAGGAGCCCCGAGTTCAGTGTAGCGTGTAGCGAAGTGGAAGAGAAAGGTGCGAGGCCGGCTGGGAGGGAGGCGGGCCCCGGGGGCTGCAGCCGCCGGGCGGCCAGGCCTGACCCCGCACCCTCCCCCAGCCTACTTCTCCCTGCAGGTGATCTCGGCGCGCAGGGCCTTCCGCGTGTCGCCGCCGCTCACCACCGGCCCGCCCGAGTTCGAGCGCGTCTACCGAGCCCAGTGAGCGCGGCGGGAGGGGGCGAGGGGCGCGCGGCCCGGCGGGCGGGTCGGAGGCCCGGCGCCGCCCTCACCCGCCCGGCCCTCCACAGGGTGAACTGCAGCGAGTACTTCCCGCTGTTCCTGGCCACGCTCTGGGTAGCCGGCATCTTCTTCCACGAAGGTCTGGGCGCGGGCCGGGGGCGCACGCGCTGGAGCCCAGGCTCCCCGCACGGCGCGCTCACCCGGCCGCCGGCTCCCCAGGTGCGGCGGCCCTGTGCGGCCTCGTCTACCTGTTCGCGCGCCTCCGCTACTTCCAGGGCTACGCGCGCTCGGCGCAGCAAAGGTGAGAGAGAGCCCGCGGGGAGAGGAGCCGGCGGGGAGAGGGGCCCGCGGGCAGAGGGGCCGGCGGGCGGGGTCTCCCCGGACCGGCCGCGGGCGGGAGGCGGGAGCCTCTGGGGAGCCGAGCCGGTGGGCGGGAGGGGTGGGCCGCCCCGCCCCGCCCCGCGGCGCGCCCTCGCAGGCTGCCCCTCCGCAGGCTGGCCCCGCTGTACGCGAGCGCGCGCGCGCTCTGGCTGCTGGTGGCGCTGGCGGCGCTCGGCCTGCTCGCCCACTTCCTCCCCGCCTCTCCGCGCGCCGCGCTCCTGGGGCGGCTCGGGACGCTGCTGCCCTGGGCCTGACGCCGAGGATGGTCCCTGGGCCTGACACCGAGGATGCGGGACCTGCGGAGCTGCACCGGAGCCGGGCCGCCGGGAGGACGGGGGAAGGTGCCGCCCCAACCCAGTCTCTAATTAAAGTGCTCGCGCCCAGCTCCCGCATGCTCTCTGGTCGCTTCGTGGGCTGTGGAGCTTGGAGGGGCCCAGCCCCGGGCCGTAGCAGTCGAGTGGGCTTCCTGGGACGGCGGGAACGGGCTGAGGAAGGAAAGCCGCCCCAACCGTCCCGCTCCGTCCCTCCCGCCCCCCCGCAGGGCCTCGATCCGGTCTCAGGTCCGTCCTCTCCCAGCCCAGGGTCCGGGTCTCCCCGTGGCTCCTCCTGTGGTCGCCTGCCCTGTCCCTGTTCCCTGGCCTTCACCACAGACATCCGCCCCGGGGCCTGGAACAGTGCAGGTTTGGGGCAGCCTGCCGCGGAGCAGAGGGGCCGGAGGGGCTGGATGGCGAACGTGGTAGGCGCCTTCAAAAGGCCGGGTGCCTTGAGGGAGGACTCGGGGAGGACCCGCAGGCCGCAAATAATGTCCCTCAAGAGTGACTTCTAGTCCAGTGGCAGGGGAGGAGCTTTCCAAGCTGGGCGACAATGTGTGCAAAGGTCCCGAAGTGGGCGGGGGTCCCCAAAATGTCAGAAACGGCGGAGAGGTGATGGAGGCCTTGGGCCGAGGCCCTTGAAGAGGGAACGAGGTGAGGGGGGTGCCCACCAGCTTAGAGGCCCCGCCCAGGCAGTTGGGGTGGATGAAGGAAGCTAGGGGCGCGCTTGGAGGTCCCGTGGAGAGGGGCAGCTTTTGAGGGCCAGGCCCGGACTCAGTGCAGCCTCCCCCTTCAAGGTGGTCCAGGACGAGCCTGGACAGTGCCAGGAGCGGGTTGTGCAGAGGTGGCAGCAGGTGGGCACAGGGAGGCACCATCTGGTGCCTGCTCCCCACTCCCACCAACCCGAGCTCAGAGCACCGGGCATGAGGCACACACTTCATTAACCCTTTATTACAAGTCACGCTCTTATAGAAGTATATGTGGACTTAAGTGAAAAAAATCAAATGTATCCAAGAATAAAAAACACAGCACATAAGTAGTATATGCATTCCAGTGTTCGCGCCGAAGAGCAGCGCCCAGGAAAAGCTCTTCTAAAATGGCCGGCTCGCGCCCCCTGCCAGCTGCGAACAGTTCAGGGCGGCACCGGCCGGCCTCAGGCACAGTGTGGGGACCACCACCTCCTCCCGCGGCCGGGCGGGTGGGCAGCACCAGCTCCTGGGGCCTCCCGGCCAGCGGCAACCCCAGGCTGCTGAGAGGTGCCAGGAACAACCCCTCAGGCTGGGTGGGCCACATCTGGCCCTGCGGGGGCAGCAGCGAAGACATCCTGGTCTCCTGGGCGTCAGGGCCAGTCCTCAGAAGTCCTCCGTCAGTCCGCCTTCTTCAGGAAGATCTGCAAGAGCCGGCCCGGGCTCAGCAGGGGCCACGGAGCTGGCCCCGTGCAGCTCACGGGAACGGCTCCGTGTCCCCTGCGCCCTGCCTCACCTCGCTCAGGATGACCCACACGGGCGAGTCTGTCTGGATGGAGAGGCGCAGCGCTTCCAGGGGACCGAAGGCAGGGTCCACCTCGCCCTCTGCCACGCCTTTGGAGAAGGAGCCTGGGGGCGGCAGTGCCGAGAGCTTGTCCCGAGACCCGCTCAGTCCCGCTCTCCCCGCACCGCGGCCTGCCTGAGCCACTCACCTATCTGGAGGTAGCCGTCGGGGCTCCGCGGGTACCGGAGGGTGGTTGAGCGGCCCTCCTGCAGGGCCTCCTTGTCTGACTGGGGGTTCTGGGGGCAAAACCAAGGGGCTGAGGCCAGGCCCGGGGGAGCGGCTGGCCCCGGTGCGCGCCCACACGCTCCCGCACTCACGTCGAAGGGCAGCACCTCCACTGACGTGTTGAAGAGCTTGTCCTCCGGGTGCTCGATGTTCCCGCTGCGGAAGAAGAACCTGCAGCCAGGCAGGCCTGTGAGTGCTGCCGGTGGAGCTGCCCAGGCACGCTGCCCAGCAGAGAAGGCCAGGCTGGGGCCCTGGGTGCGGGGGGACGCTGGGCACCGCCAGGGCAGCTACCGGCTGGGCAAGGTGGCCAGGCCCTCCTCATTGGAGGGTGGTGATGGGCAGCGTCACGGAGCTCCCGTGGGCCCTGCCTGACCGTCTACAAGGTCGCTGCCATTTGCACCCCCCTCTTCAGGGGGGACTGAGGCATGGGAGGGCTGACTCATGGGCTGGGGTCACAGAAGTCTGTGGTGAGGCCTGCACCCTGGCAGCCACCTGCCCTCCCCCGAGGGGACCCGTGGGTGCCGCACTGACCGCTCGAGGCGCAGGGGCTGGAAGAAGCGGAAGCGGATGAAGTCCCCCGCAGTGGGCGTGAAGGCCCAGAAGAAATCCTCCCGAAGGTAGGCCTTCTCCAGGGTGAAGTGCTGATACGTTTTGAGGCTCGTGCTCACTTCGGCCGGTGGGTTCATGTGCTCCTTCCGTAGCGCCTGCTTCCCAAAGTCCTTGTCCTGGTCCCAGAGAGACAGTGCTGCCGGGGGCGCCCTGGAAGGGCCTGCTGCCCGTGGCCCACCCACCGGGCTCTGCCGCTCTGGGCCGGGCTCCCGGGCACAGCCCACCTTCAGTTTCTGAATCTTGCCCGCCAGCGAGGAGTGCGTGCCCACGTGCTGGAAGAGGGACGGCTTGAAGCGGATGCGGAGGTTGGCCTTCTGCCGGTCACAGTGCTTCTGAGGAGGGAGGGCCGCGTCCTAAGTGTGCGCTCAGGCCCCGCCCTGAGGGAGCCCCCCTCCCCGGGCAGACACGTCCCCGCCCGGCCTGCCTCTCCGCAGCCCCCGCTCACCGCGTCCTTCTCGGGGTTGCAGACCTTCACCCACAGAATGTGGTCCAGGAGCCAGTCGATGGGCTTGTCCCGGTAGAACATGAGGATGAACTCCACAATCAGGCTCAGGTCCAGTGACTTGAACATCTTCCCTGGTGGGGAAGCGGGCACGGTGCTGAGCGGGCAGCTCTGCCCTGCCCTGCTTCCTCCGGCTCCCAGTGGGAATCACCAGGGAGGGTCCCACAGCAAACCCCGCGCCCGGCTGCAGGCAGGTGTGGGCACCAGGGGTCGGACACCGATGGTGACTCTGAGGGCAGGTGGGAAGAGGCCAGACGTGGCTCCAGGGGCCACTCCAGGCCCACATGAAGTTGCAGGGCATGGGTTACGGGGCAGAGTGGGGGGAGGGCTATGACAGAGGTGCGGGTGGGGGGGTGACAGAGGGGGGCCCACCAATGAAGCCCAGCTGGGAGAATTCCAGGATCATCCAGTCCTCTGAAGGCTGCTGGAGAGCGAAGTTCTTCATGGTGCTCAGGTAGTTGGGCTTGGCCACTATGTCGTCCTCCAGCTGCAGCGTGAGGGGCAGAAGGGGCCTGGGGCTCAGGATGGCACGGGGCAGGGCGGCATGCATCTCCCAGGCTCCGCCAGGTCGGGGAGGGGCGCCCAGCAGGCGGTGCTGACCTGGACGTAGTAGATGCCTTTGGACTGCGCGTACATCATGAGGAAGCAGTAGTCGAGGTTCTGTTTGGTCCTCCACCTGTGGGCAGGGCCGCCTCGGAGCTCAAGCCTCCTCCTCTGGCCTGGCTACCACGGCACACTCAGCGCACACACACCACGCCCCCACCCCCACGCAGGGGTCCTCCAGTGCAGAAGTGGAGGTACCACAGCCAACAGCCGGCTCTCAGCACAGGCCAGAGAGGAGGATGCTGGGGGAACTGGAAAGGGGCGGTGCTAGTACCTGACTCTCTCCTTGGGGTCCCCAAAGGACTCACGGAGCCGGGAGAAGTCAGGGTAGAAGTGCGGGGAAGGGGCGATGACCTCCAGGAGCCCGGAATGGATCTCTGTGGGGAACCTGGGAGACAGGAAGGCCAGTGGGTATGTGGCCTCCAGGGCATGGAGCAGGGGCAGAGCTGAGCCAGCAGACCCTGCCCTTTCTGAAGGCCCACCAGGCAGACATCACTGAGGCAGTGGGGCGTGAGGGGTTGGGCCACCTCTACAAGCCCACAGGGGCGCACCCTCCCCAGAGGTCCCTGTCTTGTGGGGGAGGAGGATCTGCCAACCGAATACTCCACAAGGGCCCTCCTTCCACCAGCTCCTCCAGCTGCCAGTACTCACAAGGCCTTTATGTTTTCCGTCACCATCGAGGTGTACTGAGGGTCAGTCTGTGGGGAGACCAAGCAACCACCCTAAGCAGGGCCGCTGTCCCCAATGGCCGGGAAGAAGGGCCAGGGGTAGGGGCCTGGGCCTCAGAGGGAGCGAGCCCAGATCCTGAGGGCCGAGAGGGGCTGGGCCCTGGGGCCACAGAAAAAAGCCCTTGGGTAGGCACCTGGGGTGGGGCACAGTAGGGGATGGCATCTCCAAGAGGGGGCGCTAAAACGTCTCTTTTAACTTTTTATCTGGATAAATGGGTGAATGACAGGGAACTTCTGATAGCTCTCCACTCCTAACGCTCCTTCTAGTCATCGGTGCCCCGCCCCGCCCACTCGCCTCTGCGATCAGCACCACGATGACCGAGTCCTCCTTCTCCTGCGGGCTCAGCTCCGAGATGAGCGAGTGCAGCGTGTCCGTCAGGTAGGAGTGCACCTCGCGCCGCACGCTGGGGATGCCCATCACCACCGACACTGCGGAGAGCGGGTCCTCAGGCCTGGCCTCGGGGCCGCCCACCCGCGCCCGGCCGCGGCCCGCCCTACCTCCCGTGCGGCCCTGGCCCACGCGCACGGCCGGCTGCAGGCTGCTCTCCTTGGCCAGCAGGTGCGGCAGGTGGTGGAAGACCGAAGGCAAGTGCAGCACATGCTTCTGCGAGACGTTCCACGGCTTCAGTCGTGGGTCCTCTGCGAGGGCCAGGAGAGGACGGTCAGACCGGCCCGCCGGCAGCCCCGCCTCCCGGCCGCCCGTGGGCCCTCACCGGTGAGCCTGCCCCACGTGCGATTGCCGTCTCGGTCTCGCAGCGCCTGCCTCTCGGACACGGCCCTCTTGATCTCGTCCAGCACCAGGTTGAGCTCCTTGGAGCGCTTGAGGCTCTCCTGCTCAGCGGCATGCAACCGGTCGCGCAGAGCCAGGAACTCGCGCTGGTACACGTCCACCACATCACCTGGGGGTGGTCCGCAAGCTGTCACCAGGGGGCCCTAGAGCTGGCCTACAGCCCGGGGAGGGTGCCAGTGCATACACCGGTGCCCATCTGTGCCACAGACAATCTACACCTGTTCCCGTGCCTGCCACACGGGAGTTTTCGGGGTTGCACAGGGTCACTTTGAAGTCACACTGACACGCCTGGGGAAGAAAGCCTCCACGGGGGGCGGGGGGGGGGGGGAGGGACACGCTCTCCAGTCCTCCCCCCCCCACACACTTTTCTCCTTCCAGGAGGGATCTGAAGTGGGAGGGCGCATCTGCTCCTGCCAGGGGGTGGGACACCCAAAGGTGCCATCCAGGGCACAAAGACCCAGCCCTTCCTCAAGAGGTTTCTCAGTAGGACCCCCACCTGGATCCCCTCAGTCTCACACCAGCCCCAGGGCTGGCGGCTGCTGTCCCAGCCCCCCAGCACTCAAATGAGCAAATGATGTTGAGAACTAGTCCAGGGCCACCCAGTGAGTCAGCAGCAGAGGGGCCCCTTCTGATGCCCTGAGGCCTGCTTCTTGGGAGGCCCGTGTCAGAACCTCCAGCCAGACCCTTTTCAGGTGTCGGGGTGCACGGTGCGGAGCACAGGTGGGGCTGCCTGACAGCACAGAGGAATCCCTAGGGTGCACCTACCTGGCTCCACTGGTTGGGCAGGGACCAGTGAGCAAGCACGAGGCAAGCAGCACCCCACCTGCAGCTGGCACAGCAGGTCCGGAGGGCTGTGCACTAGGCCTTTCTGGTCTCACCGGCACCACCTGCATTTGCTGTCATCCCCAACTCCTTGTCCTTCCTACGGGCCATGCTTCACACACAGGCCGTCCTCTGCCTGGGCCCCTCTCCTCCTCTGGGCCAAACGAACACCCGTGTGGCCTCCAAGGCCTGGTTTAAGCCTCCAAGTCCAGGAACCCTCTCCCACCCCAGGCAGCTCTTCCACCCCTCAACCCCTGGCACGGTCACAGCTCCCAGATGGTGTCACTCCCCACAGCTGTGTGCACCAGAGGTGCCAAGTTTCAGTCGCCACATGCCCTGGCTGGTGTGACTCGGTGGATAGAGCGTTGGCCTGTGGACTGAAGGGTCCCAGATTCCATTCTGGTCAAGGGCACATGCCCAGGTTTCGGGCTTGATCCCCAGTGCAAGCAGCAGCTGATCAACAATTCTCTCATCACTGATGTTTCCATCTCTTTCTCCCTCTCCCTTCCTCTGAAGTCAATAAAAATATATCTTAAAACATTGCAGTCACCTCCGGAGCCCTCCATCCCCGGCTGGCCCCAACCTCCACCCCCGCCCGCCCGCTCGTGGGGAGGCAGAGGCTGGTCAGGTTACAGGACCTCCCGGTCCTGCGCTGGGCTCCAGGGCCAGGTTACCCCGGAAACCTGAACCTCCAACAGGAGCTGCCCGGCCCACCAGAAGGCAGTTCAGTCACAGGGACGTAGCAGGTGGCCCTCCTCCTGCCGAGGCCCTGCCACCTACCTGCGGCCCCTGCTGCCCACACCAGTGCATGTGAGGAGGCCTCCCCCCTCTGACTTCTGCCTCTGCCACCCCCTGCCCCCTTTCTCTCATCTTTAACTAGGCTGAGCTCTGTCCGACCTCAGCCTCCCCTGGCAGACAGGCTGGGTAGGGAGTGGTGGGCACTGTTGCCCGGAATGGCCGACTACCAAGGCCCGGCACAGCCTGCTCCATGCTGTGGCTGCCCTTCCCAGGGGCCTCCCTCTGCCCAGGCCCTGAGCTTCCTCCATTTACTGAAAGGAGGTGGGCTGTGGGTTCCAGGGCCTCGTTCCTGCCCACAGACACTCACCGTTCCCCTGAACGCTGACCCTGTCCCTCAGCACCTGCCCCTGCTTCTGCTCTGCCTGCTGCCTGCAAGGTCCCCAGCTTCTCGCTTGTGGGCCCAATCTGTCCTCGCCTGTCAAAGCCAGAACCTCAAGCGTGGTGACTGCCTGTCCAGGTGCTGAGCCTTAGGCCAGAGTGCTGCCAGGCCCCTGCACTCCACAACCTGCAAGGGCTGGGTGGTTGGACTGAGGTGGTGAGTGGCTGGGAAGGCAGCTCAAGTGATGTTCCCATCAAAGGTCAAAGGTCTGGGAGCCCTGGTTTCTGGGAGCTGGGGTGGGGGACCTGGTGTCCCCTCCTATCCATAGCTCCTTACCCGGGGAGCTGGGGTGGGGGGCTGGTGTCCTCTCCTATCCATAGCCCCTTACCCGGGGAGCTGGGGTGGGGGCCTGGTGTGCCCCCCTATCCATAGCTCCTTACCCGGGGAGCTGGGGTGGGGGGCTGGTGTGCCCTCCTATCCATAGCTCCTTACCCGGGGAGCTGGGGTGGGGGGCTGGTGTCCCCTCCTATCCATAGCTCCTTACCCGGGGAGCTGGGGTGGGGGGCTGGTGTCCCCTCCTATCCATAGCCCCTTACCCGGGGAGCTGGGGTGGGCCTGGCCCTGGAACAGCCGGCCCCAGGGAAGGACTGCAGCTGTGGCCATGCTACTGGAGGTTTTCTCACCAGAAGGCAGAGAACACTGAGGCCCATGACCACAGTCTTCCTGTGTCCCCCTTGGCTGAAGACACAGACCGGATGCTCGTGCTCAGGGAGGGGAGGCAGGCTCAGAGGGGCCGGCAGGTGTGTGGTTAGCCAGCAGGGCCGGGGTGGAGGGGGCAGCGGTGCACTTCCCCTCCAGCACTTGCACCCATGCTCCCGGGGAGGAAGGCCCCGCTGCTGGAGCACAGGGTGCTGGGAGGCTGGCCCGGGGCTGCTGTTCTCCCTGGGGAGGGGCTTCCAGCAGAGACTTGGCTGAGGGCTGCAGTGTGAGCGCTAACAGCGCTGCTCACAGACACCTGTGGTCCAGGCTGGATGTGAAACCCATAGCCAGGCCCATGTCACCAAAGCCTGCATGTCCTTCCTGGCCCTGGGTTTTCAGGATGCCATCTTCTCCTGCTGCCGCCTCCTTCTCTGGCTACCTGCCCGCCTCCTCCCTTCCCTACAGACCCAGGTTCTGCTGTCCTTCCCCTAAGTATCAGTGCCTGGGCCACCCCAATCCTGAGCTCCTCACTCGCTCACATGGAAGCCGGGACCCTCTGGCCTCAGCCTGGCTTAGTCTGGCTTAAATCATTGTCTATAAGTAAGAATAAGAAGGGGCCACCTAAGAGCTCAGATTCAGGCTTCTCTTGAGGCCTCCAAAGATCTGGCCCTCCTGGGCGCCCAGAAACAGTGACCGCTCTGACAAGCAAGGCCCAGGTCACACCCTCACCATGCCCCCCAGGCCCCTTGGCTTCCGTGCCCCAGGGTGGATTGTGCACCTGAGCTCCACAATTCTTGGCTGAAGGTGCTCTCATCCTCCCCGAGGCCTTGGAGTGCCAGCCTCCTCGATGCCCCTTCAGGGAGTATGAGCCCTACATGGAGCCACTGGAATCCCCACGCTGCTGGCCGGGGCACTACAGCCTGGCATTAGGCTGAGGGCACGCTGCTGCACAGGAGGCAGACAGAAACTACCCTGGCCAGGACAGGGTGTCGGCTCATCACTCCACCCACAGGTGGACAAATGTGCCCCAACCCACCTCGGCCTCCAGTCTGCTTACATGGTGGCTCTTCCAAGGATCCAAAATGCCATTCCCAAGGTGACACCCCACCTAACGAGACTGTCCAGCCAAGCTCTACCCCAGGTGACTCTCCCCTTCCCCCTAGAGACCTAGAGAGAGCTCTGCAATCCTAGGGGTATCCCCTCAGGGCCCTGGCCTCCACCCACACAGGAGGACTGCAGTGGGCAGGGCAGGCAGGAGCAGGTGGAAGGGCTGCTGGGGCCGTGGGTCAGGAAGGCCCTAGCTCCTCCCCCAGCTTCATTCCCTGGGGGGGGGGGGGGGGATGACACAGGGAAGCAGGAAGTGGAGGGAGCAGAGGTTCAGTTGACCTCAGCCTGATCCTGCCCAAGCCTCTGCAGGAAGGCCAGGAGGCAGGAAGGAAGCGGCTTTTTCCTGGTGGCTCCTGTGCTGCAGGCTGGATGGCTGGATGGACGAGGGCTTGTAGGGCCTCTTCAGCCCCCGCCATCCGGACCAACACAACACCAGCCAGTACTGGAGCGTGCCTCCCCCACCTCCTACTCCCAAGGTGCCAGGCAGATCCACAGGGCCTCGGGGGCGGGTGGGCCAGCTTGGCCGAACTTCAGGAGGGGTGAGACCACACAAAGGGAGTTCATGGGGGGCTGGGCTGGGCTGGCTGCTCATGAGGTCCTCCGGGCACTCCTGGGCCAGCAGCCCCGGGAAGGCTGCCCCCGCCCCGGGCCCAGTCCTGGGGCCACTTGTCACGGAGGCGGGCGGCGGACACCCCGCCGGCAGCCCGGGCAGCGGGGGTGTGACCATGCAAGCAGGGGTGGGGTGAGGTACAGTCGCTGTCCCTTCACACCTGTCTCAGGAACACAGTGCTTCCTGCTGCGCAGGTGCCCGGAGCACCTGGGGAACCTCAGGGCGCGGCGCCGTGACCTTGCACCCTGTCCCTCCGAGGCCCCCGGGTGCCCAGGTGCCGTGGGCGCACGGGCGTCACCGCACTCCCAGACGGGTCCGCGCCGCGAGAGGCGCGGGGGCTCGCCGGCCACCCGGCCACCCCGCCACCCCGGACGCAGGGAGTTTGTTATTCCCGCAGCCGGCGGCGGGGGCGAGGGAGGGAGGGAGGGAGGGGCGTCTCCCGCGCCGGGAGGGGAAGGGCCGCGCGGCTTCCGGCCGCGGGCGCCCAGGTGCGGGGGTCGCGGGCGGGGCTCACCTTTCTGGCCGCCGAGGGCCGCGTACCAGGACAGCGAGAGGAGGGCGCACAGGCAGAGGAGCAGCAGCGTCAGGAAGGGGCCATTGCGGAGCCTCATCTCCCCGGGTGCGCGGAGGGCGCCGGCGGGGCCGAGGCCGCATGGCCCGGGAGCGGGGCCGGGCGCGGGCCGGAGGCGGCGGGGGCCCCGGCCCCGGGGGTGGGCGGGGCGGGGCCCGGCCGGGCGGGCCGGGGCGGCTCCTCCGGGCGCGGGCCGCGGGCCGGTGCGGTGCGGGGCCTTCCTCCGCGCGGGGCCGGGCCGGACCGGGCTGGGCCGGGCTGGGCTGGGCCGGGCTGGGCTGGGCGGCGAAAGCCGCGGCCGGCCTGGATCCGGGCCGCCGCGGAGTCGGCTGCGCGGGGCGGGGCGGCCCCGGCTTAAAGGGGCCGCAGCACCCGCCGCCGCCGCCGGCGCTCCGAGGAGGCGGGGCGCTCGAGTCCGGCGCAGGTAGGTGAGGTGGGTCCTCCCCGCCCTTCTTAGCTGCAGTTCCTACTAACCGGACCCCGTCCCGCTTACGCGCGGTCCTCAGGGCGCCCCCAGATCCGAGGAGGGTCCAGGCGGTGCGGGAGGTACGGCTGGAGCTGGCGCTGCCTCCGGCCTGGGGACCCGGTCCTGCCGGCACCGCCGCCGCGGCGACCTCCCTCCCAGCACCTTCCTTTGGTCGCAGATAACGGCGTCTAGGGACCGAGGGGCCCTGACTGGTACAACAGGGACATGGGGTGCTTTCGGGAGTAAAGGAGGTGATGTGTGTGGGTGCTGGGCACAGTGACCAGGCCCGGCGGGCTGGAGGCGGGCCCAGGCTGCGAGGGCCGCGGGGCCTTTCGGGCCGGGGGCGGACCGGGGGCGGACCGGGGCGGGCTGGGAGTGCTGGCGCTTGTTTTCCTCGTTCAGCCCAGGCTGGCCCCTGGGCCAGGCGGGAGCTGGGGGCCGGCAGAGAGATTTCTGCCGAGGGCAGGGGGCCGGCCAGCGGCTGCGGGAGGCTTGACCCGGGCCGCACTGAAGGCCGCAGCTCCCTGCGGCCCGTTTCCAGGGCTGGGAAGGGGGTCCCGCGCTCTCAGCTTGCAGCAGCCTCCTGGAGGAAACGGTCTTGTTTGTGTTCCAGTTTTCACAGCTCTCTTCTGTTTGTGGCAAGGGATCACGGTTTTCATTTGGGCTGTGATACAAAGGGTTTAATTTACCCCCTAAATATATGTTGACGTTTAAAATGAGTTGATTTAAGGAAACTAAACCAGTAAAAGTTAAGGAAATGGCCTGTCAGTTACCCAAGTTCAAGAAGCTCCCCCGAGTCCCCGCCCCCTACACTCTGCCTTTGGGGGAGGAGCAGAGATGGGAGTGGCTCAGCCAGGGTGGAATTCCACCCTGGAGCCTGACTCGCAGGGCCTCGGTCCGTCCGAAATGGGGTGCCCTGGGCCAGGGCGGGAGGAGGGTGGCGATTGCCTCTGGGAAGTGTGAGGTCTGGAGTGGTGGGTGCTGGGGAGGGGCTGGGTGCCGAGCCTGAAGGGGCCTCACACTGATGGCTGGGTTTAGGCCACCGTAGGGTCCAGGCCGCGGAGAGTGAGGGCAGTCTTTCCAGACCCTCCCAGCCAGGCTGCCTCCCCCCTTTCCCCATCAGAATCCCAGGAGGGGGTTCGCTGGACCACACACCCAGCCGCTTGGCTGAGAATGGCTGGGCACCAGGCCTGCCTGTCCTGCCGGGATTGCACCCTAACTGAGAAGGGACAAACCCCGGTGCTCCCTCTGGAAGGGGGCTGGAGAAGGGGTGGTCATGGCGAGAGGCTGTGTCCCCCAGGGCCTGCACAAGTGACACCACGGTGCGGGGAGACCCGCTGCAGGCGCTCGCTGGCCCTCCCGTCCAGAGCTGCCTTCCCGGGAGCCTCCGCTCTCCCAACTTCATCCTTGGAATGGGCAGTGCTGTCTGCTCCCTGTGCCTTTGCTGTAATGAATCCCTCAGGGCCTACCCGCCGCCCAGTTCCCTCTGGCCCTTCTAGGCAGGGGAACTCTGCCTGTCTCCGCCGCCCACCCAGGAGGGAAGGTGGAGCCCAAGGGCTGAGAGTCCTGTTTTCTCTCCAGACCCAGCATGGCCCTTCCTCCTTTGTTCTTGCTTCCCAGAGTGCAAGTGCCCTTCGTGCTGGGATCCCATGTCTGCCTCCCGCCCGCACTGCCTCCGGAAGACTTTCTGGGACACGGGGGAGGCGGCCTCCTCCCATCCTCCGGGTCCTCCACCTGTGGCCCAAGGACCCAGGGTTGGGGAGCTCCAGGAGCTGAGATGAGGAAAAAATAATTCCACCTTTATTTTCACTAACCTTTAACTGAAATTTGGTATTTCCTTGAGTTGTGAGCGGAGGCAGCAAAGTCCAGCAGAATTCACAATACTGTGGCTTTCACACGGAAATTGAAGCCAGACAACCAATGGGCCCGGGCTGCCTGTCACTACTTGAGCCAATTCAGCAGAGGCAGGGTGGAGTCGGATATGAGTGTTTATTCCAATAAAGCCGGCAGCATGGGAGGGCAGCAGGTCTTCCACAAAATCTCTCTAGCACCCCCATAAGCCATCTGCTTATATAGGGTAAGACAAAGACGAGGTGGGGAAGTAGGAATTATGTGGGACTCCATTGTTTGGGCAATAAGGCTGTTAATCTTTCCAAGATAATAGGCAGTTCTTGATTGAGAATAGACCACATTCCAAGGTTGTCTTCCAGGCTCTGTGGCACACCACTCCCAGCCAGGTCAGAAGGTCCTTTCTTTCACCAGAACAAGGCAGTCAAGGTTGACAGAGCATGATTGATATTTCCCACAGCCATAGCTAGTCCCAGTATCTATTTTGCCCCTAAAACAAGATCACTGGGGTTTTCATACCCACTGCAGGTGCTGCACACACCTCAAAATAGCAGTCACGTACCCACTGCTACCTGCTGGTCCTGGTCCTTATTAGTCATACCTCCCTATCTGATAATGTCATAACTTTTTATATTTTATAGAGGCCCGGTGCACGAATCCATGCACCAGTGGGGTCCCTCTGTCTGACCTGTGGGATGAGGCCGAAACTGGCTCTCTAACGTCCCCCAAGGGGTCTCAGATTGGGAGAGAGCCCAGGCCAGGCCAAGGGACCCCACAGGTGCACAATCGGGGCCAGGAGGGAGGTGGGAGGTTGGCCGGCCACAGACCCCAGCAGCAAGCTAAGCTACCAGTCACAGTGTGTGGCCCTGGTGCTCAGTTGCACGTCATAGCAACTGGTCAGCTGTCTGCTCCCTGATGGTCAGTGCATGTCAAAGCGAGTAGTTGAGCGCCCTACGCATTTCATTAGCATATTACACTTTGGATGGAGCATGTTAGGCTTTTATTATATAGAATATTTGCATTTCAATATTAGTAGTCCTTTTGTAATGCAGTATACTTGATGCATTTCAAAACATGATTTTGTGGGGTTTTTAAAATGCATATATATATTTTAAAGTAATAAATCTTTATTGCCGAAACCGGTTTGGCTCAGTGGATAGAGCATCGGCCTACGGAATGAAGGGTCCCGGGTTCGATTTTGATCAAGGGCATGTACCTTGGTTGCAGGCACATCCCCAGCAGGGGGTGTGCAAGAGGCAGCTGATCAATGATTCTCTCTCATAGATGTTTCTCACTCTCTCTCCCTCTCCCTTCCTCTCTGTAAAAAATCAATAAAATATATTTTAAAAAATAAATATTATTCAGATTATTACAATTGTTCCTCTTTTTCCCCCCTATATCCCTCCACCCGGTTCCCACCCCATCCTCTGCCCTTACCTCCCCCCACTGTTCTCATCCATAGGTGTACGATTTTTGTCCAGTCTCTTCCCTCACCCCCACATCCCTTTCCCTCCTGAGAATTGTCAGTCCACTCCCTTAATATGCCCCTGATTTTATTTTATTCACCAATTTATTCTGATCATCAGATTTTTTATTCACTTGATTTTTAGATTCATTTGTTCATAGATATGTATTTGTTGTTCATCTTTTTTTTATTTTTTTAAATTAATGTATTATATTGTGTACATATCTTACCATTGCCCCCCCACACACACACCTCTCATTCATTTCCTCCCTCCCCAGAGTTCTGTGTTCGTTGGTTGTATTCATGCATACCAGTCCCTCGGTTGTTCTCCTATCTCCCCCCAGGTCTCCTTCCCATCCCTGCTGTCATTTGACAATCTGCTTGTTTTATGGTGATTATCTCATGATCACATGAATAGAATCTGCTCATTTGGCAGTCTGCTTTTATGGTGACTATCTCAGGACCACATGAATAGAGTCCGCTCCTCCTCTGGTTCTCACCACCCCTCTACCTGGGTCCCACTGCTTCCCCTGGGACACACAGCTCACCCGGGAAACAGGCCCCCCTGGGACACACGGCCCCCTGGGACACACGGCTCACCCGGGGCACACCGCTCCCTGGACATATGGCTCACCCAGGGCACACGACCCCTCTCGGGAGCTGGGGCCCCGTATTGGAGGGGCCGCACTAGCTACTTGCTAGCATGGCAGGCAGGCTGAGATGGTTGCAGGTGGGCTGAAATGGCTGCAGGCGGGTAGACCGCCCTCAAAGGTGTCTCATTCGGTGCGGAGGCTAAGTTCTGAGGCTGCCCACTCCCTGAGCCCAGGGCATAGTGAGCTCTGTTCTCGGGTGGATTTCCTTTATTTGCAGCGGCGGTGGCGGGTGGCGGTGGCCGGTGCGGCAGCGACGGTCACTCCTGTGGTTCAATTTCCACTGTAGTTTTAAAGTTCACATGGCGACAGTGGCAGGAGCTTCGGCTCAGCCATGGGGCGGCTGAGGGAGGACTTGCCGGGGCCGCTAACGGAAGGTGCCGTGCCGGCTACTCACCAGCACAGCAGGTGTGCTGGGAAGGTTGTGGGCGGGCTGAGATGGCTGCGGGCGGAGAGTTCCCCCTCAATGGTGTCTCCTTTGGTGTGGAAGCGGAGCTGCTGTGGACGCAGAGGTTAAGTTCTGAAGCCACACTCTTTGAGCCCGGGGCGTAGTGAGCTCTGATTTCAGTGGATTCCCATTCGCGGGGGCGGTGGTGGGTGCGGCAGTGACAGTAGCTCCTGTGTCTCAATTTCCCCTGTAGTATTAAAATCCACCTGGAGGCAGTGGCGTAAGCTTTGGAGCCGGCTGCTGGTGGTGGCAGCGGAAAGATTCGCCGGGGCGCAAAGGGAAGGTGTCGTGCCAGCTCCCCACCAGTAAGGTGCGTGCTGAGACTGGGCCCAGCTGGCCGCAGGCCGGGAGACGCCGCAACAGCTCCTCGGGATGGTTGTGGGCAGGCGCCGAAGGTCCCATATCAGCTCCCTGGTTCCCATGGCCAGCGGGCTGGCCCAGTCCTTGGGCCCCAAGGCGGAGCGAGGTCTGGCTTCCCTCATTCCCGGTGGCAGCATCTCCGGCAGGTCCGGTTTCGCAGTAGTTTTAAGCTCCACATGGCAGCAGCAGCGTCCTGCTTTGTGTCTAGTTGTAGCCTTTCCATTTCTGGGCCGAGTTGGCTGCAGGCGGGGAGACACTACGCCATTTCTTCGCCCGCACGCGAGTGCAGGGTCTGGGCCGAGCTGGCTGTGGACGGGGAGACGCTGCGCCCACTTCTCTCCAGCACGGCGGGGGGGGGGGGCGGGGGGGGCTGGGATGGCTGCGGGCTGGGATGGCTGCGGGCTGGGATGGCTGCGGGCAGGGAGGTCGCGCTCACGGGATTCTCTTCCAGGCAGGAGCCGAATGTGAGGCGGAGGCCCACATCAGCTCCCATGGCAGCCGGCAGGGCTGGCCCACTCCCTGGGCCCCGGGGCGAAGCGAGGTCTGGCTTCCCTCATTTCCTGCGTCAGCGTCTCCGGCAGGTCCTGTTTCGCCGTAGTTTTAAACTCCACATGGCAGCAGCAGCGTCCTGCTTTGTGTCTAGTTGTAGCCTTCCCAATTTTCCAGCTTTCCTGTGGGTCTGGTGCGATCCCTTTCGATTTTATCTGTTGTTTTTTTCCAAATTGTTGAGGAGGTGGCGGCTTAGGAGACTTCCTAGGCCGCCATCTTGTTTCGGTCTCTGTTGTTCATAATTTTTATCTTTACCTTTTTCTTCTTCTTCTTAAAGAATACCGTTCAGCATTATATATAATATTGGTTTGGTATTGATGAACTCCTTTAACTTTTTCTTATCTGTGAAGCTCTTTATCTGCTCTTCAATTGTGAATGATAGCTTTGCTGGGTAGAGTAATCTTGGTTGTAGGTTCTTGCTATTCATCACTTTGAATATTTCTTGCCACTCCTGTATGGCCTGCATAGTTTCTGTTGAGAAATCAGCTGAAAATCATATGGGTGCTCCCTTGTAGGTAATTAATTGTTTTTCTCTTGCTGCTTGTAAGATTCTCTCTTTGTCTTTTGCACTTGGCATTTTAATTATGATGTGTCTTGGTGTGGTCCTCTTTGGATTCCTTTTGTTTGGGATTCTGTGTGCTTCCTGGACTTGTAAGTCTTTCTTTCACCAGGTGGGGGAAGTTTTCTGTCACTATTTCTTATGTTGGTACACTTGAGGTTGTCCCAGAGGCTCCTTACACTATCTTCAACTTTTTGTATTCTATTTGCTTTTTGCTTTTCCGGTTGAGTGTTTTTTGCTTCTTTGTATTTCAAATCTTTG
Source organism: Vespertilio murinus (assembly GCA_963924515.1). Classification (NCBI taxonomy): domain Eukaryota; kingdom Metazoa; phylum Chordata; class Mammalia; order Chiroptera; family Vespertilionidae; genus Vespertilio; species Vespertilio murinus. Next base: position 100,870,271 of record OZ004708.1, read on the forward strand.
ACTTGATTCTTGCAATCCTCTAGTCTGCTGTTAGGTTTCTGTATATTTTTTATTTCAGTCAGTGTATGTTTAATTTCTAGTTGGTCCTTTTTCATATCCTCGAGGGTCTCATTAAATTTATTGGCCTTGCCGAAACCAGTTTGGCTCAGTGGTAGAGCGTCAGTCTGCAGACTGAGGGGTCCCAGGTTCGATTCTGGTCAAGGGCATGTGCGTTGGTTGCGGGCGCGTCCCCGGTGGGGGGTGTGCAGGAGGCAACTGGTGGATGTTTCTCTCTCATTGATGTTTCTGGCTCTCTGTCTCTCTCCCTTCCTCTCTGTAAAATATCAATAAAATATATATATTTTAAAAATTTATCAGCCTTTTCTAGGAAATTTTTGAAAAAAACCTTATAACTGTGGTTTTGAACTCTATATCCAGTTGTTTGCTTTCCTCCATTTCTTTCATTTGTGATCTTTTTTTGTTTGTTTGTTTTTTTGTCTCTGCATTTTGGCTGCTTCCCTGAGTTCATAGAGTGGCTTTGTGTGCTAGGTGTCGTATAGGGCCCAGTTACCTGAGGTGGACACTCTTGGTGCACCCCTTAGTGGACTGTGTGTACAGCCTTGTTGTAGTTAAGCCTTGATTGTTGGTATCACTGGGAGGAATTGACCTCCAGGCCAATTGGCTGTGAGGATCAGCTGTGTCTATGCTGGGAGAACTTCTGTGCTGGAGACACCCTTATGAGACAAGACCTGCAAAAGCCTCTGTGCTCAGCTTGGATGGGGCGTAGTCTCAGGGCAGAGCAGACAGCCTTGGTTTCCCATCAGCCCTGCCCTAAGAGGTCCATGGGTGTCAGCGTCCCTCGGTAATTTCTGTAAGCACCTCTGAGAGAAAGCTGCCCTGAAGTTCCGCCTGCTTCCAGACAGTCCAGTTTCCCCCGAATGAGTCTGGGTTCCCAAAGTCTCACCTGGAACTGGAGTTCAGCACAGTCGGGAGCTTCTGTCTCCCTCCCACTTGAGAAAGCCAGCCATGCACTCAGCCACCTGCCCTCTCCCCGTGCGCGCGTCTCCGTACTTCAGCCTTTTGCAGCCCCTCTGAGACTCATTGTGCTTTCCTCTTCCCTTCTAGTTGTACAATTTCCCCTCAGCCAACTTTCTTGTGGTTCTGGATGGTGTCCGTTTTGTCTTTTAGTTATAGTTTTGAAATTGTTCTGTGAGGCAGCAATTTAGGTGTTTACCTTTGCTGCCATCTTGTTTTCTCCTAAAAATATATTTTTATTCAGAGAGGAAGGAGAGGGAGAGAGATAAAAACATCAATGATGATGAAAAGTCACTTATTGGCTGCCTCCCACATGGCCCACACTGGAGATCGAGCCTACAACCTGGATGTGTGCTCTGACCTCCTGGTTCATAGGTCAGCACTCAACCACTGAGCCACGCTGGCTGGGCTGAAAACATGGTTTGAAGCAGAGGCCCTTCATCTTCTCTAGATGCTAAGGTGTCTCTGGCACAGTGGGTTTAGAAGTCCTGCCTAAGGCTCACCTCATCCCTTTGCTGGCCTTCCTTTCCCGAATGCCTCTCGTGTTCATTCATAACAGAGGCCCTTGGGGTTCAGAAAGCTAACGCTGGGGGGCATGAAGGACAGAGGGCCTCTCTGAGAAAATGAAGGTAAGCAAAGTGAGCCAGGGGGGAGGAAGAGTTGCCTCAAAAAAGTGGCCAAGTGATTCAGCACATGCAAAGGGCTCTGTTGAAGGAACCCAGGCCAGCCAGGGTAATACTCAGTGAGAGCGGGCACCAGGGGCAGACAGGGAAGGGCAGAGCACAAGGACTTGGCATACCTGACCACATATGTGGGTTTTTACCCTTGGAGTTATGGGGACCCTCCAAAGCAGGGAGAGGAAGGGGGCTGCCCTGGGGCCAAAACAGTCAGATTTGCATTTTTTTTTTTAACGATTCATTGGTCAAGCATAGAGAAGGGGCTAGAGAGAGTGAGGAAGCAGGGGACTGGGTCTAGAACAGCCATCGCCAATCTTTCGGACCGCTGGTCTAGAATACACAGCTGTGGCATGAAACTTATTTTGAGCTGAAGGCATTTGCGACTAGGCTTTTTCCTGAAGTCTCTTACCTGCCTAAAAGCAGAGCCTCCCAGTAGAACTCAGTTGTCCTAAATCCCTTCCCCAGAAGTAACCAGGGAAAGATTGATCTTATTGATACGTAGAGATGCGCCTGGACTCTTCCAGTGGGTTCTTGTCCTACGAAGTTTGAATAATAAATTCACGATTTTATGGGGGGGGGGGGTAAGGACATGTATGTAGCACAATCAATAAAGAAAATTGTAAAATTTGCAATTTTAACTAAAAATGTGAAAGTTTATTGCAAGCATGTGCAAACTCTCCCTAGGGAGTGGCCTTTGGGAAAAGCCTGCTTTCTCTAAACGGGGGAAAATCTAATCTTCTGAGACTCTTTGTCTCTGAGTTTATAAAGGCTGCAGCTCTTTATCTCTTCCTGAGCCTTTCTAATTGGACCCTTCCTTCATTTATGAGCCCTGGGCTTTCCTAATTGGTCTTTCTTCTGAGAGTATCAGTTTCAAAGGTTAAAGCCCGCCTGGTGTCCTGTCCCTCTCCTCACGTCTGTAACATTCCTCAATTCCTCTGTGAATGTGGGTCTTCCTCCCCCCTTATCCCGAGGCAGTTCTCTGTCCTCTGTAAAAGTAAGATAAGCATTCTGATGGCTCCAAGCCCTCACCTATGCATTTTTCCCCCCATGGAACCCCCTTCTCTAAAACTGCCTGTCCTGTCTATCAAATTCCTTTCATTATCACCTACTCGGTGTACCGGTTAATAATGGCAGATTTTGTCATCAAAGAAAGCAGGATAATTTCAAGAGAAACATCAGAAGTGCTTTATTCAAAGTAATGTCCATTGCTAGCTACACATTTCCCCATCTTTCAGGTAATTTGTGGATACCGTCCCAATAGAACTTTTCTTGTTTTGAGGCAAACCATTCAAAGACCCAATTTTCCACTTTGTACATTTTTTTAAATTTAAATTTTATTTTATTGATTTTTTTACAGAGAGGAAGAGAGAGGGATAGAGTTAGAAACATTGATGAGGCTGAAACTGGTTGGCCCAGTGGTAGAGCGTCAGTCTGCTGACTGAGGGATTCCGGGTTCGATTCCGGTCAGGGGCATGTACATTGGTTGCGGGCACATCCCCGGTAGGGGATGTGCAAGAGGCAGCTGGTCGGTGTTTCTCTCTCATCGACATTTCTAGCTCTCTGTCTCTCTCCTTTCCTCTCTGTAAAATATCAATAAAAAATATTTTTTTAAAAAAAGAAACATCGATGAGAGAGAATCATGGATCAGCTGCCTCTTGCACATCCCCCACTGGGAATATGCCTGCAACCAAGGTACATGCCCTTGACCAGAACCAAACCCGGGACCCTTCAGTCCGTAGGCGGACGGTTTTGGCTACTTTGTACATTTTGAAGTGCTGCTCAGAAAGTACGTGTGCCATCGATTGGAAAAAGTGGTAATCTGAAGGAGCTAGGTCTGGTGAATACGGCGGGTGGGTTAATACTTCCCAGGCAAGATCTTTTAACGTGTCTTTAACTGGTTTTGTAGTGTGTGATGGTGCATCATCATGAAGCGAAATTACTTTGCCATGTCTTCTGGAACATTCTGGTGGTTTTAAGATCAAAGTATGGTTCATATTGATTATTTGTTGTCAGTAGCAATGAGTATTAACAGTTTCACCTGGTTTTAGAAGCTCATAATACACCGTTCCTTCCTGATCCCACCAAATGCAGAGCATTGTCTTCTTTCCAAAGCGATTTGGCCTTGCAGTCGATGTTGATGGTTGACCTGGATCAACCCATGATTTTGTGTGTTTGGAATTCTCAAAATAATCACCAGTCACAATTCAATGCAAAAAAGATTTTCTTTCATGCTGTTGAAACAACATATTACTGATGACTTCTCGGTTCTCCATTTGTCTTTCGTTCAGTTGATGTGGCACCCATTTTCCTTCCTTTAAAATCTTTCCCATTGCTTGTAAACGATTCGAAATTGTTTGCTGAGCAACGTTTAATCTTTCTCCAAGTTGTTTTTTAGTTTGACACACATCTTCATCCAATAATGCTTGTAATTGTTGGACTTCAAACTTTTTTGGTGGACCTGGATGTTCTTTGTCTTTCACATCGAAATCACTTTTAAAGCATTTAAACCAGCGTTCACAAGTATGTTGAGATGGAACATGTTCACCATAAGCTTCCTGAAGTACACAATAACTTTCAGCAGCATTTTTCTTCAAAATAATGAATTATAATTTCCTGCAAATGTTCTTTTTTTGGCACAAAATTTGACATTTTTAAGTGTAAAAATATCTATGATGTTAATGTTAGGTTTGAAAAGAAACAGGAAACAGAACAACAGGGAATTTTAAAGTAAAGTTTATTCCCCGGTAATGGGCAGAACCCATCATGGAGGTAAAGTGATAAGAATTGGAGGGGGAGGGGAAAGGGGACTGGATCCAGCCGGGCTGATGGCAGATCAGCAACAGCCACAGCCACAGCCACAGCAGCACAGGTCTTGCCTGGGGTCCCTTTTAAAGCACAGAACGGAAGGGGGTTGGGCCCAGGGTGGAACAGGAAGGGGTAGGCTCTAAGGACACTGGCCCGTGCTGATTGGTGGTTCAATGTCTTTGAGCTGTCTCTGTGACAGGTGCCAGTCATGTGTTAGCTCCACCCATCAGTTTGGGAGAGGGGGAGAACCTTACCCCGTCATGTGTTAAACTCCGCCCACCAGTTTGGGCGGGGGAGATAACCTTTCAGTTAACACCTTCAGCAAATTTAACATGAAGTTTTGAAGCTTGTTGTCAATACAACAAAATAGCATACATAGCAAATCGCATATATATCAACATATGTGTAACTCCATCTATTGAAAAAAATCCGCATTATTAACCTGTACACTTAGTAGCAAACCCAGACACTATAGCAAGACTGTCAGTCACCTCCCATCTGTTCTCCTAAGGGCCCATTTTGTCTTCCCTGAAAGTCATTTGTTTCTCCTGTAAGTACCTGTGAAAAAAAGAGCCACATGCTAACCTCACAAGCTCAGGGAAGGCCTGCATGGCAGTCTTGCAAACTCAGAGACCTAAAGTAATCACAAAGGATGGTTTGAAAATTAAATATCTTACTACCAACAGGTTATAGTGGGCAGTCATTTTCTAGGCCAATATTTTCCCAGACAAAGATCAACTTTGATCTTCACTGAGCCCATTTGCCTTTTTACTTTTAAGATAACATATCTATGAGATGTCTGGGTAACTTGTAACTTTCCTTTTTCTGGAGCCCCTGGGGCACAACCAAATGTGGTGGGCACCAGGACAGATGCCTCAAATTCCTTCGTTATCATGTTAATTGTTCCTGCACTCACCTAAGTTCCAGTCCTTCATTTTACTTTTTATCCAATCCCAGGAGTTTCCCACCGGCTTGCTTTCTCCCACCTCCTTACTACATCACCAATGAATTTCATGTAACCCACCTATGTTCCTCCTTTGATTGCAATGTATAAATATAGAAACGTAACCATTCTCCGGAGCATTATCTCAATCCTTTGAGGTTCTGCTTCAGGGCAATTGTCCACTCAAATAAACTCACAAAAATTCTTTATAGGTTTCAATGTTGTTTTTTTCCTTAGCATACCTTTCTCCCACTCTGTCCCCCCTGATTCCCCTATTAAGTTGCCATATAAGCCCCCAATTCTAACTGCCTAGTACTTGAATAAAAGTCTGTTTTTGTTCTTGTTAATCTGTCCTGTGTCAGTTTAATTCACAGGCCCCAAGTACTGAACCTAAGAGAGTAAAGGTTTTCTGCCTCCACGTAGGCATCTCTTCACAGAGAGATGGTCTGGAAAGGGGTGGGGTTAGAGATGAAAGAAGAAGATGTGGTCAGGACACTCTAGGAGATTGTATATCATTGAGGTAAAGACTAGAAAGACCGCCCGCCTGGGCTCATGATTCTGGCTCCTCCCCTGTGGGACTTAATCCTTTCCAAGTCCAGTTCCCCAGGGGGCGGGAGTGGGGGGTGTAAAATGGGAGATAATGTTAGAATAGGCTTGATTATGCTCTTTAATAATTCCCAAATTTGCTGAAACCGGTTTGGCTCAGTGGTAGAGCGTTGGTCTGCGGACTGAAAGGTCCTGCGTTCCATTCCGGTCAAGGGCATGTACCTTGGTTGCGGGCACATCCCCGGTAGGGGGTGTGCAAGAGGCAGCTGGTTGGTGTTTCTCTCTCATTGACGTTTCTAGCTCTCTATCTCTCTTCCTTCCTCTCTGTAAAATATCAATAAAATGTATTTAAAAATATTATAATAATTCCCAAATTTCTGTGATTTAATAAAGGTAAATTTCTCAAAGCTGTGTATCTATCAAGGCCCTGCTGCGTACTCTGCCCAGAGTGGTTCCGGCCCGGGCTATGGGATAAGCACCCGAACATCGAAGGCTTCCCTGGCAAAGGGAGAGAGCCCTAAACACTCAGCTCTGGCCTCTGAGGGATGCATGGCTGTTCAGTCTCAGGTCCTTGGCCAGAACTGATCCCACGGTTTCACTCAGCAGAGCAGGTGAGTTAGTGCGGATAGAACATTCGGAATGCTCCTGGTAAGAGGAGCACTGCTGTTACTATTGGGAAGTGCAATCAACCGGAACTCTGTGGTGTGAGGGCATGGCCACAGCTGACCCTCGTGTTTCTGGCCTGTATTTTGGTGATCATAATTACCATGGGAACACGGGGCTGGCCTCTGGTGTGGGGAGATGGTGGTTCATACTCTTGGATTCAGCTGACCAAGACCAAAATCAACAGATTTAAGTGTCTCATGATCCAGCATCAGACCTGAGGGGACCTACCATGTTTCCCCGAAAATAAGACATCGCCGAAAATAAGACCCCCCGGCTTTGTCTCAGAATGAAAATTAATTTACCGTAAACTGGTCGAGAGGGCTCCCCTGACTGGCGTCTAGCAACCAGTGAGCCGTGTGTCTCAGGGGTCTGTGTGCCCCGGGTGAGCCTTGTGTCCCAGGGGGCCGGGTGTCCCTGGTGAGCCGTGTGTCCCAGGGGGCCCTGTGCCCCGGGTGAGCCGTGTGCCTCAGGGGCCTGTGTGCTCTGAGTGAGCTTTGTGTCCCAGGGGGCCGTGTACACCGGGAGAGCCGTGTTTCCCAGGGGAAGCAGTGGAACCCAGGGGGAGTGGCGGTGAGAACCAGAGGAGGAGCGGACTCTATTCGTGTGGTCCTGAGATAGTCACCATAAAACAAGCAGACTGCCAAATGAGGAGCTGATTCATTCATGTGGTCCTGAGATAGCCACCATAAAACAAGCAGATTGTCAAATGACAGCGGGGAGGGGAAGGAGACCTGGGGGGGATAAGAGAACAACCGAAGGACTGGTATGCATGAATATAAGTACAACCAATGAACACAGAACTCTGGGGAGGGAGGGCATGAATGGGAGTGGGGGGCGGGCAGCAATGGTAAGATATGTACACATATAATACCTTAATAAAAATTTTGAAAAAAAAAAACTTAACTTCTTCTAATGCCCCTTTTTCAAAATAGACTCGCCCAGGCAGTGGTGTTTTGTGGAAGAGCCACAATCCAGGGGCCAAAGAGCTGCAAGTGGCTTGCGAGCTGCAGTTTGCAGACCATGGGTCGTGGGGAACTGCAGAATCTGAGGGTGGGGAGAGGGTCCCCACAGCACTCTCATGGTGTGCCCTTCTCAGCTGCCAGCTTCCCATCTTACATGCTTTTAACAAGGCTACCTGGTGGCTCCAGGAGGCCCAGGCCCTGTGGGCCCTCCAGCCCTCTCTCCTCCCCTCCCTTCCCTTCCCCTCCCCTCCCCTCCAGGGTCTGCCAGACCATACTCCTGGGCACTAGGCAGGGCAGGGAGCTGAGAGCCCAGCCTCAGCCACCAGGGCCTCCCACGCCCTCCCTCACCTGGTCACTTGGGCCAGGCCAGGCTGCACCCCCTGCCCATGGTCTGGTGGCCGCTTGCCCCAGAGTCAGGATTACAGGATAGGGGCAACGCTCCAGGCCCAAGATATGCGTGGTCCCCAAGCCCCCTCCCGGAACGCGGACCGCCTCGGCTCTCCATGCCAGGCCCGGGGACACAAGCCGAGCAAAACGGGTGCCCACTGCCCGCGGGTTCGCAGGGATGTGAAGGAGCTGGGTCCGGGATGGAGGCCGAATGGGAGAAGGGGAGCCCAGGCTCCAGGCACTGGCGGTCCTAAGGGATTTGGGAGCAAATCGGTGCCCTTGGTGGTGGAGGCGGGACAGAGCCCTGAGCCCGACCCCGCGTCCGCCCTCTCCACGTGACCCCCAAACTCCGGTGTGAGGCTGACTTCTCTGCACCCCTCTGCCCGGGCTACCGGGCTTAGGCGGGTCTCCTATGCCCCAGAGCCTTCCGCATTAGGCCGGGCCTCTGCTGGGGATGGAGGGGGCGGCGGGTAGCGGTCGGGACCCCGGATCCTGGTCGTGACTCTCCTCAGAGCCCACTGGGGGTCCCACTTAATGAACAGCCTTGGGGGACCAGGCCCCCTCCCACCGGCAAACCCACCCTCCTGGTCGCTGCGGGAACCAGAGCCCCCGCCCCCCCCGCCCCGCGCGGGGACGCCCTGGGGAGAAGGGCCTGGCGGGGTGCCGCTCCGGCGGGGTGCCGCCTCCTCCCGGGCGGGCGAGCCGCGGCCCCTCCAGGGGTCCCCTTCCCCGAGGCCTGAGCCCGCCCCCCAGGCCCGGAGCAGCCGGCTCTGGCTCCTTTAGCCCCGCCCCGGCCTCGGCCCCGCACCCCCCCCCCCCCCCCCCCGCCCCGGCGTCGGTGAGCCCCGCGCCTGCCACCCCGAGCCCCCGCTCTGGTGCCCGCCTCCCCGGCCGCCCCGAGGCCAGCGGGGTTTCATACCTCCCGACTGCCCCTCCTGTCCGTGCCTGGCTTTATTCCATTCCCCCAAGGACTTGGACCCCTTTCTTTTATTTTTATTGATCTCAGAGAGGAAGGGGTGGGGGGACGGAGTGGCCGTGTCTCTGGCTCCCTACCCAAAGAAAACACAGGGATTTTCAGAAAACCATTATCCAGGGATGGGTTATTTTTGCAAGAAAGGAAGTAGGAACCGAGGAGGTGGTTGCCATGCACCAGACAGCAATAAGCCAAACCCCACGACCTCCTGCCCCAGCGTCCCCTGAAAGCCTCCTCCGCTCTGCCAGGCCCCCCACTTTCACCTCCTTCCCCACATCCCCACCCTCCGGGCTGACTCCCAAAGGCAGCCAGCCAGACAACCGGCACCCCTGGGGGCCCCACCTGGGAGGGGCGCGCCAGTCGCCCCACTCAAAGCCCGTGGTGGATCGTTGGTCTTCTTCAGGCACCAGTCTTCATGCCCCTCCCCCCAATGCCCCCGGAGGTGAGGAGGGGCCAGGGGCACCGCGGGGGGGGCCTCCCTGCGGGTCGGTGTCAGCAGGGGACTGTTTGTGAGCACAGGGCCTCTTGAGTGTGGCTCCCGCACTGCGCTCCTCACCCCTCCCCTGGCTGTCTGATAAGATGCCATCAAGAAAGGTGGCAGCAGGGCCGGGGATCCCCCTGAAATGACAGCTGGTCATGGGATGCTGACTCACTGCCGGCCTGGCCACCTGACCAGGCGTAGGCTCTGGAGAGGCCCTGCCAGGGGGTTTCCCTGCCGCGGCCCTGTTTACGCTCCAGTCCGTGGGTGAGGGGGGGCCTGGGCTCGCAGGGCATGCTGGGAAGGCCACAGCTGGGGATCCCGGGGCGAGGGTCTCCAGGTCTGCTTCTCAGCCGCCAGTTTCCTGCCATCCTGTTTCTCCCGGGTTCTCTATGCCTTCCTGCAAACCCCGCCTTCCTAGGTTGCCAAAGCCAGGTGGTCCTGCTGGCAGCCGCCAGTTCCCTTCAGTCAAATCTTGGGACAGGGCCGGCCTTGGGCCTTCCCTGAACCCCAGGTTCCCAGACCACAGGCTCTCCTTTTGTACCCTCCACCCACTCAGCCAGGGACGCTGGAGACCTGGGAGCTGGAAGCGGGGCTCTTGGCCCAGCCTGCAGGGGTTGCAAGGCTGCTGAGTCACTCCTGGGCACCTGTAGGCCCGTCAGCCTCGGCCCGGTACTGCCCCTTCCCTGGTCCCTGAGCCTGTCTGCCCTGTGGGCGGAGGGTCACTTTCCCAGGCTCACAGGAGGAATGCTGGCGGCCTGAGAGGGCGCTGTCCTCGCTGCAGGGCTAGTTTGTACGGGGATGCACAGCCTTGTCTGCTCTGGAACAATCTGGAAAGGACCAGCCACAACTGACTAATCAAATCCATCCAACCTGTGGGAGCAGGCGTCTACGGGTGTCTGGCTTCCCATCCCCGAGGTTACCTGCTCCCACAAACCCCTCCAGGACTTTGAAAGTACATGACTTTGACTCAACAGGTCCCAGCTTCTACACACAGGCCACTACCTGGGAGGATTCAGAGTAACACACTCTCCCCATCCCCCCTCCTTCCACGCCCCCTCCTCCAGGTCTTGTGAACAGGTCACTTTGTAACTAGACAACCAAGGGGTCGGAGCTGCCTGTCACTACTGAGCCAATTCAGCAGAGACAGGGGGGTTGAATCATACCTGAGCGTTTATTCCAGTCCTGCCGGCAGCAGTGGGTCATCCACAAAAATCTGCTCTGCACCCCAAAATAAGCCAGCTGTTCATACTGGGTCAAAGGGCAAAGATTACATGGGAAGCAGGCATCAGGCCTGGGGAGGTAGGCGAGGTGGGCTGGGGTGGAGGGCACGGGCAGGACTCCCTTGTTTGGGCCGGGGGGCTGTTAATTGTTCATCTTTTTGTAATACTAAGCTGTTCTTGAATGGGCATGGGCCATACTCCAAGGTTGACAAGGGGGAAAGCTGTCCCGGGGGCATACACAACTTTGGTCACATAAAGCATGTTTCCTGGTTCCTAGTTGTAGGGCTGTTGGTCCTACCCCTGGGCTGCCCACGAAGCCAATAGGCCTGAACCCCACAGGCCTGGGCACTACCTGCGGGCAAGGGGAGTTCCGGCTCCGTGGGTGCAGTGCGTGACCACTGAGGCTCGGGGAAGCCTGAGCGGCCCCCAGCTGCTGGGTGGGTTTCTGTGCCATCAGCACCTCTCGGCCTCACCTTAACACACTGGGAGTTCCTCTGGTGCTTGGTCCTGAGGTGGGCGTGTGCCCCTCAACCCAGGAAGGGGCAGGCGTGGATGCACTGGGAGGACGAGGGGCTGCCACTGGGGAAGGGGGTTGTGGAGAGTGGCTGGTAGGGGCAGCCCCTCAGGAGCCAGTTAGTTCCGGTCGGTGGTGCCCGGTGGGCGCCTCCCTCTCCCGTGCGGGGCAACCCCGCGCTGGTTCCGCTCTGCTGAGTCACGGCCAGGCCGGAGGGGGTGGTGTCTGGGGCGGGAACCGCGACGGCTTTCCCCCCACCCCTCTCCCTCCCCGTTCCCCCTCCCCCGTGCAGAGGCCCGGCTCCTGAGCTCCGTGTGGGAGTGCGGGGCGGCCTCTGGGTCACCGGTGCACGGGGGCCGTGCGGGGGGGCAGACGAAGAGGAAGCAGCGGAGACGCCGCGGAAAGGGCGGCGGGGGCGGCGGCGTGGAGGGAGCGCCTCGCCGGGGGCCCCGGCAGGGCGCCTCGCGCGCCCCGGCCCAGCGCTGGGGGCGGGGCCTGGACGGAGGCTCCGCCCAGGAGGCGGGGCCAGCCCCGGCGTCCGGTACAAGAGCGCCCGCTGCCCGCCGCCGTTACCAGTCCGGGCTCCCGCTCCTCCACAGGCCGCGATGGCGTCGCTCACCGTGAAGGCGTACCTTCTGGGCAAGGAGGAAGCGGCCCGCGAGATCCGCCGCTTCAGCTTCTGCTTCAACCCGGTACTCCAGGCGGAGGCTGAGGCCGCGGCGGACCGCGGGCCCTGCGAGCGGCTGCTGAGCCGGGTGGCCGCCCTGTTCCCCGCGCTGCGGCCCGGCAGCTTCCAGGCGCACTACCGCGGTGAGCGGGTCGGGCGTCCCGGCGGGCGGCGCTGGGCGGCTCCTGGGCGGGGGTGTGTGTGTGTGTGTGTGTGTGAGTGTGTGGAGGGGCTGCCCTGCCCGCTCCCTGCGTGGTCGGGGGCCGGCCTCCCGATCAGAGTGGTGACCACGGCGTCTCCCGTGGGGCCAGGCACTGCGAGGCCCTCGCGGCGGATCCCGGCCCGGGCGTCCGAGGCCTCCCCTCCCCCGCCATGATGCTGCAGATCTTGGCGGGGGTGCTCCCGGGCGGCTAGGCCCTGGCGGCGGGCATGGCTGGGTGGTCAGGCGGGCCCTCAGGTGACGTTGACCTCTTGCCGCTGCGCAGTCCGGCCTGCTGGCGCCGGGCGGGCGGGGTTCCTGATGTCCGCGGGAGCCTGGGCGGCGGGGGCCGGAGTGACGCACGTAAACCCGGGCGGCGGGGCCGGTGGTGCGGCTGGGGGAGGGTCGGGACCGACGCCGAAAAGGAGCCCGAGGCTAGGTCGAGTCCGTAGGGGGAAAGGAAGATCCCAACCTCCCCGGGCGGTGTGGGTGGAGCCGGAGTCCCGGAACTACCCTGAGTGTTGACTGGTGGCGGCGGGGGGTGGGGCGGGGCGGGGCTGGGGCGGCGCTGGGACCGCGCTGCGAGGGCCAGGCCCCTCCCTAGTTGGCTTTATTATTTATTTATTTACTTATTTTTAAAATATATTTTATTGATTTTACAAAGAGAGGAATTGAGAGTGACCCCCCACTGGGGATGTGCCCCTGACCGGAATGGGACCTGGGACCTTTCAGTCCGCAGGCTGACGACGCTCTATCCCCTGAGCCAAACCGGTTTCGGCTGGTTTTATTTTTGTAGGAACTTTATTGAGTTAGAATTTACATGCCGTGCAGTTCGCTCATTTAAAGTGTACAATTAAGAAAATGCATGTTTTATTGATTTCAGAGAGGGAGAGAGATGTAGAAACATGAATGGTGATAGAGAATCATTGACTGGCTGCCTCCTGCCAGCCCACACTGGGGATAGAGCCCGCAACCCAGACATATGCCCTGACCAGGAATGGAACCATGACCTTCTGGTTTCATGGGTCCTCGCTCAACCACTGAGCCATGCTGGTGGGCTAACATGTACAATTTTTAGCAACCATGATCACAGTTTTAGAATCTTTTCACTACCTTATAAAGGACCTCCTCCTTCAGCAAACCTCCCATCCTCCTAGCCCTAGGCAACCACTGACGTGCTCTTTTCTATGGATTTCCCTATTCTGGACATTTCAGATAAATATACTTATATATGTAGACTTTACAACTGCCTTCTAAAAACTTAGAATAGCCGAAACCGGTTTGGCTCAGTGGATAGAGTCCTCAGCTTGAGGACTGAAAGGTCCCAGGTTCGATTCTGGTGAAGGGCATGTACCTTGGTTGCGGGCACATCCCAGTGGGGGGTATGCAAGAGGCAGCTGATCGATAATTCTCTCTCATTAATGCTTCCGATGATTCTCTCATTAATGCTTCTAGCTCTCTATCCCTCTCTTCCTCTCTAAAAAAAATCAATAAAATATATTTTAAAAAAGAACACTTTAGCATAATGTTTCCCAGGTACACCTGTGTCAACTTTTTTTTTGTGTGTGTGTGGCTAAATAATCCTCAGTTGTATGGACCTACATTTGTGTATCTGTTCACTAGTTGATGGATGTTTTGGGTTGTTTTCACCTTTTGGAACTGTCCCTAGTTTGGTGGCCCACAAAGCTGGCCCCGCCTGCAGAGGTATGGTGGTGCTTGAACACCATTTTGAGCCAACATCTAAAAGGGAGACTGCAAACACATCCATTGTTTTAGCTACCCTGGGGAAGGAAGCAAGCAGATGTAGTCAGCTAATTCGTCTTCTAACCCACAAGAGGCCCAAGGCCTTTGAGGGGCTTGGTTTCCCAGGATCAGGTCACAGGTGGAAGCTGGGTCTGGGCCGGTCAGAGGTGGACAGAGGCAGCCCTTAGTGAAGGGTACACACTGCGGCAGGGCAGTGTGTAGCCACCACGGCTGCTGCTGGTGCCCACGCCTCCTCATGCGCCCGCCCAGGCTGGAGGACCACCTTCCGGGCAGTGTCAGCGCCATGCGCAGTCTGGCCTCAGTCTGCTGCCCCTGCCTCACACAGGCGGCTCCGGTGGAGCCCGGAGGGCTGGAGCGCCGCCGCAGCCCTTGCCGCAGTGTGTGCGGGGAGAGCCTGGGCTCATGTGCTGTCTCTTCAACCGTCTAGATGAGGACGGGGACCTGGTTGCCTTTTCCAGCGACGAGGAGCTGACGATGGCCCTGGCATACGTGAAGGATGACCTCTTCCGGATTTACATTAAAGGTACGGGCTGCTGGGGCGGCACAGAGGTCTGCGGGCTCGCCATCATCTCTGTGCTCACCTGACAGAAAGGAGTCCATGTCCAACAGTGGGCAGGGGCAGAAGGTCTCTGGGTTCACTGGTGATTGTGCCCAGACCAAGTGCCATGGCCTGGAGCAGCTTTTTGGGGTGCTGTGGGGTTTATTTTAGCGAAGGGCAGGACCAAAGCTGTACAGACACAGCCTCCTGCTGCTTCTCCCACGGGGGCCACACGTGCCCAGGTAATGCCCAGGTACTGGGGCCTTCCTGGCAGGTTCTCAGGTCACTTTTAATGCCGTCGCTTGAGCATCTGAGTTCCATATGGACTCGGTGTCTGGAGAGCGGGACAGGGGCCTGCTGATTGGTGACCGCTCTGGTAGCGACAAAGGGGAGACTTTGTGGGACCTCACCTCATGGCTCTCTGCCCTCCACGCAGAGAGGAAGGAGTGCCGGCGGGACCACCGCCCCCCGTGTGCCCAGGATGCACCCCGCAACATGGTGCACCCAAACGTGATCTGCGACGGCTGCAATGGCCCCGTGGTGGGCACCCGGTACAAGTGCAGCGTCTGCCCCGACTACGACCTGTGTGCTGGCTGCGAGGGGAAGGGCGTGCACCGGGAGCACAGCAAGGTGGCCTTCCCCAGCCCCTTCGGGCATCTTGCCGAGGTGAGCGGGCCTCCCTGGGCTGGCCGGGGTGGGCGCACAGCGGCCGGAGCCTCCTGACCCAGCGCCACTCGTCCTGTTTCCTTTCCTCAGGGCCTCTCTCACAGCCGCTGGCTCCGGAAGCTGAAACACAGCCACTTTGGGTGGCCTGCCTGGGAGATGGGCCTGCCTGGGAACTGGAGCCCACGTCCTCCTCGGGCGGGGGACGCCCAGGCCAGCCCCACAGCAGACTCTGGTGAGCCTTGGTCTGCCGGCTTCTGCAGGTGGGGTGGCGGGGCTGCAGGCTGGAGGGCCTTCCCCATGACCCCAACTCCTGCTGTGCCCGTGCGGGGCTGGGCACTTCTCAGACACTGAGGTTATTTCATCCGCACCAAACCCTGTAGAGGACAGGAAAGTCAGAGCCAAATTAGGTCAAGTTTTTATAAACACAGTCACAAAGTTAGAAACTGCACATAGCTTGGGTTCTAGATATTTGGATTCTGGTTTTATTATTTAACTGTGTCCTTTGACTCATCCTTTGGGACAAGGATGGAGATATTTGAGTTAGAGAAAATAACATATCCAGGATGTGATTGGTATTTTTATAATGTGCGTGTTGAGCCCCTCTCGGGGTTCCGATCACCAGGGTCACAGATAGAGGGGGGTGAAGGGGCCTAGGAGGTGGCCTGAAAGGGGGGGGGGACAGGGTTGCAGGCGGCCAGGAAAGGCCCCGGGATGGGGAGCGTGCAGGAGGAGGTGATGGCGCTGAAATAGGTACAAGGTCATTGAGAAACGCGCTTTGAATTAAACATACTTTTGTTTTTATATTTTAAAAACCAAAGCTTCTGGTCCACCGGAGGATCCCAGTGTGAATTTCCTCAAGAACGTAGGGGAGAGTGTGGCAGCCGCCCTCAGCCCCCTGGGTAAGTGTGGGTCTGGCCGTCCTTGGGCGCCAGCACGGCTCAGCGTGGGAGTGGCCGTGTGCAGCTTTCAGCGGAGACACTGCGGAGGAATGGGAACACCCTTGAGACTAGGAAGGCTTGGTGGCCTCCACTCAACCTTGGCCAAGCGCCGTACCACAGGCCGCTCAAGGTTGGATTCCCGGCAGATGCTTGAGCTTGCCCGAGTGCAGGAGGGTCAGCCAGGGCTTGCTGGAATGATCCCAGGGGGAGGCTGACCGGCTCAGTTGCTGGGTTGCCTGCTGACTTTTGCCTGCCTTGTCTTTGGGGGAGAACATCTTGCCTTTCCTCCTCACATGAGCCTTGGGATTTCCTCAAGAACTTGGGGTTAGTCAGTTCAGATGCCTTTTTTCTTTTTCTTCCTCTTTTTTCCAACCCCAAGCTTTCCTGGTGCTTCGTGAGCGCAGGGCTGATGCCGGTGCCGGGAGCAGGGAGCGGTCGAGGATAGCGGAAGGGGCTCTGACTGACACCAGCTTCAGAGCAGGTCTCTGGGTTAGTGACAGGTGTGGCCTCTGGGCTTCTGAAAGCACCACTGTGTCCGCCTGCTAGTCTGGAGGTGGGTGTTCAGGGCTAGGCCTCCTGGCAGTGAGGATGGGTTACAGGTGACTTCTGGTTCAAGATGACCACAGACCCATGCCTTCAGACGAGGAGGGAGCTCCTTGTGACGGCAGGGGCAGGAAGTGTCTGTCCCAGTCCCGGAGCTGTACCCAGTATCTGAAAGAATGACAACGGGGCCACACCAGCCGCATACAGCCTGCAGAGCTGTCCCCCTCCCAAGCAGAATTCCAGTTCTGCATACAGCACGGAGCTCCTGTGCCCTCAGCACCAGAGGGGCATTCTGGCCACGCGTGGTCTTTGGCTCTCCCAGTTCCTAGGTCCTGGCCCTCTGTGCAGATCTGTCCTGCCTGGTGAGGGGAAAACGGTCTCTTTCTGGACTTACTGGCTCTGAAACTGACCCGGGGTGTCAGTTAGTGTTCTGCTGTGCTGGAGGAAGAGAGGTGCAGTGAGGTCCTAGAAGCCAGGAAGGTTTGGGGAGTTCAGCCCTTGGGATCGTGGAGGTCAAAGATGACCATCCATTTGCCCTCTTGCTGGTCGGCTGCCACCCGAGCCATCCTGTGGCAGCGTGGCCTAATCCAGAGTGGATGCCAGCATCCTGCCCCTCCCGATTTGGGGCTGGATGTGAGCGCTTTGAAAGCGTCAGGTTCACCCTCTGAGGACTTAGTGTCTTTGTTTCCTCCTTGGCCTCTAGGCATCGAGGTGGACATTGACGTGGAGCATGGAGGGAAGAGAAGCCGCCTGACCCCCGTCTCTCCAGGCAGCCCCGGCGTGGAGGAGCGGTGCAGCTCTCAGCCAGGAAGCTGCTCTTCTGACTCCAGCAAACCGGACGGTGCCATGGAGGGAGCTGCACAGGATCTGGCGAAGCAAATGAACAAGATCACGCTACAGTCGGGTGTGCAGCCAGAGGCAAGCACCTCCCGCCACTCCCAGACACCCCCCTTCCCTCCCCCCCCCCCCCCCTGCATCCCTCCCAGTACTGACAGCCAGGGCCCAGTTCCAGCGCAGAGTTAAGTCTGTGGCACCTCAGTGGTTCTGTGACCCCTCCACTAGGACTTGGTAAAGAAAAATAGTCCTCTAGCTGCTTGCCAGCCTGTCTTGCCCATGTACCCCCAGGGGCTGGGCCCGGGGCCCAGGGCCTGGGCGGCTGCGAGGGCTGTGCTCATGGGGTTTTGTTCCAGGAGCAGATGGAGTCTGACAACTGCTCGGGAGGAGACGATGACTGGACTCATTTATCTTCAAAGGAAGTGGACCCGTCGACAGGCGAACTCCAGTCTCTACAGATGCCCGAGTCTGAGGGGCCAAGCTCTCTGGACCCTTCCCAGGAGGGACCCACTGGGCTGAAGGAAGCCGCGGTGTACCCACATCTGCCGCCAGGCAAGTGACTGCAGCAGTGTTGTGTTCTACCTTTTTCATTCAGAGAGCCCATCACCTGTCTAGCAACACAGTCATCTGTTCTCTACTGTGGGGCTGTCTGTTGACATGCGAGGAAATTAGGAGTTGATGTCCTCTTGTGTGTATACTGAGCCCCTTGTAAGAGCAGCTAATTTTGGCAACTTCTGAAACATAACAGCAAGCCCGCAGTTATGAAGGCAGTCGTGACGTAGCGGCGGTCCTGGCTTTGGCATTGCCATGTGCCACCAAGTGGACTCCGAGTCTGCCCTCAGCTTCCTCATGGAGAGTGCCGGCCTAACAGGGCCCAGCCCAGGTCCTGTAGGAGCAGACGGGCCGCAGGGGGGAGGTGGAGACGTGGTAGCGGAGAGCACACGCTAAGGGCTGACTAGGAGCAGCTATGTCTGCTCGGTTCGTTGCTGTCACGTGGCAGTGTTGTAGAGAAAATACTTAAGAGAAAACCCCTGGGCCAGCCGTGGTCCTTCGGCCCCAGTCCAGTGTCTGTGTCTGCCTAGAGCAGAGGAGACAAACTACAGCCTATGAGCCAAGAACAATTTTTTAAAAATAATCACCTGTTTTTATTGATTTTTAGGAGGGATAGGAAGTGGGGTGGATGGGTGGGGGAGAGAAACATCAGCTACCTCCTGTACACATCCAGACTGAGACTTGAACCTGCAATCTAGGTATGTATGTGCCCTGACCAGGACTCAAGCCTGCAGCCTTTTTGATGTACGGAATGATGCTCCACCGCCTAAGGCACCTTTCTCACCTTTATAATAGTTGTCTAAGCGGTTAACACCTGTGGCCAAAGCCTGGCTGGCTGGGTTTGCTCAGTGGATAGAGCATCTGCCTGTGGACTGAGATCCTGGGTCCAAATGCAGTCAAGGGCACATGCCCAGATTGTGGGCTCAATCCCCACTAGGAGCGTGTAGGAGGCAGCCGGTCAGTGATTCTCTCTCATCATTGATGTTTCTATCTCCCTCTCTGAAATCAATTAAGAAAAGAAAAAGACCGGTGGCCCTGGTCGGTGTAGCTTGGTTGGCTGGCTGTCATCCCAGGCACCAGAGATGGCAGTTCACTTCTGGCCAGGGCACCCCCAATCCCAGGTGGGAGGGGTGCAGGAGGCAACTAATCCATGTTTCTCCTTTCCTCTCTCTCAAACTCAATTTTTAAAAAATGAGGCCTCACATTTAGCCTATTTCCTTCTTTAAAAAGTCAAGACCTGTGAAAATCAAATGAAATTCTCATTTCAGTGTCTGAAAATACAAGTTTATTTGAACATAGCACTCATTTGTTTAGATATTGTCTGGCTGCCTTTATGCTGTAAGGGCAGAATGGTGGTGTTGACACACCAGTAGGCTGCAAAGCAGCTGAAAAGCTTGCCCATCCCTGGCTTGGAGTGTGCCTGAGGCCAGAGAGCCCAGGGAGGGCCAGGCCCTGCAGGTGCTGGGACTTGCTGGATGGATGAGCTGCTGCTGCTTGCGGGTCACACTTAGGGCCAGTGACTCCCCCTCATGGCCTTTACTATTCTCTCTGGCAGAAGCTGACCCCCGGCTCATTGAGTCCCTCTCCCAGATGCTGTCCATGGGGTTCTCTGATGAAGGCGGCTGGCTCACCAGGCTCCTACAGACCAAGAATTACGACATTGGGGCTGCCCTGGACACCATCCAGTATTCAAAGCACCCACCGCCCTTGTGACAGCTGTGCTCACCTGTTACCTGACCCCTTTCTTGTCTCTGTGTTGAGCTTGTTAGAACCCCATGCCTCTAAGGGCCAGTTACTCTGCATTTTTCTTTCAGAACCGGGGTGGGATGCATGAAGCCATTTAGGGCAAGGGCAGGAGAGAGTTCCTAGCCTTGTGATGACTAAGGAGAGAGAGGAAGTGGGGTGCAACCAGGGTGGGCCGGGGGTCTCCCTCCATCTCCCTGCCTGCCAGGATATCACCAATAGCCCAGCATCCATCTTGCCTAATGGTTGCATTTTCTTTTTGTAAATGATTAATACCATGTTTTCCCCGAAAATAAGACACCCTCTGAAAATAAGACCTACTTCATGGAAACAATACATCCCCTGAAAATAAGACCTCGCGCATCTTTGGGAGCAAAAATTAATATAAGACTGTCTTATTTTTGGGGAAACTGGGTAGTAACTGATGTGTAGCTGATTTTCTCAGAGTTCAGCTGGAACAGCCAGCATCCTGCCAGGAGGTGGTTGTCCTGCAGCAAGTACGGGAGGGCAGGCCCCCACGGTGGTCACTGAGCACTGCCTGTCTCAACCATTCTAGCTCTCATTTCCAAATAATCTGTTGCCTGCTGTGTAAGAAGATCCTTTGTAGCCATTCTGTTAGCATATGTGTAAACCAACTGCAATTAAATGGTGTAAGCACTTTTAATCCAGATGTCACAATAAGAGATGATCCACTTGAAAGTCATGTTTATTGTCTTAGTTTTTTTGTTCTTAGTTCCCATAAATTATGTTCTTAGTTCCCATAAATCCTCCTAATGAAAAGCCCCTCGGGGAACCCTGTTTGAGTGACAGGTCTAGGGGAGGAGGGCTCAGGAACCTAATACATCTGCATAGCATACTGGTCTCAGCTCACAGAATGTCCTCAAAGTCCTCACCGGTGTTAAAGAGGTCACATAGTCGCACCGTTCGGGCCTCCTGTGCCCCTTTGACCAAGGGCCCACCCTCTGCCTGAGGGCCTGTACCCCACTGCTCAGGGGTCTCCCCAAAGGGCCTAGATGTAGCAATGTGTGTGGCCCAAGGAAGCTGGGGCGGACTGGGTTTTCTGCTGAAGCCTCCGTCTTTTGCAGCTTGAGCCCTGGAGGACCCCTGCTCAGCCTGAGCTGCCCCAGCTGGCCCTGGGTCCTGCAGGGGTGTCGGGGGCTCTGTGTCCATATGTGAGGTTCCATGCGGCAGAAGAAATCGTTCCCACTTAGACGTGGCCCTGACTTGCTGGGCAGGACGTAGTGGTTCCCTCCAAGGGCCAGTGTGCTGCCTGGAATCCCTGTCCTCTCGACTGCTTCCTTCTCTGGCCGTCCCTGCCGGGCCAGCGTGGTCCTACAATGGAGACAAAAGCAGAAGAGGCCGTATCCTCCATTCAGAACGAGGGCCAGTGGTCTGGAAGAGCCAGGGCAGGGGCAGGAAGAGCAAGGACCCTGTGCCTGCACTGCCACTTGTCTCCGGCTTCTGGCTGCTCTGCTCTGCTGTATTCTAGCTGGTCGTCAGGCTGCAGCCCAGGCACAGCCTTTGATTCTGAGGGTTAGCACAGTGAGTAAATGCCCTTGACCGCACTCCCAAGTCCTCTGCCAAATTCCATGACCAGGCTTCCCCAAAAGGAAACCAGGTGATCAGGCTCTCATCTCATGGGCACCTTAGGATCAGGAAAGGGGTGCCTGAGAGGAGGGGTGAGTGGAGCCGTGTGCAAAATGATGGATTCCATCCAGCCAGCTCCTGGCCAGGCAGACAGAAAGGCCCAGAACTGTGCAGAGGGGGCTGAAGCTGTGGAAGTGGCTACTCAGAGCACACTTCTGGGGGAGACGGTGGTGCCGGGGCCTGGCCTTCCCTCCCTCAGGGACCAGACTCATGCAAAGTGGGTTCCACCACAATGACAGGTGGTTCTGAGGCGGCTGTGCTGCACTGCCCGCCCTGCCCCAACTTGCAGTCACTCACTGAGCCTCCACTAGCCCAGCTCCTCACGTTTAACAGGCTTGTGGTGAACAATAACTCCATTAACATGTTTAGCCCAGGGGCGGCCACAAGAGTAACTGCCATGAACAGCAGTCTATAATTTGGAGGTTCAGGGCCACACAGATAGTGAGTTGCAGCACCAGTTTGGCCTCTGCCTCTAGGCCTTAAGCAGGTGCTCTACGCCACCACCTGGACATGGCCAGGCTAGACACCCAGCAGTTTCTCTGCCTGGGCCCCCGTGGCTCTCATGACCTGTTTTCTGTGGCGCTGAGTGCAGGGGTCTGCTAGGTTTGCAGCAATAGGAACGAGAGCAGGTCCTGGGGGGAAGGGTGCATCAGTGCATAAGAGCACAACTGCGTCCATGAAGGGGGGGTAGAACGGTCCCACAAAGGCCCAGGGCAGGGCATGGACAGTCCGCTGAAGGCACTCCACACAGAACCAAGAATGGTCCTCAGAAAAACCCTGCTGGTCAACCTTGGCTGCCTCTCGGGCATCAAAATGCCCTTGACCAGGAAGTCACACTAAAGATGAGCATCTTCAGAACATTTCATCCCAAAGCTATAGAATATACATTCTTCTCAAGTGCACATGGGTCATTTTCAAAGATAAACCACATGTTGGGACATAGGCAAAATCTCTTCAAATTCAAGAAGATAGAAATCATATTAAGCATACCCTCAGATCATAGTGGCTTAAAACTGGAGATCAACTACAATAAAAATAATCCAAAGAAATCAAACACATGGAGACTAAATAGCATGCTACTGAACAAGGACTGGGTTACCAGAGAAATCAAGGAAGAAATTAAAAACATCATGGCAACAAATGACAATGAAAACACAACAATCCAAAATCTATGGGACACAGCAAAAGCAGTCTTGAGAGGGAAATTCATAGCACTACAAGCCTACTGCAAAAAACAAACAAGAAAAAATGGTAACAAATGATCTAACTCTACAACTCAAAGAGTTAGAAAAAGAGCAACAAGAAAAGCCCAGTGTAAACAAGGAAATAATAAAAATCAGAGCAGAGATAAATGACATAGAGACCAAAGAAACAATACGTAAGATCAACAAAACCAAGAGCTGGTTCTTTGAAAGGATAAACAAGATTGATGAACCTCTAGCCAAGCTAACCAGGAAACAGAGAGGACCCAAATAAACAAAATCAGAAACAAAAGAGGTGAAATGACAGACCCCACCAAAATACAAAGGATTGTTACAAAATGCTACGAACAACTCTACTCCAACAAACTGGACAACCTGGAAGAAATGGACATATTCCTAGAAAAATATAAACTTCCAAAACTCAATCAGGAAGAATCTAAAAATCTCAATAGACTAGTGACTTTGTAAGAAAATGAAGCAGTCATCAAAAAACTTCCAACAAACAAAAGCCCGGGGCCAGATGGCTTCACATGAGAGTTTTACCAAATATTCAAGGAAGAACTAAAACCTACCCTCCTCAGACTATTCCAAAAAATTCAAGACAAGGAACACTTCCAAACTCCTTCTATGAAGCCAGCATCATCCTAATACCAAAACCAGATAAAGACAGCACAATGAAAGAGAATTACAGGCTAATATCCCTCATGAACATAGATGCCAAAATCCTCAACAAAATTCTAGCAAATCTGCTCCAGCAGCACATCAGAAAGATCACACCAGACCAAGTAGGATTTATTACGGAAATGCAAGGATAATACAATATCCACAAATCAATAAACATGAAACATCACATAAACAAATTGAGAGATAAAAATCATATAATCATATCAATTGATGCAGAAAAAGCATTTGATAAAATCCAACACCTTTTCCTGATAAAAACTCTCAACAAGGTGGGAGTACAAGGATCATACCTCAATATAATAAAAACTATATATGATAAACCCACAGCAAACATCATACTCAATTGGCAAAAAATTAAAACCATTTCCTCTAAGAGCAGGAACAAGACAGGGATGCCCACTCTTGCCATTCCTGTTTGACATAGTACCGGAAGTACTAGCCATTGCAATTAGATAAGAAGAAGAAATAAAAGGCATCCAAATTGGAAAAGAAGTAAAACTGTCCTTATTTGCAGATGACATGATATTGTACATAAAAAACCCAAAAGACTCCATCAAAAAACTAGTAGACTTAAATGACTGGCAATGTAGCAGGATACCAAATTAATGCCAAGAAATCTATGGCATTTCTGCACCAATAGGGAACTTACAGAAACAGAGACTTAAAAAGCAATGCCATTTACTATTGCACCCAAAAAATTAAGATACCTAGGAATGAACTGAGGAAGTAAAAGACCTATACTCGGAAAACTACATGACACTGAAAAAAGAGATAGAGGAAGATGTAAACAGATGAAAGAACATACCATGTTCATGGATTGGTAGAATCAACATTGTCAAAATGTCCACACTTCCCAAAGCAATTTATAGGTTCAATGACTCCCCATTAAAATACCAATGGCATATTTCACTGACCTAGAAAGAATTCTCCAAAAATTCATTTGGAACAAAAAAAGAACCCGAATAACCACAGCAATCCTGAGAAAGAAGAATAAAGTACCGTGTTTCTCTGAAAATAAGACATCCTCCGAAAATAAGACCTACTTGCAGGTTTCCTTCTGAGTGAAATATAAGGCATCTCCCCCCCCCCCCCCCCCCCCGAAAATAAGGTCCCCAGGATACACAGTTTGTCTGGTTTGTGTTGACAACTACTGTACCGTATACAGGTAATAAATTTCCTTTATTTTCATTTAACAATAAATGTGTACCATGTTCTTCTTCATGGAAAAATAAGACATCCTCTGAAAATAAGACCTAGCACATCTTTGGGAGAAAAAATTAATATGACACTGTCTTATTTTCGGGGAAACAGGGTAGGAGGGATCTCAATATCAAATTTCAAGCTGTATTACAAAGCCACTGTTCTCAAAACAGCCTGGTACTGGCACAAGAATAGACATATAGATCAATGGTATAGAATAGATAATCCAGATATCAACCCAAATCACTATGCTCACTTAATATTTGACAAAGGAGGCAGGAACATACAATGGAGTCAAGACAGTCTCTTCAATAAATGGTGTTGGGAGCCAAAACCAGTTTGGCTCAGTAATAGAGCGTCGGTCTGCGGACTGGAAGGTCCCGGGTTCGATTCCGGTCAAGGGCATGTACATTGGTTGCGGGCACATCCCCAGTGGGGGGGTGTGCAGGAGGCAGCTGGTCGATGTCTCTCTCTCATCGATGTTTCTAACTCTGTCCCTCTACCTTCCTCTCTGAAAAATCAATAAAATATATTTTTTAAAAAATGGTGTTGGGAGACCAAAATAAGCTGCCACTTCCTCAACAATTTGGAAAAAAAACAGCTAAAATCGAAAGGGATCACACCAGGCCCACAGGAAAGCTGGTGAAATGGGAAGGCTATACAACTAGACACAAGGCAGGGTGCCGCTGCTGCCACGTGGAGTTTAAAACTACAGCGAAACAGGACATACCGGAGACACTGCCGCCAGGAATGAGGGAAGCCAGACCTCGCTCCGCCCCAGGGCCCCGGGAGTGGGCCAGCCCTGCCAGCCGCCGTGGGAGCCAGGGAGCTCCATCGTGCCTTCGGCTCCTGCCCGGACGAGAAGCCGGTGAGTGCGGCCTCCCTGCCCGCAACTATCCCGGCCCGCAGCTGTCCCAGCCTGCCTGCCGTGCTGGTGAGGAGCTGGCGCGGCGCCTCCCAGCCCGCAGCCAGCTCAGCCCGGCCTCCACGGATGCCTTGCTAGTGAGGAGCTGGCGTGGTGCCTTCCGTTCCCAGCCCTGGCAAGTTCTTCCTCCACCACCGCATGGCTGGGCCGAAGCTTCCGCCATTACCGCCATGTGGATTTTAAAACTACAGGGGAAATTGAGCCACAGGAATAATAGGAATCCACCGAAAACAGAGCTCACTCTGCCCTGGGCTCAGGGAGAGTGTGGCTTCAGAACTTAGCCTCGGCGTCCACAGCAGCTCCGCTTCCACACCAAAGGAGACACCATTGAGGGCGGTCTCTCCGCCCGCAGCGATCTCAGCCCACCCACAACCTTCCCAGCACACCCTCCTTGCTGGTGTGGAGATGGCATGGCGCCTTCCCTTCCCGGCCCCAGCGAGTCGTTCCTCCGCCGCGGCATGGCCGGGCCGAAGCTTCCGTCACTGCCGCCAGGTGAACTTTAAAAGTAGAAATTGAACCATAGGAGTGACCGTCGCTGCTGCACACGCCACTGCCGCCGTGAATAAAGGAAATCCACCAAGAACAGAACTCACTACACCCCGGGCTCAGGGAGTGGGCAGCCTCAGAACTTAGCCTCCGTGTCCGCAGCTGCCCCGCTTCTGCGCCGAACGAGACACCTTTGAGGGCGGTCTCCCCGCCTGCAGCCATCTCAGCCTGCCTGCAGCCGTCCCAGCCTGCCCGCCGTGCTAGCGAGGAACTAGCTCGGTGCCTCCAATTCGAGACCCCAGTGCCCCAGAGGGGCCCGGTGCTCTGGGTGAGCCGTGTGTCCCAGGGGGGCCGTGTGCCCCGGGTGAGCCCCAGTAGGTGATATGCAGGAGGCAGCCCATCGATGTTTCTCCCTCTCTCTCTCTCTCTCTCTCTCAAAAATCAATAAAAATATTTAAACACACACACATTATGGTTTAAGAGGAGAATCCATCCTATCACCATGAGTCTGATGCAGCACGCACGTAGGAACCTGTCATCCCGCAGAGCTTTCTTGGGGCCTGCTGAGCTCCGCCCCACAGCCAGTAACATGCTCCCGCTTCTTGTTACAAAGTTCCTATTTTGACCTGAAATCTACCTCCCAGGAGCACTCCCTCCCCCCCCCCCCCCCCCCCAATAAGACGCATATGGGTCTAGAGGGGCCGTGCTCAGAACACGCGCTGCCTGGGGAAGAAACCTGCACACAACAGGCCTGTCAGCTGCTCTGGCCACACTCACCTTGCCAGCTCTGCTCATGAAACCAATTCTTTTAATTTAATAAATCTTTATGTTCAGATTATTACAATTGTTCCTCTCTTTTTTCCTCCATAGCTCCCTTCCACCAGGTTCCCATCCCACCCTCTGCCTCGCCCCCCGCTGTCCTCATCTATAGGTGTACGATTTTTGTCCAATCTCTTCCCGAACCCCCATGCCCCTTTCCCCCCGATAATTGTCAGTCCACTCCCTATCTATGCCCCTGATTATATTATATTCACCAGTTAATACTGTTCATCAGATTTTTTATTCCCTTGATTTTTAGATTCACTTGTTGATAGATATGTATTTGTTGTTCATAATTTTTATTTTTATCTTTATCTTCCTCTTCCTCTTCTTAAAAAATACCTTTCAGCATTTCATATAATTCTGGTTTGGTGGTGATGAACTCCTTCTGCTTCTTTTTACCTGTGAAGCTCTTTATCTGCTCTTCAATTGTGAATGATAGCTTTGCGGGGTAGAGTAATCTTAGTTGTAGGTTCTTGCTGTTCATCACTTTGAATATTTCTTGCCATTCCTGTCTGTCCTGCATAGTT
This sequence comes from Vespertilio murinus, assembly GCA_963924515.1. Lineage (NCBI taxonomy): Eukaryota > Metazoa > Chordata > Mammalia > Chiroptera > Vespertilionidae > Vespertilio > Vespertilio murinus. Next base: position 100,897,396 of record OZ004708.1, read on the forward strand.
TCTATTGAGAAATCAGCTGACAATCGTATGTGTGCTCCCTTATAGGTAGCTGTTTTTCCTCTTGCTGCTTTTAATATTCTCTCTTTTGCTCTTGGAATTTTAATTATGGTGTGTCTTGGTGTGGTCCTCTTTGGATTCCTCTTGTTTGGGGTTCTGTGTGCTTCCTCGACTTGTAAGTCTACTTCTTTCACCAGGTGGGGGAAGTTTTCTGTCACTATTTCTTCAAATAGGTTTTCAGTATCTTGCTCTCTCTCTTCTTCTGGGACCCCCATAATTCTTATGTTGGTACGCTTGAGGTTGTCCCAGAGGCTTCTTACACTATCTTCAACTTTTTGTATTCTATTTGCTTTTTGCTTTTCTGGAGGAGTGTTTTTTGCTTTTTTGACTTGATTCTTGCAATTCTCTAGTCTCCTTTTAGGTTTCTGTATAATATTTTTTATTTCAGTCAGTGTATGCCTAATTTCTAGTTGATCCTTTTTCATATCCTCGAGGGTCTCATTTAATTTATCGGCCTTTTCTAGGAAATTCTTGAAGAACCTTATAACTGTGGTTTTGAACTCTATTTCCAGTCTTTTGCTTTCCTCCATTTCCTTCAATTGAGGCCTGCCGCTTTGTCTCCTCATTTTAGCTGCTTCCCTGAGTTGATGGAGTTGCTTTGTGTGTTTATTAGGTGTCCTAGCAGGTCCAGTAGCTCAGCCTTCTCAGTTACCTGTGGTAGATTTTCTTGGTGCAGCCCTTTGTGGGCTGTATGTGCATCTTGTTGTAATTAACCCTTGCTTGTTGTTGGTATCACTGGGGAGAGTTGATCTCCAATCCAATTGGCTGTGAGGATCAGCAGTGTCTCCACTAGGAGGGCTTCTGTGCTCAGCTTGGATGGGGCGGAGTCTCAGGGTGGTGCACACAAGCTTTGGTTTCATGTCAGACCCATCCTAAGAGGGTCCTGTTCTTAGAGTCCGGCGGCAATGGCTGCTGGCTGTGCGCACCTCTGAGAGAGGGCTGCTCTAGAGTTTCACCTGCTGCCCGACAGTCCAGTTTCTCCCCAACCAGAGCTGGATATCAGTGTAGTTGGGAGGTTTTGTTTTTCTCCTGAACAAGAAAGCTAGCCACTGGGAGGGCTTCTGTGCTCAGCTTGGATGGAGTGGAGTCTCAGGGTGGTGTTGACAAGCTTTGGTTTCACGTCAGCCCTGCCCTAAGAGGGCCCTATTCTCTGAGTCCCATGGCAATGGCTGCTGGCCATGTGCATCTCTGAGAGAGGGCTGCTGCCGGACAGTCCAACACTCTCCCTGACTGGAGCTGGACCTCAGTGCAATCGGGAGGTTTTGTTTTCTTTTTTAAATATATTTTATTGATTTTCCACAGAGAGGAAGGAAGAGAGATAGAGAGCTAGAAACGTCGATGAGAGAGAAACATCAACCAGCTGCCTCCTGCACACTCTCTACTGGGGATGTGCCTGTAACCAATGTACATGCCCTTGACCGGAATTGAACCTGGGACCTTTCAGTCCACAGACCGAGGCTCTACCACTGAGCCAAACTGGTTTTGGCTAGCTGAGCATTTCTTGCCCATTCTCTCCGTGCACTGCGAGCAAGCCAGCAGCGCATTCAGCCGCCCGCCCTTTCTGCGCTCACGGATCTCTGTACCTCCACAGCTCCTGAGGCTCAGTGTTCCTCCCTTTTTTTTTTCTAATTGTAGACCCTCCACTCAGCCAGCTTTCTGGTGGTTCTGGAGGACATCCACTCTGTTTTCCAGTTGCAATTTTAAAATTGTTGTGGTAGGCTGCATTTAGGTGTTTACCTTATGCTGCCATCTTGGTTTCTATCTGTCCTCATGAAGCCAATTCTTCCCTGATCCACATCAAGTGAGCTAGTACAGGTGCCCATGTGGGGACACCACTGGGGACGGTGCACAGCAACACACACCTCAGAAGCTGCAGGGCACTGCATAGCAAGACCTTGGCAAATTCCATGCTCCCTGGCCCAGGGGTTGTATTTATACCAGTGAAAGATTGGAAGCAACCCAAATGCCCAATAAAGGAATAAATATTGGCACATTGATTATCTCCTGTAGGTAACTTTTTAAAAATTAAAATCACTGAAAATTATAGCATCATAGAATGACAAGTGAAAACTCCAAGATGCAAACAATAATATGATATGAACGATATAAAATTAAGGCCAAGTGAACAAAACTGGAAATGGAGACCCAAATGTGCAAGAACTGCTGTGCTGAGTGGTGTGGTCAAGGCCAGTTCCTCGGTTTATGATAAAATGGTCAGAATGCTGTGGGAGAGCATGTTGCCAGCACGATTGCGTGAGCAGAGGCAGGGTTCTGCCCGCAGGTAGGCGGGGAGTCTGTCTGTGTACAGCTGTCCCACTCCTGTCCCTGACAGGACACAGCACTCCATCTACCACGGCACCTTGGCTATATCATAGCGCCACCCTATCCATCACTCAAGCTCACCCCGTTTGATCACCTACTTTACAGGCACCAGACAGAACTGGATGTGAGCCCCACTGAGAGCTCAGGCTGGAGAGCGGGAACTCGGAACCTCAGGTTCTTCACCACAGCTTCCTGTCCTTTCTCTCCCTGGTGTGCCCCAAGCACGAGGGACGAGGGATGGGGAGAGGTAGGGGGTGAAGTTCAAGCTAAGTTCAGAGGAGCTCTCCAAGCAGAGGAGAGAGTGTTGTAATTATTTGTATACAGAGCGGGGTATCCCTTACAAAGGGGGCAAGTTTATTCATTTTTGTGTTCCCTGTAGCTTTAAGCCAAGTGCCTGCCATTCAGTTGCATCAACAGGCAGTTACAGAACAAGTGACTAAGGAATAGAGAAAAGGAACCCCAGGTGCTGCTAGCTTACCTGCAGACGCACATGCTCAGCCTGCGCAGTACCTGCGTTTTCCACATTTTCCTCGTCAGCGATTACGGGTTCTCGCAGAGACCTTAGGGAAAGATTGTGCAGATACTCGTGTAAGATGACAGGAAGCTGAATGACTGGAAGATGCAAGGACCTGACAAGGAGGACCAGACTTCAAGGGGACCATAGTATTTTACTGTTATTCTGAGGTGACTTAGTCACCTTCTAGCAGTTCACAAGGCCCACTTCTTCCTCGGAGTAAGGCTGGCTGAGCCCGCCATCAGCAGGAAAAGTGACATAGAGGGGGCGATGCTTAACCCAGAGACCAGTTTGCATCCTGGCTTTGCCAATGACTGGCTGTCATTATCATGGTGTGACTTTGGGTTCATTACTTTGCTCATCCAAAATGGAGTAACATTGCACAGGTGACTGTGAAGATAAATGAGATATGTATGCACATGCCCCGCCCAGGGCCTGGGACACGGAGACCAATGTCCTCGGAACTCCTGTGGCACAGTCCCTCCCCCAGCCATGGAGACGTGCCCCTCATATGGGCACACAAGTGCATCACTGTGTGATCTTAGCCACTCCATAGAGAAAGCACCTGAGCTCGACAGGCCACAGAAGACCTCCAGGCACACCAGGGCTCTCACAGAGAGGGGTGAAGAGCCTAGAGTGGGGCTGCTGTCCAGTGGCAATCTTGACTGTACGAGGGCAGGAGGCAGGCCAGTGCCAATCCATCCATGTCAGACAGGCTGTTGTATGACTGGATCGGAACTCTCTAGGGAACTTTGAGAACCCCAAACTCTACCAAACTGAGGGCACCTCTACTTTAAATTGTTAATCTGTAAAAAGAAGCCAATGACCCTCAGGGTGATTATGAAATGAGATGAGGCATGGAACTCCTGCTGGGCACATGGTTGCTATGCCAGCCTTCCCTCGAGTGGTTCCTGCCAGCTGTCAACCAGAACTCTGCTCATCTTCCTATGATTCCAGAACGCAACTTCATCAACTAAAGGACAGAGCTCAGCAGTCCAGGGATTCTGGCCTGTCTTCTTGCTTCCAGTGTTACCACTGAGAACTTGTGTGCCTAGTGCTCCTTTATAGGTGATCTTGTTTCTCTTCAGCTGCTTCCCAGCGCTTCCTTTTGTCTTCTGTTCTCCAATTTTATTATGTTGTGTATAAGGACACATTTTCCCTTAATTTTTAAAATTACCTAATTAAGGTATTAGAGTTCGGTACACAAAATTCATGCACGGTGTGTGTGTGTGTGTGTGTGTGTGTGTGTGTGTGTCCCTCAGCCCAGCCTGCACCCTCTCCAATCTGGGACATCTAGCAATCCAGGACTGCTGGCTCCCAATTGCTCGCTTGCCTGCCTGCCTTCCTGATTACCCTTAACCGCTTCTGCCTGCCAGTTGATCACCCCCTAATTCCCTGCCAGCCTGATTGATGCCTAACTGCTACCCTGCCAGCCTGATTGCCCCTAACTTCCCTCCCCTGCTGGCCTGGTCACCCCTAACTGCCTTCCCCTGCAGGCCTGGACACCCCTAACTGCCCTCCCCTGCAGGCCTGGTCCCCCCCAACTGTTCTCCCCTGTAGGCCTGGTCCCCATCAACTGCTCTCCCCTGCAGGCCTGGGTCCCCACCAATTTCCCTCCTCTGCCAGCCTGATTACCCTTAATTGCCCTTCCCTGCAGGCCCACTCGCCCCCAACTTTTCTCCTCTGCTGGCCTGGTCACCCCTTACTGCCCTCCTCTGCAGGCTTGATCACCACAAACTGCCCTCCTTTGCAGGCCTGGTCCCTCCCAACTGCCCTCCCCTGCTGGCCTGATTGCTCACAATTGTCCTCCTCTGCTGGCCATCTTGTGGCAGCCATCTTGTATCCACATGGGAGCAGCCATTTTGTGTTGGAATGTCAGTCAATTTGCATATTACTATTTTATTAGATAGGATAATTAATATACACTAAAATGCACCCATTTCTATGTACAGTTACTAAGTTTTGAGAAATTATACCTTTGAAACTATCAATTTTCATCACCCGCCCTACCAGGTTTGGCTCAGTGGATAGAGTCGGCCTATGGACTGCAGGATCCTGGGTTTGATTCCAGTCAAGGGTATATGCCCGAGTTGCAGGCTTGATTCTCATTGCAGGGCGTGCAGGTGGCCAATCGATGGTTCTCTCTCATTATTGATTCTCTCTCCCTTCCTCTCTGAAACTAATAAAAATATATTAAAAAATAAATAAGATTTTCATCATCCAAAAAAGTTCCCTTCTGACTTTGCAGGTAATCCCCTCCTCAGAAAATGGCTGACCCCACAGTACGTGGTCTTTGTGTCTGGCTTCTTTCACTTCTCAGTGTTTTGGGGATTTGCCACATTGTTGTTGCCGACCATTATTCTATTGTAATGAATATACTACAATGTTTACTCATTCACCTTCTGAGGTATCTGTATGTCTAGCCCTTCACCAATATCTTGATTCTTGTTATAGTAAATCTTGAAATCAGGTTGCAGAAGTATTCTTTCTTTTTTTTAATTTTTATTAAGGTATTATATGTGTACATAGCTTACCATTGCCCCAACCCCTCCCATTCATGCCCTCCCCCTCCAGAGTTCTGTGTTCGTTGGTTGTACTTTTATTCATGCATACCAGTCCTTCGGTTGTTCTCTTATCTCCCCCCAGGTCTCCTCCCCCTCCCTGCTGTCATTTCACAATCTGCTTGTTTTATGGTGGCTATCTCAGGATCACATGAATAGAATCTGCTCATTTGGCAGTCTGCTTGTTTTATGGTGACTATCTCAGGACCACACGAATAGAGTCCGCTCCTCCTCTGGTTCACACCGCCCCTCCCCCCGGGTCCCACTGCTTCCCCTGGGACACACGGCTCACCCGGGGCACACGGCCCCTCTGGGGTGCTGGGGTCGAGAATTGGAGGCACCACGCCAGCTCCTCACCAGCACGGCATGCGCGGTGGCCGGGCTGAGCTGGCTGCGGTGGAGGAAGGACTGGCCAGGGCCGCGAATGGAAGGCGCCGTGCCAGCTCCTCACCAGCACAGCGTGCGCGGAGGCTGGGCCGAGCTGGCTGCAGGCTGGGAGACGCTGCGCCAGCTCCTCACCAGCACGGCAGGTGGGCTGGGACAGCTGCAGGCCGTGCTCACAGGCTTCTCGTCCGGGCAGGGCGTGGTGGAGGCCCTGCATCAGCTCCCTGGCTCCCACGGTGGCCGGTGGGCTGGCCCACTCTCTGGGCCCAGGGGCGGAGCGAGGTCTGGCTTCCCTCATTCCCGGCGGTAGCGGCTCCGGCAGGTCTGGTTTCGCTGTAGTTTTAAACTCCACATGGCAGCAGTGGTGTCCTGCTTTTTGTCTAGTTGTAGCCTTCCCATTTTGCCAGCTTTCCTGTGGGTCTGGTGTGATCCCTTTCGATTTTAGCTGTTGCTTTTTTCCAAATTGTTGATGAGGTGACAGCCTAGGAGACTACCTAGATCGCCATCTTGTTTCGGTCTCCCTAACTTTCTTCTTATCAAATCTGTTTCAGCAATTCTAGGTCCTGTGCAGATAATTTTAGGATCAGTTTGTCAATTTCTACAAAAAAACAAAGGCTGCTTGAATTTTGATTGAGATTAGGTTGACTGTAAGATCAATTTAGGATGAACTTTTCTCTTAATGATATTGAATTTTCCAATCTATGAACATGTTACATCTTTCATTAATTTAGATACTCTTTTATTTCTCTTAGCAAAGTTTTAGTTTTTATTGAACAGATTTTACATTTATTATGTCTATATGTAAGTATTTCATTTACTGATGTTATTATATTTGATCTTAATTTCCCAATGATTTACTGCATTTGTATAAGATTAAATTTTGTATGTTGACGTGATATCCTTATGATTTTGCTAAATTAACTTCTTAGCTCTAGTTGCTGTAGAGGTCCATTAGCATTTCCTACATACACAATGTCTTTTTCCAGTTTGGGATTTACTGTTTCCTGGATCTAATGAATACCTTTGATTCTAGAAAATGCTTGGCTCTTCTCTCTGCAAATATTATCTTTGCCCAATTTTTTAATTCTTGCAATAACTCTTCTCTGTATCCTCTGTGGATCTCAACTCATATTTTTTACCTTTGTATCTTCATGAATAATTTCTTCACTTTTATCTTCCATTTCACCAATTCTGTCTTCAGCTGCACTTAATCTATTTAACCTTTCTACTACAATTTTAGTTTCAATGACTGTACTTTCCATTTCTAGAAACTACTTTTGATTCTCTTTTCAAAACAACTCAATTATTCTTAAAGATTCTTGCTCCTATCACCAACCTTCCCTTTTATTTCATGAAATACAGTAAACTTACAACATTATAAATTCTGAAGTCTGTTGCTTTGCTTTTTTTTGCTCAGAGGACATGCTTCCTTGAGTGTTTAATGACTGTGAGTACATATTCCTTGGAATGCTATCTGTGGGGATTCTTTCAGGCCTGGGTTGAAAAGTGTTGCTCCAGAGGGGAGCTGCATTTACCTCTGCTTCCTGGGATAGTTTGAAAATAAATCTCAGCTTGAAGCTTTTCACGCATGGCAAAGGCAGCTTCCCGTGCTTATAAAACCCCAGAGCAATACGCCCCTCTTCAGCCAGTGCCACGGCCAACCCGGCAGGCTTCCGCTGCAGGAGTGCATTTCTAGTTGTCGTATGCTGAGGGTGTAGCTTGGGGGGCGCAGCTTTATGTGTTGGTGTCCTGCGGACCTCCCACAGACTGAGCAGCAGGCTCTGTCTGTCTTCTGGACACTCCAGTCTCTCACGGGCTGTGGCCTCCCATTGCCTTGCAGCCAGGGGCTTGTTCACCGGAACTCGGCTTTTGGTTCCTTTTTGACCTCTGATAGTTATTTACTTTCTGGTCATCTCATCAGTGCATTTAAAATATTATCACTGAGCCCTACCAGGTGGCTCAGTTGGTTAGAGTGTCATTCTGTACACTGAAAGGTTGTGGGTTCGATTCGTAGACAGGGTACGTATCCAGGATGCAGGTCTGATCCCGGTCGGGGTATGTATGTGAGGTAACCAATCAACATTTCTCTCTCACATTAATGTTTTTCTCTCCCTTCCTCTTTCTTTAAAACCAATAAACATATCCCTGGATGAGGATTTTAAAAAAAGGCAGGTGGATTTAAAAAAGCCTGCACCAGCATGTTAGGCCATGCCATGCTGAAAGCGCCTGGTCTCCACAGATTTATTTTCAGCAGGAAGATTGTGTGGGGTGTCTGCCTGATGCATTGGAAGACCAAAATCTCAGGAATTTCTCCACACAGATCTCCACGAGCCACTCCAGGGAAAACAGGGCAAGACATCCACATCCTCAAACCACCTACCTGGGTGACACCTCCGAGAGCTGGCCCTGCAACAGGTTTAATTTTTGGACGTGACGTCTACAGTCAGCACCAGAGCCCTCACCGTAAGCCTGAGAAACAAACAGACACACAAAAATATTAATTTTAAAAAGTGTTGACAGGACTGAGAGGCACCTTAGGGGGAAAAGCTGTACCCCTTCATGCCTGAAGCTCTGTGCAGAAATCAGCGACCGACTGCTTATTCTGGAATTTGACTTTTGCTTCATTTTGACCCCTGATAGTTATTCACTTTTTTTGTCATCTGATCGATGCATTTAAAATATTGTAGCTGGGCCCTGGAGTGATTTACAAACCCACAGTCTCAGGCAACGAATAGTTTCAGTCTATGTGGCTGCCCACTAGTACCCCAAACTTACATAGCCAAACTGAACTCAATCCCAAACCCCACACAAGATGGTTAATGAACATAAGAAATTCAGAAGAGACGTCACACAAATTGTGATAAACATGAAATGATACCTACCCCTCACTGAGAATCAAAGGAATACCAATTAAAATGATACTTCTTTTTCATTTAGCAGTCATTCCTTTGTTCAATACATATTTATTGAGCACCTTTTATGTGCAAAGACATGGATGGACCTAGATGATATTGTGCTCAGGGAAATGGTCAGGTCAGACAGAGAAAGACAAATATATATGATTTCACTTCTATGTCAAATCGAAGAAAACAAAATAAACGAATAAACAAAACAGAAACAAACTCATAGATACAGACAACAAACTGATAGTTGCCAGATGGGAGGGGGTTTGAGAGAGGGGTGAAAAAGGTGAATGGATTAAGTACAAATTGGTTGCTACAAAACAGTCACAGGGATATAAAGTAGAGCCTAGTCAATAATCCTCCTATCTAATAAGAGTATTATGCAAATTAACCACCACTCTGCGACACCCACAAGCCATGCCCACCAGCCAATCAGAGTGAGTATGCAAATTAACCCCAACCAAGATGGCTGCAGCCACAGAGAGCAGGAGGGAGGCTTGGGTTTCCCAGGCAATGGAGGAAGCCAAGCTGTCTGCATACCCTGGTGGCCAAAGCCTCCACTCAAGGGTACAAAGTTTCAATTATAGAAGGTAAATAAATTCCAACAGAAATGGTGGCAGCCACTGAGCTGAAAGAGCAGGAGGCTAGGGTTTCCCTGGGTGATGGAGGAAGCCAGCCTTGGGTCACTGGGTGGGCGTGACTGGCCTGCAAACCATCACAGGCCCCTCGCCGAGGCCACTCCACACCCTGATCCAGGACATCCTTCAGCTGGCCCCCACCCATGCAACAGGTCTCTATCCTATCTAATAAAAGAGTAATTTGCAGATTGACCATCACTCCAATTCACAAGATGGCTGCCACCATGTGGACACAGATGGCCAGCAAGGGAGGGCAGCTGGAAGGGACCAAGCCTGCAAGGGAGGGCAGTTGTGGGCTATCAGGCAAGCAGGAGAGGGCAGTGGGAGGCACCAGGCTTGCAAGGGAGGGCAGTTGAGAGGGACCAAGCCTGCAGGGGAGGGAAGTTGGGAGGGACCCAGGCCTGCAGGGGAGGGCAGTTAAGGATGACTAGGCCGGCAGAGGAGGGAAGTTGGGGGCAAACAGGCTGGCAGGGGAACAGTTAGACATCAATCAGGCTGGCATGAGTGTGGTTAGAGGGTGATCCAGGTGATAGGCAGAAGCAGTTAGGGACAATCAGGAAGGCAGGCAGGTGAGTAGTTGGGAGCCAGCAGTCCTAGATTGTGAGAGGGATGTCCAACTGTCCGTTTCGACATGATCCTGGTGGGCCTAAGCAGGCAGTTGGCCATCCCTCAAGGGGTCCCAGATTGGAGAGGGTGCAGGCTGGGCTGAGGGATACCCTCCCTCCCCCCACCCCCCGGCCCCGTGCACAAATTTCGTTCACCAGACCTCGAGTATTGTAATAACTCTGTATGATGCCGGGTGGGTACTAGACTTACTAGGGGGGATCACCTTGTAATATGTCTAACCACTACATTATACACCTGAAATGAATACAATATTAAATATCAACTGTAATTTAAAAAGAAATAAAATTTAAGAAAGAGATGGGGATGACTGTGGGGAAAGTGGGCTGTGGTAAGGTGTAGAAGCTGGGGCGCTGGGAAACAGCCAGGAAAACCAGGAGCAAGATGACTAGAACCCAAGCAAAGACATTGTTTCCAGGAGGAGGAAGTGACAAACTGACAGATGCCACCACCCAGTCAGGCCAGTTGAGGACTGAGCACTACCCATTGTTGTTAGCAACACTTTGATGAGCATGTTAGCGGACTGGTCCAGAGTGAAATCCCCTTGAGCCCAAGTTCAAGTGGGAGTGAAAGGAGAGGAACTGGAGGGGGAATGGCAAAGCTTAAAAAGAATGTGACCCACATCTGGCAAAACCAGTACTGCATATGCTCTCCTGAATGGCAGAGACCACTGGCCGACACTGAAATGCATTTTCCTCTTATCTAGGCACAAACTGGACTCCAATTCCGTCTTCCCTGCAGTCAGGTGTGACCATGACAAAGGTTCTTTCCAGTGGGATGTGAGCCCTCCCATGCTGAAAGCCTCCAGGGGGGCAGCTCCTCCAGGCTCGTGCCCTTTTCAGTGGCTGCAGGCAGCAGGAGGCCAGCCTCAGGGAATCAGAACCTCAAGACAACAGAAGCTCACGGCCCTGAGTGACAATGCTGACCTCAACCCCTCCAAAGCCGACACCTAAAACAAGCAGCAGGCACTCTGCGGGGTGTGTCTGTAGTTCCTAAGCCAGCCCCGCCTTGAGACCCATTTCAGAGTGGGCCTCAGCACCTACCCTAGCTGACTGATGTCCCCACCCCTTCCCCAGCTGACTGGCCTAGAGGGGGACAGCTGAGTCAACAGCACCAATCAGATCACTTCTCCCAGGAGTTGGTAACTGGGACTCTATTCCAGCAGGCTGGAAACAGCGTCCTGTGGTCTGAGAGGAGGGTGAACCCTGTGTGGGAGAGAGAGGCAGGGAAGGAGAGGAGGCAGGGAGAAGGGAGGATGGTGCCTTGCATTGTCAGCAGCTTTTCGATTCTTGGAACATGTTCCTCAAACAGTCAAAGATGAAGTGCCTTCCAAGTGTTTTGCTTTTCTTTCTCTCCTTCCTTCCTTCCTTCCTTCCTTCCTTCCTTCCTTCCTTCCTTCCTTCCTTCCTTCCTCTCCTTTCTCCCTCCCTCCCTCCCTCCCTCCCTTCCTTCCTTTCTTTCCTTTCTTCCTTCCTCCCTCCCTTCCTTCCCTCCTCCCTCCCTTCCCCCTTCCCTTCCCATTCCCAACTAAAAATCTTGGAAAGATGCCCTCTGAAACAGAAATTTAGCTTCTGGATTTTGCCCTAAGGAAATAATTGATCAGGTGAAGAGAGAGGTATTTGTAAGAAGCTTCACTACTGAGTTGTCCACAACAATAAGAACTAATAGCAACGGAAATGCCCATGATGGGAGATGGGTCACTCATTCACTCAGCAAGACTCGCTGAGCACTTCCCACGCACCAGGCCCTGTGCTGGGAGCCAAGAGTACACAGTCAGTGCACAAGGCCTCTGCTCGCATGGGACTTACGGTCTTCGATGGACGATGCTCACATGAACGCCCTTTGAGGGAATTTCTAATCAGGATAATGAGAATAGCTAGGTGAAACCCCAACTGAGCACAGAGGCCTGGGAGGGGAGCAGGTCTGGATTGTTTCCAAGTAAGCCATAAAGAAAAGTCCCTATGGCTGAAGGAGTGATGAGATGGGGCTGGAGCAGTGGCATCTGGGACAGGTGCAGGCGAATGTGCTTAGTGAGGAGCAAATGCAGGGTAATTAGTGGTGCTGAAGAGACTGGGTGGGTCAGTAGACATGGACTTGAAAAAAGTGGGCTAGCTCAGTGGTTGAATCACTGTCCGATTCCTGGTCAGGGCACATGCCCGGGTTGTGGGCTCAATCCCCAGTGGGGAACATGCAGGAGGCAGCCAGTCAATGATTCTTGCTCATCATTGATGTATCTTTCCCCCTCTCTCTCTCCCCTCTTCATTCCTTTCTGAAATCCACAAAAATATATATTAAAATAAAAAAGAAAGAGTGGGTTAGGTAAAAGCACTTAGAATGCGGTCACTTCAGTGCACACCCTCTCTAGCCTGGCATCCCGACCGCCTCCACCTCCTGGGCCCACCGCTCCCATACTCCCACCGTGGAACCACCAACCCGTCTGCCCACTGCCAGTGGGCCTACTGCTCTCACCTCCCTGCAGGCCCTGCACTTTCCTTGCACTGTGCCCAGTCTAGTTTCAAACCACATGCATGTGCATGGGTGTGCGTGTTGTGCCTGTGTGTTTAGTAGTTTCTCTTTCCTTTCACATGAGCAGATCTGTGAGGGTGAGAGCGGCCACATGTTCACCTGTCGCTGCCCTTAGGGTGTGGGGCTCCATTTGTATTGAATTTTGGCTGGCACCAAAAGGTATTCAACAAATACTTGCTGAGTGAGTCAACAACTGAAGGTACCTTTCAAGTCGCTGCTCCATCCAGCCCACTTCCTGAGGGAACAGGCCAGGGCGCGGGCTCCAGCTGTACTGCAAGGACTCGCCTGTCCCCGGCAAGGGGAGATGCCCTGCCTCCTGGGACTCACCCGTAAAAATGACTGCTTCTCTCCACAAGCTTTGCACGTCCATTTGAGACTCTTTTTCATCTACAATGAAATTGCAGAAATATGTATAGCTTAGGTAATTATTCAAAACTGGTGGAATGGACCAAAAAACCAATTTTAAAAGGTCAATGGAAAAAAAACACAGAAACCCCAACACATATGAAAACTTAGTCTAGAACAAGCCAGGGCTCCCCACTATTGTTTACCAATTTCCCCTGGGTGTTTAGCCAGTGGAATTTTAAGACAGTAACAAAAGGTATGAAAGCTGGAAAGGAGGAAAATAGAAAACAATCATTATTTATAGATGATATAATCTATTGGTTTTCTTTCCCCTTTGGTTTCAAATCACTTTTCAGAGTTGAACGGGACCACGAGAGCATGTACTACAGTATATGTGAAAAACATTTTAACGGAAATTATTCCCATTTACTTTCAACAAATAAAAAAGTTCCTGAGCCCTCAAGTTTGATGCTATCCTTCTTCAGAGAGGGTGGGTTAGCAGAGGGCGGGCCCAGGGGGCGGAGCGCCCGGCACCTCGGTGTGGCACCGCCCGCTCCCGATTCACACAGGGAACAGCCACAGGTCATGCTCAGCGTGGAGGCCGCCTCCGCCGAAACCGTCATCCCGTTTCTACGAATCTTACAAGCAACCCCCAAAAAGCCCGGGCGGCGTCGTGGAGAAGCGACAAGATCACCGCCACCGGCCGGTCCCAGTTCACGGAACGGCGCGAGGCGGGAAGGGCCGGGCGGGCGCGGGAAGGTCCCGGAGCCCGGGGAGGGGAGGCGCCCGCCTCACCTGGTGCGCCTGGAACAGGCGGCAGCGGCAGCAGCGCAGGACCCGGGCCTGCGGAGGCGGCGCCATGGCGGCCTCCGTCCCCGGCCCGCGAGCGCGGGCGCCCCGCTCCTCAGTCCTCCGCGCCCTCCGGACCCCGCGGGCCCCGCCCCGCCAGCCCGTGTGCGCCTGCGCCTGCGCCTGCCCCCGCCCCCAGGGCGCTCTCCCCGCCCCCCCCGCCGCCCCCCCCCCCCCCCCCCCCCCGCCGCCGCGCGCCTGGGCTGCCGGCGGGGCCCTAGCGACGTTCGGCCCGGCCGCCGGGGCCCGCAGTGGGGCGTAGGCGGTGCTTTGCGTTCGTGTCCGACCCCGGGCCAGTCAGTCCCTTCTCCGTCTGCGCCGGCGCTTCCCCGGGGACTCGCTGGGAAGATTGTACCGCAAGGGCCGGGCCTCCGGCCGCTCTGCCTCACCCTTCCCCCTCCTCCCGCTCCTTTGTGTCGCCGCGAGGGTGCTGCAGACGCCTCCCCTCCGGCCACCGGGCCGGGGAGCAGGACACCTGAGCGGGCTCCAGGGAACTGGCTCGGCGACGGGAGGCTGTGACGCAAACCCATCCCTCCGGCAGCATCGGAGCCCCACCGCTCAGTCCCCATTCAGGAAGGAGGCGGAGCAAGCCCCCTCCCCCCGCTTTTTCTCCCCGCCCCCCCCCAGGCCCCCCTCCTCCCCCGCCACTTCTGCCCTGGCCGCCAAACTTCCCCACGTGCCCACAACAAAAACCATCTGGTTAAAAGAATCGCAGCCCCCAGGCCTGACAGGATAATGAGAGGAGCCCTTCCTTGGGATGCTGCTAGAGCGGTAAAATGGAAACCGTTAAAAAAAACAATAACATCCTGAATCTCCCAGATGTATTACTTTTAAAAATATATTTTTATTGATTTAAGAAAGAGGGAGAGCTAGAAACATCAATGATGAGAGAATCATTGATCGGCTGCCTCTTACACGATCCCTACTGGGGACTAAGCCCGCAACCAGGACATGTATCCTTGCCCCAAATTCAACCAGGACGCTTCAGTCCGAAGGCCATGCTCTATCCACTGAGCCAAACTAGGGCTGGATGTATTATTTATGTACAATGTTCACTGAAGTAGGACAGAAAAAATGGAAATAACGTTCTAAAGAATGGTTGCTTACTATAACAGCATGGGTTATCATATAGGTTCTTTTCAAAGAGTGTGAGTTTGAAGTCAAGATGCATGTATATCATTAGGGCAGAACAGTGTCAAGTGCTGTTTCTGACTAGATCAGGCAAAGACTCAAAGCCTCCAGAGACCTCCTCTGCCTACAGACTGATAGGATTCTGTTGAATAGCCCTTGGGCAATCAAATAGCCCTCGGGCAATCATCCACAAGTGTGGCAGGAGTTTTATTCAACAGGATGAGGCAATTGCTTCTGTCTGGTGGTAATAGTTATTCTCAGTCTCTCTCTCTTTTAAAAAATATATATTTTATTGATTTTTACAGAGAGGAAGAGAGAGGGATAGAGTTAGAAACATTAATGAGAAGAATCATCGATCAGCTGCCTCTTGCACACCCCCTACTGGGGA
This sequence comes from Vespertilio murinus, assembly GCA_963924515.1. Classification (NCBI taxonomy): domain Eukaryota; kingdom Metazoa; phylum Chordata; class Mammalia; order Chiroptera; family Vespertilionidae; genus Vespertilio; species Vespertilio murinus. Next base: position 100,912,638 of record OZ004708.1, read on the forward strand.
TGTGCCTGCAACCAAGGTACATGCCCTTGACCAGGGCATGAGTCTGAAGGCCACCGCTCCATCCACTGAGCCAAACCAGTTTCAGCTATTCTCAGTCTCTTAATGGGCCTCAGAAACTGCAATGTGTTTTCCAATATGATGGGTCAACTGTCTTCCCCCAGTCAAATGTCTACAAGAGAAAGATGAACTCCACAACGTGAGGGAATTACTTGGCACAGGAAACCAGAGCTTCTGCACATACAGCTCCAGTCCACTCAGCCCTCCCTCCACCAAAGCACAGGTGTCTCCACAGGAATTTTGTGCATCGGTCCCTTAAGAGGGTGCCTGTATTTCCAGCTATCTCTCCCTGGCAGACAGAAATTCCACTGCTTTTCACAGCCAATGTTTTGTGGGTACCCTTCTCAATTCTGTGTTGGGGGGGCCAAACTTAGGGATTAGACCCCAGAGTGCCAGTGGCAACCACTCACAGCTGAGACTCCAGGACTTCAGTTGCTGTCTGTGGACGCTGGGCCAGCCCTTTTGCGCCTCTGCCCCTCCTACCAGTCTCTGTGTGTCTCCACTTTCTATCCTTGGTTATCAGGGTTCTTTCCAACAATTCTTCCATTGATTATTCGGGAAGTTTTTCTGTATTTTAGTTGTAATTCCAATTTGGTCTTGGGAGCGTGTCTGTGCAGCATTCACTCTGTAGTGTGGCTTCAGGAAGATGGTCAGCATGGTCACTCCACCCTGGGGAGCACTGCAGGTAGGTGAGGACTCTCCATGGGGGCTGAGCCTTCCTCACCGTGGATGCCACTCATAGGTCTTGCCAGCGGTGGCCAGAACTGACCTAGTTGCCCAGAAACATGGGACCCAGCTGCCGTCACTGTTGACCAGGGCCGCCCAATTAATGACTTTTATAAAGAAAAAACCCCCCAAAACAAAAGTTGTTTGGTTTCCTTGTTTTGTTGCCTTTATTGAGACTGTACCCTAGAAATTGTAAACAAGATAAAGCTATAGTGATTTCTGAAATGCCGTAACATCTAAAGAGACAGCACGTGGAGTCGGTGGAGTTGTGGTTGCCTGGAGCTGAGGGTGGAATGGGGTTGGCTGCACGTGGGCCTTTCTGGGGTATGAAAACATTCTGAAACTGTATTTGGTGATGGTTTGCACAATTCTATAAATTTACTAAAAACCACTGAATTGTTAATTAAAACAAGTAAATTTATGGTAAGTTATGTCTCAATAAAATTGTAATATTAGATTTTAAAAATTCATTCAATATTTATTGAACTATGAATGTTGCAAACACAGCTGAAACCTGAGACTCACACACTGGATCCCCCTCTCGGCTCCTCCTTGGGAAAGAAGCCTGGAGTAGGACCCACCCCAACACCAGATGGGGGACAGAGAGACATGGGGAGTGCAGGCAGAGAGATGGCGGATGTGGGGGCTAGGGCCAGTGTGCAATGCGAGATTCCGGGAGACACACGCACAGGCAAAGCCCAGAGCATCCACCTGCCGGCAGCCGCAGAACATCAGGAAAAGACCGGCCATCCAGTCCATCCTATCAAGCAGCGTCTGCCCAGAGGGGCTGGGCCAAGGTCACGGCTCCGCCTTCAGGGCGGCTATGATGGTGACTTCAGAAACTTGCTCTCTGTGTCCCCGTAGCCATCGTCTCCCTTCTTAGAGTGGAAACTTTAGGGTGCTACCATTACTTCAAAGACCCCAGTACCCTGGGGACTTCCCTCACCAGAGATGTCCAGGAGTTCAGGGACCTCATCTTTTAACTTCTTCTTGAGCTGAAGATACTTGGGTGGCTCTGTGGCCTGAGACCCCTGCACGCTACACCGTGGGTGGTGCCACCTCCTGGGTGTGGGCTCAGGATCTGAGCCCCTTGAGGACCCACGATGCCAAGACCTTTAATATTAGATTTTTAAAAAAGCGGTATCTTCTAAAAGAGCTAGTGTGTGTGTGTGTGTGTGTGTGTGTGTGTGTGTGTGTATAACAGACACTGATGATCAGCTCCTGATGCAAAGCAAGAGGGTGCTTGTGGCTCAGCCTGTTCCCTGTAGCCCCCAGCCTGCTTCTGGCACCCAGGCACAGACTGCTCACACGTGTGGAGCAAAGCTCGGGGCTCTGTCACAGGTCACCGGCGGCCCTGCTCAGCTCAGCCTTCATCACACCTTCTGTGTCCCCATCTCCCTGGGAGTCTTGGAACCCACCTTGTAGGGACTGTCTGGAACCTCTGGAAGGCCCGCGAGGTGGAGAAGCCAGGAGCCCCAAGCAGTGGACAAGGTCGCCTTCAGGCTCCTGTACACAGCATGGATCTTTTTAAAAAATATGTTTTTATTGATTGTAGAGAAGAAGGGAGAGAAACATCCATCGGCTGCCTCTTGCATGCCCTTACTGGGGATCAAGTCCACAACCTGGCAGGTTCCCTGACAGGAAATTGAACCTGGGACCTCTTGGTGCTTGGGGCAATGCTCGGCCACTGAGCCCACTGGCCAGGGCCACAGCGTGGTTTTTAGTTCTCTCAGGGACTTAAGGCATTAAACATGGTGTGATTGTTAGCTAGCTGAAAAAAACACAAGGAAATACATCAGGACCCGAGGAATGTGTGTAAGGTTAATGGTGAGGAGGACGAGCTGAAGGAACATTTAGAATACGCCTGCATGGCACCCAGGGTCCCTCGGGGCTCCTGGAGAGCTACCACTGGTGCCAACAGGCAGGCACTCCGCGCAGGAAAGCCCCGCCCGAGCAGGCAGCTGCAGGAGAGCCTGTGGGTGGAGGCTCGGGGTGGCCTGGCTGAGCACAGGGGGAGGCACTGGGCAGGCAGAGGCAGACAGGAGGCTCTGGCACGCTGCAGGGCCCACTGGGCCCAGGGTTGGAAGAAGGGCGGGGAGTTTCTGCCTGGCCCCCACTGCGGCTGTTCAGCCTTCTTTCCCTCTACAATTCACTGCTTCTGGGGAGAAGGGGAGGGTGTGATTAGGGAGAAACCAGACCCGGAGGGAAGAGGGGGTTCAGCCCTCACTTGCAGAGTGTTCAGCTGGAAACCCCAGAATGCTCATGATCACTGGAGGAGCTGAACTGTCTCTCCACTTTCCTTTGGTCCTTGATCTTGAGTCCAATGTCCATCTTCTTCTCAAAGAAGTTCACCAGCACAGACTCAGTCAGGATGGAGGCCAGGATCTGCTCGAAGGAGATGCTCCAGTCGGCGTCGACGGAGCCCTCGCTGCGGCTGGGGGCCGCAGGGCTGGGGGCCTCCCCGCCCACCAGCACAGTGTCGTCGGCCAGGTCCTCACACTGTAGGGAGCCCGTGCTGACCACCGAGTAGGAGGACATGGACATGTCGTCTTTGGTTTCATCATCAGACAGACGCTGGGCGGGGGAGCCCAGGCCCTCGCCACCGCCCCCTTCGCCCACCACCTGGCTCTCCTGTGGTGCTTTCCCAAGTTGGGTGTCTCCACCAGCTTTGGCCTGGGGGTCGCCCACAGCTGGTGGCTGGAGCTCCTGGGCAGGGTCCTGTGGGGGGTCGGGGGCTGGGGGCTGGTCCTCTCCGGGGGCACCGTCCCGGGGTTTCCTGCCGGGCTGTGCCGAGAACCTCTTCCCCACCTCCCCGATGCGCAGCAGCAGGCTGGCCACGGTGGCGATGGCGTGGTACAAGTCCTGCTCCATGGAGTCTTCACTAAACATGTTGTACAGCGTCTTGCACAGCTCAATGAACTGTTCCTTTTAAAGGGAAAAACAGAACAAGGGCAGGGAGGTGGTGGGAGACAGGCCAGTCTGCCAGCCTGGCCACCTCCTGCGCTGGGTGTGGCCTTGTTGGCACGCCCCACCCACACCTGGGGGCCAGGCCGGCCTGAACAATGAGGTCGGAGCGGGAAGTGGTCTTAGAGGGGCTGTCTCCCAGCTGCCTTCTAGCACAGAGAGCCACCTGGAGTCTCTCAGTCATGTCCTCTGTTAGCAGAGACAGACCTTTTCTTATGGCGATTCTCTGGACCCAGTGACTACATGGATTTCCTCTCTGTGTTTTGGAGCCACCTCAGCTTTTTAAGTCTTTAATCAGAGCGACTTCCGCTCCGTTGGAGCTCTTTAGAGAGTGGTGACAAGGCCAGTGCGGCCTGGTCAGTGAGGGGAAGGGGGTCGGGTCCCAGGTCCTGAGATCACACATGGTGCCTCCTGCCAGCGGATGTGAGTGCCCCACCGCAGGGAGCCCCTTTGGGAAGAGCAGGGCCCCATTCAGGCTGGATCCAGCTGGTGTGGCTCAGTGGTTGAGTGTCATGGTTCGATTCCTGGTCAGGGCACATGCTGGGGTTGCAGGCTCGATCCCCAGTGTGGGGCATGCAGGAGGCAGCCGATAGATGCTTCTCTTTCATTAATGTTTCTCTCTCTCCCTCTCCTTTTCTCTCAGAAATAAACACAAACAATTAAAAAAACAACAACTGTATTGGTTACTTGTCTGTGGTCCTGGCCTTGAGAACTTCACCAAGACTCCAGGCCCCAGACTAGAGACCAGCAAACCACCAGGAGCCTGTGTGTGCAGAGTGCGAGTGGGCCCGGCAGCAGGAGTGCCACGCCGTCCCCTAGTAGGTGGTGGTCAGTCTCTGCTCCTCAGAGGCCCACCTTCCCCAGTGCCTTTCTGGTTCATGGATCCTGAGTGACCGTGAACAAGCTGTCCCCAAGACACGGCCCCACAGACCCACCACCTGCCTCCTGTCCTTCCGGAATCGTCCCTGCCACCTGACCAGCAGGATCCAGAGGCAGTGAGAAACCCCCTCTGGGGGCGGTGGGAGGCCCAGCTCAGCCAATCACACAGCGTCTGCTGCGGCTCGGGGGCGGGGGCTACCTGGTTCATCTTGGGAAGGTCCTTAATGGTCTCCTTCTGAGCCTCCTTTTCCTTGGCCCACATCTGAAGGTAGTGCCGGTAATCAGGGGGGCTGGTCCCCTTCTCCTCTGTGAGTTGGGAGAAAAAAATTAAACTCCATCTATCAAATGATCAGGGCTGGGGCTGGTAGCGGGAAATGAGCGGGTTAGGGTATGGTCTGGCACAGAGCTACCTGGGCCCTTTCACAAACATCCCAGCACTGGGGAAGGGAAAAAACTCTCCAGAACACTCATGGGCCTCCCCTGGGCTATGCTAAAGTAGGTTTGGCCTAAACCAGCTGTGGGCAAACTACGGCCCTCGGGCCGGATAGAACAGCCAAATGGCTGGATCCGACCCGCTGAGCCGAAAGAGAGGAGGGTTCTCTTGCTCTCCCCTCCGCTCCTTCACCAGCAGCCCAAGATGAGAGTGCCAGCATGGTCAGGTTGCTTTTGTTCCGACCCTCCGGTCCAGTTTAAGAACCCATTGTGGCCCTCGAGTCAAAAAGTTTGCTCACCCCTGGCCTAAACCTTTACAGATGAACCAACCTGCCTTCCCCACACCCCAAGATGGTGATGGGACCACGGGGAGGCTGGAATGAGGACAGCATGAGGAGGGTTCGGGCAGAAAGCAGCCCCCGGGAAGAGGTGATGATAGCAGGGGTGGGAGAGAGGTGGGGGGGGGATGGGGATGTGTTCACAGCTACAAGAAGATTCAGACTTGGGCTGACGTGTGCAGGGCCTCCCTCACACCCCCACCCTTTGCACAGGGAGAGCCTTGGAATTAGGCAGGGCTTGTCATGTCCCTGCGGGGGCCTTCCCGGAGTGACAGGGCGCGGCCCCCGGGCCCAGGCTCCACAGCCGCAGCTAGACGCCTGTACATACCTCCTCTCTTTCCCTGGGCGTCCTCACTCCCAGATCCCTCTCCTCCCTCCTGCCGCAGTGCTTCTGGACGACCGAGAAAAGAACACAGAACATTCTTCTGTTACGTACGCCTCCACGCTGAGGTTCGTGAGCGCTCGTCCGTGGTCTCCTGCAGAAGCAAGCGTGGCCCCCAGGGCAGGCGCTGCTCTGCTCTCTGCCCTGGCCGCCCGGCAGGCAGCACGGGGCACTGCTCCTCTCCTCCTGGCTACATGCAACCCCGGAGCGGAGCCACCAACCCGCAGGAATATAAATCGCACCATTCAGTGTTCAAATGAACGATGGTGCACATTACGGAGAAAAACTCCAGAACTAATTTCTGTAGTCTCTGCTGAAGAGGTCAAACCAAAGGAGCACTAATTAGCAATTTGACCTTCCACCGCCACACCAGCCGAGGATAAAGTTTTAAATACTGTTCGACTCTATATTTCTTCTTCTTTTTTAAATCCTCTCCTGGGAATATATTTTCCATTGATTTTTAGAGAGGGTGGAAGGAAGGGAGTGAGTAGTGAGAGAGAGACATCGACATGAGAGACACATTGATTGGTTGCCTCCTGCGCCCTCTCTAACTGGGCCTGGGGATTAAACTGGCGTGGATCAGTGGTTGAGTGTTGACCTCAGGAGGTCACAGTTTGATTCCCAGTCAGGGCACATGCCCAGGTTTGGGCTCGATATTCATTGTGGGCCGTGCAGGAGGCAGCAGATCAACGATTTCCTCATCATTGATGTTCCATCTCTCTCCCTTCCTCTCTGAAATCAATAAAAATATATTTAAAAAACTAAACCCGCCAAAACTGGTTTGGCTCAGTGGATAAGAGCATCAGCCTGCTGACTGAAAGGTCTCATGTTCATTCCGGTCAAGGGCATGTACCTTGGTTGTGGGCACATCCCTATTGGGGAGGGGGGGAGGTGCAGGAGGCAGCTGATTAATGTTTCTCTCTCATTGATGTTTCTAGCTCTCTCTCCTTACTCTCTGTAAAAAATCAATAAAATATATTAAAAAACACACAACAACAACAACAACAACAAAACCAAACTCTATAACCCAGGTATGTATATGTGTCCTTATCTAGGAATAGAAACCACGACCCTTCGGTGAGAGGGCTGATGTTCTAACCACTGAACACACAGATCAGGGCTGCCCTGATTTATAATTTCTGTTGGAGGCATTATCCTTGTTGTGTAATGTTCCCCTCATCCCCCCAAGAAGTTACAGGGCAGAGTTCTGGTCCTCTGGGTAAGTGTATTATACACCATCAGCTCGGTGCCAAAGCCCGGGCCCAGAATGTCCCACCATCTGGAGGCCCCAGTGGCTTAAGCACAGCACAGGGATTTAACAATCATATTGACCCCTCACAGGGAAAGGTGTGGGACATGAGAAACATTTTCAAGGAAGCACCCACCACCCTCCTCCACTGCCATGCATCCTGCTTGAGCTCTGCCGGGTTGCAATGGCAGCGTTCGTGCTTTTTCCTGTGAGTGAGACAATGGGACACGTTTTGCACATGGCGGTGGAGCTGACGCTCCGGTGCCTGCACAAGGCCCACCGTGCTGGGTGTCCTATCTGACCACCATGACGGCACTTGGCTGTGGGTCCTCCTCAGGACTTAGCCACACAGGAGCATCTCTGGGACCAAAAGCTTGCAGGCCTCCTGGCCGTGCAGGGAACCGTGAGGAAGCCAGCGCCCAAGGCCTGGAGGCAGCCCAGGGCAGAGGGTGCTGCTGCCCCCAGGGACTGACCTTGAGCCTCCCAGGGCAGGTAAAGATCCAGATCTGAGGCCAGAGGAGATGCTGGAAAGGAGAGGGGGGTGAAGGGCAGAGGGAGGGAGGGAGAGGCCAGAGTCCAGGAAGGCAGAGACAAGAGAAGTGTGTAAGAACACCCCAGGGATCTGCCCAGAGAGAGGCAGGTCCCTGGCTCACCAGCACCCCAACAAGGCAGGTCCCCCCCCCCCCCCCAGGGCTGCAGGCCTCCTGTCCCAGCAGCGCTTACCTTCGGAGGAGCTGTCCTCAGTGAAATAGTGGGCTGCTTCCAGGGCTGACTCGGCCTCCTCTGGGTTCAGGGCTGTGCTCAGCGCGAGGAGGCGAGGGCAGGGAGAAACACCGTGACTCTCAGGAGGCCGTCCTGAGTCCTGAACACGGTGTGCCCTCCGCTTCCCGCCCCCATACAGCACGTGGTCCTCATGAAGCCAGGTTGTGGTTATGGTTACTTTCTTGACTTTTACGTTGTGTTTGAAATGTAATAGTTGTCACAGGTACAAGTTCAGCCGGTGCAGCTGGAGGCCAGGGAGCGGCCAGCCCTCCTCCCCTGTGCTGGGCCCAGAGGGCCCTCGGGGCTGTTTGTGCTCCTGCCAGCGTGTGTGCGGGGACCACCAGGGCACAGGGACCCGCGTCCATGTGGGGACATTCTCTGTAAGTGGCCCTGGGGGACACACACGGTTCAGTGGGGCGGATTCTCCCTGCTGTGTGAGAGAGGGCAGTGCGGGTGGCGCAGTGTGTGGCACCGGAGCGGTGGCAGCCTGGTGGCCAGTGCAGCTTCCCTCGAGCCACTGTGGCCTCACAGGGAACAGGCGAGGGCAGGAAAGAGCAGGGCTGCCCGCCCAGAACGGTCTTTAAAACCGCCCTCTGGGCTGACGAAGTGACAGCCTTTGGGGGTGAGTGTGGCTCCAGCTCTTAACAAATCCCTCCCAGGCAGTGCTGATGGCGTGGCCGGGAGCAGGAGGGCGGCTCCACCCAGAACAGGGTCTGGGGCCAGGGTTTCACCTGCCAGCCAGGCCCTCAGGGACCCGGCCCGGAGAACTCTCCCTGTAGCCACTTTTGCTAACGCTCAGACCAACTGGCTGTGCCTCAGCACTAGCTCATGGGGAGGGGAGCCCCCACTGCTCTTCCCCCCCCAGAGGCCTGGGCCTTGGATGCTGCAGGGCCAGCTCTGGACAGTGAGGCCTTCACTGGGGAGTGGGAGGCTCACCTGGGGGCAGGTGCAGCTTGTAGAGCACCTTGAGCTTGTCTGTCAGGTCCCCGTGGTACATCCCGCCTGCGGAGGAAAGGCTCGCTGGTGAGAGGGCTCCTACCTCTGCGCCCGCCCTTTCCACTGGGCCCTCCTCACAGCTGACGCCTGGTGGGGGGGTCCGGAGTGGGACCAGGCCTCCTGCTGTTCCGAGCTCCGCCCTTCTCTGGGGCCCACAGACCCAGCTATGGCAGCACCAGGCTGAGGAAGGAACCCCACTGGGCCCCCGCCTTCCAGTGGAAAATGGCCCTGGAGCCACTCACTCATCCCTGTCACGAATTCCTTGAAGTTGATCAGCGAGTCCTTGTTTCGGTCCAAGAGCCGGAACATGCGCCTCGCCAGCACAGGCGTGTGGGCGCCACAGGCCCAGGGCGTCAGGCTGGCAAAGAGTTCCTGGAACTGGCTGGCGTCGATGCGGTACTGCTCCAGGTAGGGCAGGCTGGGGTCCCGACGCACAGCGGTGGGCCTGCTGCTGCCCCAGTACTGGCTCGCCAGGTGCCTGGCCTGCAGGGCACAGCCAGGTAAGATGTGGCCCATGTGCCCATCCCTCCTCCCGCCAGGCTGCAGAGACCCGGGGGGTGAGCGCCGAGCCTCCCAGGACCTCAAGCGGGAACCTCCAGCCCTGTTCACAGGTGTGGGTGCCGAGACAGGTCACGCTGGGCCATGGTGGGCGAGGGGCAGTGCCGGCTCGCCTGTTCTGACCCTAAGGCCACAGCACAGCGGCCACCTCAGGGGCTGAGCCAGAGGCAGCGGGGGGCCGAAGGGAAATGACTGGAATCGACCAGTGTGGCCTTCAGCACCCTTTCTCTTGGTCTGTTAACAGCACCTGGAATTTCCCTGGAAAGCCCCTCTGTCCCAGCCTCAAGCAATGGGGCAGGCAGATGGCCCTTCTGACCCAGCGACACTCTCCTACAGTCACAGCACCGAGCCCTTCGCTAAAACCACTTGGAAAGGAACATTTCTTCCACTGGGGTTCTGAGCACAGCCCTGCCGCTCTGGAGGGAGGGCAGCCTGCCAACAGGGGAGCCTGGACCCTGCCATCCTGAAGCTGGGCCTCCCCAGGCTTTCGTCCCATAAGCCAAGCATTCCCTCTTCTGTGTAAGCCGGCGAGTGGGTCTCTGACACGAGCTCACGTCCTGCCTAAACTCCAAGGGCTTCACTCCACCACGTGCCGCCTGTGGCAGTGGCATCTGAGGATGCGTCGGGGGACAGGGGCTGCCCTTGCTCTGGCTGTCACCTTAAACACCATGTATAGGTCCTCCAGCTCTTCAACTGAGAAACCGATGTCCCCAGGGATAGCCCGGACCTAGGAGGAGAGAGAAACGAGTGAGTGACAGCTTCTCAAGTGCCTGCCATGGTGAAGGCGAGATGCTCTGAGAGGCCCCGTGTGGACGAGGAAGGCAACAGCCCTGTCGTGGTGCTGCCCGCTGGCCAAGCACAGGGCAGTCCATTCAGGGGGAGGGTGTTGTCCACCTGCTTCCCTCCACACCCATCTGCCACTCGGTTCACACTCCCTCCTGGTGGGTACTGGGGAGCTTTCTGTCCTGAAGCCCGGCCAAGGCAACTCGTGGCTGCTGTCTGCGTCCCTGGGAAGACTCTGACACTGGCTCTTTGGAAATTGTTCTGGAACTTCTTAGTAAATTCTCCCTCCAGAGATGAGGGGAACAAAGGCTTATAGCAGACCTCCGGTGGACTGGGTGGGTGGAAGGTGGCGGAGTGTCACTACCCAAAGGCAGGGGCACTGCCAGGCGAGGGCTCAGCACAGAGTAAGATCGAGTCAGACAAGTTTCCCAGTGACCAACCCACGAGCAGGAAGCAGAGACTGGCACGTGCACCCTGATGCCAGTCCCACCCTGAGGGCAGGACTGAGGGCAGCACAGCAGGAGCACCCACATGGGATACCACCCCACCTTTGCCCCCCGCAACCTGGGCCATCATACCACACTCCTCTTGGCCGTGTCCTCCAAGGACTGGATCACTTTCAGCCTCTGTTTAAACCTCATCTGTTCGATGTCGTCGGCCCGCAGGCTGCCGAACTTCTGTGGGCCAAGGGTGACTCGGTGAGGTGAGGAGAACCACGCCCAGAGGGCCACCACCGCTGGGCCACCCGCACCCCAGGGACCAAACGAACGGCCTGGCCAAACATGCCGGCCAGTGCTGACCTCGTAGGACACTTTGAGGAGGTCAAAGATGTCCACCTCTTCAGGAGGGTCATCTCCACTGGTCAGCAGGGCGTGCAGGTGTGGGATGGGCGGAGAAACACTCTGCTTATTGACCACATTATCCAGGTATCTGGAGGGATTGAAGGACAGAAGTCTAGACTGCTAACAGTGGTGTGGAGGGACTTAATTTGCAGTCTTCCAGTTGCTGAAGGAGCCTGCTGGGGACTGGCATCCTGCGGGGCGGTGGGAGATGAGCCCTGGCACATCAGTTACCCTGGAGGCAGTGGAGAGAAGCCTCGCTCCCTCAAGGCCTGAGGAAGCCAGACCCTCCCATACTAGGAGACCTTTGTCCATTGGAAGGATGTGCTCCCACCCTTTGTCCAGCCCTCGGGGACATGGGGACTTGCTGGCCAGGAAGAATCAGGGGCCAAAGGAATGCCCCGGGAGAAAGGCACAAGGGGCCCCACTGTGGGGGGTCTTCGGGACCTGCTTTCCCAGGGACACAGCCTTAGGCCAGGCTTGGCTTTGGCCGGCCAGGACCTCACGGCCTTCCAGGCTTGCTGGGCTGGGCTGACACGTGGGCAGGAGAGGGTGGATGATCTACACCCACAGGTTCCTGTCCCTGAGGCCTGATGTTTTTGGTGTGAGATGGGCGTGAGAACCCGTCTCCGACTCTAGCCACTGGCTGCACCTCCCACAGCACCTGTGTTGACTGGCAGTGTCCCAGGCTGTCTGGGCTGCTGGCATTCCAGGTGGGCCAAACATGGGCACACGGTCAGCAGGACTGTACAGAGCTCAGGGTGTGAGCCAGAATAAGGCTAGGAGGGGCCTGCATGTAAGGGGTCCAAAGGCCAGGCTGGGGGACTCAGCTTCTTTGTAGAGAGATCCACCAGGGGGATAGGGAGCCCCTAGGTCCAGGGGAGAGACGGTGAGATTCTGATCAGCACAATCCCTGAGGGATGCTGGAGGGTGAGAGGGGAGCAGGGAGAATCACAATGAAGCAGGCACCGGGCCCAAGGCTGGAGTGTCCTGGCCGGAGGGAGGGCTGGGTCCTCCAGAGTGTCTGTGAGGACGAGCGCGGGGACTGGAGAGGAGGATGCCAGGACCACTTTTCAGTGATCACGGCAGGCCCACGTGAGCCCTCGGACTGGGGATGGGGGATGATGCTGCGGGCCTAAGGGAGGCACAAGCAGGAGGCCCTTCTCCTCCCGCCCAATAGGCCCTCCCACCCAACGTGTGTGGGCCAACCCGTTTTATCTTTTCCAGGTGGTGACCACCACCCTGTGCCACTCATCTCCACCAGAAAGGAGGCGCCAGCCCCTCCTGGAGTGTCCCTGACTCTAGCCCTGGCTGGGAGTCGAGGAGTGCCTAGGGCCAAGGAAGGGCGGGCTCTCCAGCAGAAGGGAGGCTACTTGGTGGTCACCTGCCCAGGATGGTCATGGCCTCGCCTTCATCGTTACAGTCCAGCAGCTGGTCCATGTTGGCATTCAGGATGGCCAAGGCCAGCTGCAGGACCACCTTGATGCCCTCGTAGAAGAAGCAGTCGACAATAACCACCGCGCTCTCGAAGGGCATGACGCTGAGGAAGAGGGTGAGGAACCAGGAGAGCGAGATGCTGGCGATTACCCCGAGGTCTTGCATCTTCTCAGAGAGCTGGGGCAGAAAGTCTCTCGCAAGCTCTTCAAAGATTCCTTGGTCCACCAGGGCCCCTAGTGAGAGCACGAAGAAGTGCACACTGAGCCCTGCCCACTGGCTCTGGTGGCCCATGTGGGACCCAGGGCCTAAGGAGCAGGAAGCCCAAGGGTCCCTGGCCGGCTCTGCCAACACAATCGCAGAGTGGAGAGCCAAATGCAGGCAGGCCCTGGTGGTCCCACTAGATTTCCTGTGATTTCCCAGCAGTGGCTGCAGGAAGGGACGTTACACATTTGGTGGTTTAAAATAATCATTTCTTTCATTATACTGGGGATTTTTTTCTGGGGAAGTAATAGTGATCTTGGTGGCTTGTGTGTGTACCTGCCTTGAAGCTAGTGAACAGATATAATTCTAAAGGACCCTGAGAGCAGAGACCCCTGAAACAAATGGTAAGGGAAGGATATTTTGAAAGGACAGACATACTTTTCTACATCACAAAACACACTGGCCAGTGCACTTCCACTATTGACACAGAACACCTGCTGAGTTCGTCAGAGCTGGGCTGGGTAAGAGGTGCACAGTGCACTGTACACTCTAGTTGTGGACTGGAAACTGTCCACAATAAAAGACTTTAGGAAGAGTTAGATGCTTCGGAATTTAGGCACCAACCTGACTTTGAAAAACCACAATCTGTACGGCCTGCTCCTCCTGCAGCCCTCCTGGGGCGTCCATGGCAGTCTAACTGCATGGCTCTCCGCTTTGCAGCGTCCCGGTTTGTCCAGTGGGGACGGGGGCTGTCTTCAGCCTGCAGCATGGCCGAGGCCTCCGAGGGCTCCCGTGTAGGACATGCTGGGCAGGGAGCCAGGCCCAGGGAGGCCCCACCCTAGAGCCACCGGGCACAGGCACTCACCCACCACCCTGGTGTTGTAGTAGTCGGGCAGCATTCGCTCGCAGAGGGCCACCAGCAGCCAGAAGGCCTCCTCCTCGCTGCCATAGAGCAGGAGCACTGAGGTGACGATGTTCATGGCCTGTGGGCACAGAGACAGTGAAGGAGGCTCCGGAGCTGGACAAGGAAAACTGTCAATTCCCCCAAAGGGTGTGGCATTACAATCAAGTCCGGCAACCACAAACCATCCCACTGGGCTATGTATAATTTTTCAAAAGTAATTTGCAGGAAATCAACTTGACAAAAACAGTCAGCCAAGTCCCTCAAATTGGGCAGCAGGCCCTTGGAAAACTGAGAAGGCAGACATGAGCGCGAGGCACTTTTTGAGTGGCATCCGGTGTCGGAGGAGGGTGAGTACAGGTGGACGTGTAAGTGAGCTGTGCGCGAGGCTCCATGCCTGCAGGGAGACTATGGCAAGACTGGGACCCGCACGGCTTCAGTGGTGACATAAAAATTACTTAAAGCTACTGTACTGGTTTCCCATGCCCTGGTGAGATTCATGCAGAACACTGGCCCTACAGAAAGCGATTTTGGAGAGTTGGCCTGCTTTTCTGAAGTCCAGGAGCAAGCTAAGGGAAACAGGAAGCCATCTGACTGGCCAGAAAAATGCCCACTAGATTTACAATAAAATCCTGCCAGAAATGCAAATCAAAGCTCCTATGAGAAGACACCTCATATCATTAGGATGGCTGTTACCAAAAACACAGAAAATAACAAGAATGAAGATGAGGGAAACTGGAAGCCTTGTGCATTGCTGGTGGGAATGTAAATGGTGTAACTTCTGTGAAAATGCTACGACAATTCCTAAATTATTTAAATATAGAATTATTATATGACTGGCACTTCCACTGCTGGGTAAATAAACAACGTAACTGGAAGCAGGGACTGGAACAGACACTGTTACTCAGTTCATAGCAGCATATTCACAACAGCCAAAGATGAAGGACTCTCTGAGTCACAGCTCCTCGGGAGCAGGTTCACAGAGACAGAACAGTGGTTGCCAGGGGGTAAATAGGGGAATTGTTGAAAGAGTTCTGGCGATGGATGGTAATGAAGGCGGCACAAAGATATACTTACCGTATTTGCCGGCGTATAAGACGATTTTTTGCCCCTGAAAAATATGCCTCCAAGTGGGGGGTAGTCTTATACGGCAAGTATGTAACAAACTCTGTATTTTTAGTGGAAATGTTAGGGGGTCGTCTTATACGCCCAGTCATCTTATACACCGGCAAATACGTATTTTTCAGGGCCAAAAAATCGTCTTATACGCCGGCAAATACGGTAATGCCACAGAGTATACACTTAAGAATGAATGGTGAAGCGGTAAGTTTTATTAATGTGTTTTTATCACACACACACAATAATCAAATACTCCAGGACCTGTGCCGAAACACACAGGTAACAAAACATAGCATGGGATGAGATGAGCAATTGTTTTTAATTACAACTCGGAGCGGCCCCGCTGAAGTTATTATGTGAGGCCATCACTCAGGCCCAGGGCTATGGGGACCTGCTCATGAGAGCCACTGGTGGGCAATGCTCTCTGGGTCCCTGATCAGCCCCTTACCTGGCAGTAGCCGATGGTAGGGTTTCGGAAAGCATAGGCAGTCAGCACCCGCCGAAGCGCGGCGATCCCGAGCTCGTTCTGGAAGGCAGGGTGCTCGGGCATGGAGCGGTGCAGGTCTCGCTCAATCTCCTCCGTGGCCAGGCTGTACCTCCCCGTGGACTTCTCCACCAGCTCAGAGTAGTAGCCAGGGTGAGTCACCATCTCATTCCAGGCCCCTGTGGAGACACAGCTGGGCTGTCCTCTCCCCTCCTGGACTTCAGGGCAGTGACAGGCAGTTTGGAGACGACAAAGGACCACAGAGAAGTGGAACTTTGGGATCAGTCATGTGGTGGGAGGCAATGGTTCCCTCGTGACTGCGCCTTGTAGGGGGCACGCCACCCAAGTTCCAATGGCTGATACCTCTCCCCCTGACACTGTCCAAGTAGCCAAGGGTGTGCATGTGGTCAGAGCCTGTCCCAAGGAAAGGAGGCCTCGGGGGGCCCGAACCAGGCCCCTCACAGCGGAGTTCCATTTCCACCCTGTGAAGGTCAGGCAGCTCCTGCCTGGCCAACTCAGGAACCAGCTGGGGTGGGCAGGGCAGCTCACCAGAGAAGAGCAGCCAGAGCTCCCCGCGGAGGCCCTCGGGAATGCCTTTCAGCACCAGCTCCCGCGTCTTGGCCGTGCGGTACATGCACACGCCGCGCCCGTACTCGGAGAAGTGGATGTTCCAGGACTCCTCCTTCATCTTCTCCTTGGCCTGGGGAAGGCAATGAGGAGCTGTGGTGTGACCTGGGTTGCTGGGGCCCCTGGCTCTCCTACCTTCCTCCTCCATCGGCCATGCTGACCGCCTCAGGTTTCCAAGAGCTCGCAGCAAAATGCCACCAGCTCAGGCTGCACTGAGCACGGCACAACCCTCAGGCAGCAGTCACCCGGGCCTCCCTGCAGAGCCCTGGGCCCCATACGACCGACACTGCTGTGACGGGCACAGAACCAAAGGCTGGCCCTAACCCCCCACGAGTGGGCCTGGCATGGCAATGGAGCCCCGCTCTGAGCTTACCCCTTTGGCCCCCAGGTCCTCCACCGGCGCATTCCTCTGGAAGAGTTTGAGCAGGCCCTGGGAAGCAGTAGGCGCCTCCTGCGCGAGGGAGCTCTGACAGCTACCAGAGGATGAGGTGGGGCTGGCGGGCTGCTCCGATGCCTCCTGAGGAGCTGGAGAAGACTGCAAAGTACAACAAAGGGAGACACTGAGCCCGCAGGCCTCCCCTGTGCACTCAGTCACTGCCCGAAGGGATAGCACGGGGTGGGCAGCACCTGGTCCCACCACCTCACCCACCTCCTACACCACGCCTACCCACGCTGGCTGGCTTCTCATTGGGAGGGTTCTGGGCCCATCCTGTGAGGCCTTCTCAGTGAGGCCCAGACCAGGAGAGAAGAAACTCCGAGAAGCCAGCTCATGTACCCCACAGGGCCTGACTGCACCACTGGCTTCCCAGGGACACTGTCCTTGTTCCAGCCCCAGCTGGCCCCGGAGATGGCTGTTGGTGGCATCTGCCATGACTGCTCCCGGGCTCCTGGCCACAGTGATCAGCTCAGGCTGGGACTTCCAGGAAAGAGCACGAGGGACCCCACGGAGCACACGCACCGAGCCATGCAGGAAAGTGGCGCAGAGGCCCAGCCCCAGCACAGGCCCAAGCCTGACAGCCTTTTCCAAGCGACGGGTCCCTCCTGCGTGCACCGCACGGCCAAGATGCAGGAGCTGGTGCTGAAAGGCATTCCCTCCACAACTGTCTGCTGAGTAGATGTCCTTCCTCAGGCTACCCGTCCACTGTACTCCCGGGGCTCGCCGGCCCATGTGCCTCTCTGCATTGGACAATCCAGACTGGACTCTCCTCAGTGGTCTGCTACAGCTTCCAACGAGGCTGCCAGGGCTTAGGGGCAAAGATAAGGGCACAGGCCTAGACTGGATGCAAGGAGGGGTCCTCGCCTGTGGACTCTCGCTACTTCGGGCTACCTCCTTGCATTAGGGGAGGCCCCTGGAGGGCTGGAGGCCCCGCCCCAGTGCAGGAGCCTGTGAATCTGCTTTCCCATTGCATAGACGGCCAACGGCAAGAGAAATGACCCTTGTGGGTTTTGGGAACCTACAGGGGGACGCACATAGGACTGGCAGAAGAAGGCATCAGGAACACAGGTCTGCAAGGAAGCCTTGAACTTCAGGGTTCTGGCCCTCCACTGCTAATATAGCAAGTAGGTACATTCCTCCCCTCCCCCCAAGGAGAAGGTCTCCTCAGGGAAGCACTGGCATCTTAGCCCCATTTGGGCACAGTGTGGGTGATGCCCGACACTGCCCTTTGCCCCTTGCTTTCTAGACGATATTCTGCCTGTGGGCACCTGATTTCCAGGTGAGCTTGCCACCGTGGGCAATGGCCGGTGCAGTGAGCTTGTCCTCTTGGCCCAGGGGTCAGATGGACCAGAGCCAGTGCCCTCTCTGGTTCTCCTCTCAGCTCCTGCCCTGAGTGCCACCGACAGAAACAATACTGCTTTTGGGTGGATACTGGTCACTTCCACTTCTGCCAGCAGCAATTCCCCGTTTTCATGTGAGGGTACATTTCTCTCCACTCTTTGTGGGTTCTGCTGAGACTGGGGTGATGACCCCAAGCTAATTAATTAGCATTTCCATTCACAGCCTCAGGAAACTTGGGGTACTGTGTCACCCAGTGGCCACCAGGATGTGCAGTGGTGACTCTACAGGGAACATGAGGACGAGTCAAGGAGGGTGCAGGGGCTTCTACCATCCTGGTACCACCCAGCTTGGGGATGGCATTGCTGGCAGAAAACCACGCTCAGTGGGCAGAGGCCAGCTTTGATGACAGGTGTCCACTGCATGGCCTTCTTGGCTTTGTGTGCCAATAGCTCCCTTTGCCAGCTCCAGTCTGGGCGGGGACTTCTGCCTTTGCGTCCTCCTGTCACCTCTGATCCAACCAGCTATTGTGCCACACACCCCCCTTTTCTGTGTCCCCTGCACGGGGATTCCCCATGTTAAACCCACCAGACTCTACTCTCTCACTATGTACACAGAGTATACAACATATTGTATGTCCCTGGTACTACAGTAGAGCAGTTTTTATTAAAAACATTAAAAAGGAGAAAAAGATAATTCTAGTTCATATCCACAGCCCACCCCGCTGCCCTGGCTGGTGTTCTAAAATGGTTTGGGAGCCAATAAATACTTTTTCATGACAAACTGCTAGAATCCAGGGGAGGACCTAGTCCAGACGAGTGCCCTGATGCAGAGCTTTACTGGGTGCTTCTGGGAGTCTTGATAGCTAGCGCCCCCTAGCTCCTCCCTCTCCCTCAGCTCCTTAGTGGGTTCTGCATGCAGTTCTGTTCCCTTACCTGTAAAGGAGCCTGAGAAATCTGCTCCCAGTCTCATTGGCTGTTTCTCAGTCACTTGCTGAGGGTTCTGTTCAGTGAGGCATCATTTTTGGGAGTCAGGAGCTATTTTGTAGTTATTTCTCCGGGCCCTTAGGAGTCCCATCCCTGTCAGAGCAGACTCCCTTTTCCTCCCGCTCCCTGCCCCAGCCCCCAGCCGGCGCTGATGCTGTGTCCTGCAGGACGCACCGCGGTGCTCGGACCCACCCCTGCAGTCAGGGGTGCCATGCGCTCTCTCTGTGGACTTTTGCTTTTACTCTTAAAGCTGCTCTGTGTGGTTTTATGAGGAAATTTGGTAAGGTTTTAAAAAGCACCACCACCTGTGCCAGGTGAAGGCCATTCAGTCAGGCTTTTCTTGCTGTCCTTCCTCTGAACAACTCTTATCAAGGCCACCAGGACTCTTTTCGCCCTCTCCGGTGGTCGGTTCTAGTTCTCCTTCTCCTTGCCCTTAAACGCCATCTGTCCAAAGCGGAATTCTTCCAAAGCTGCTCTTCCTGCCTCTCCCCCGTCATTCAATGCGGCTCTGCTCCCTCAGCTGCCCCGGACAAAGCCCTGTCAGCGTTGGCCCCTGTCTGTCTCTTACTCCCCATATCTGGCCCATCTGTTCTCAGAACTGCCTTCAACATATGTCCTTAGACATTAACTCCAAACAATCCCAAAAGGAAATTAAGAAAATAATTTCATTTACAATAGCACCAAAAAGAATAAAATACTTAGGAATAAACTTAACCCTGGAGGTGAAAGGCATACACTGAAAAGTGAAAGACATAGGTGTTCATAGACTGGAAAACCTTAAGACTCTTAAGACATCAGTACTGCCAAAGTGATCTACAGATTCAGTGCAATCGCTATAAAAAATGACTTTTTTGCAGAAATAGAAAAATATTTCCTAAAATTCATATGGAAACTCAAGGGATCCCAAATAGTCAAAAACATCTCGGAAAAAGAATTAAGTTGGAGACTTCGGACTTCCTGATTTAAAAATTTACTGTAAAGCTACAGCAGTTAAAACAGCATGGCACTGGCATAGAGAAAGACAAATAGACCAATAGGATAGAATTGAAAGCTAAAAAATGAACCATCACATTTATGGTCAAATGATTTCAACAAGGGTGCCAAGACCATTCAATGTGGAATGACTAGTTTTTACAGCAAATGGTGCTGAAAAACCTGGATATCAAACACAAAATGATGTTGGAGCCTTACCTCACATTATACACAAATATTAACTCAAAAGGGAGCAAACACCTAAATGCAAGAGCTTAAATTATAAAACTTTTAAAATAAAACAGAGGAAAAGCTTCATGACATTGAAATGACATTATTTCTTGGAGGTGACATCAAAAGCACAATAAAAGAAAAATAGGTAAATTGAACTATATAAAAATTAAAAACTTATCTACATCAAAGGACATAATCATCAGAATAAGAAGGCAACCCACGGCCGAAGCCGGTTTGGCTCAGTGGTAGAGCGTCGGTCTGCGGACTAAAGGGTCCCAGGTTCGATTCCGGTCAGGGGCATGTACATTGGTTGCGGGGCACATCTCCAGTAGGGGGTGTGCAAGAGGCAGCTGGTCGATGTTTCTCTCTCTTCGACGTTTCTAGCTCTCTATCTCTCTCCCTTTCTCTCTGTAAAATATCAATAAAATATATATATATATATATTTAAAAAAAAAAAAAAAAGAAGGCAACCCACAGAATGGAAGATCATATTTGAAAACCATATATTGATAAGAGGTAATATCAGCAATATATAAAGAAGTTCTAACCCTCAACAACAAAATCAAACAACTCAATTAAAAAAATGCCCAATGCCGGCATGGCTCAGTGGTTGAGCGTCGGCTTATGAACCTAGAAGTCATGGTTTGATTCCCGGTCAGGGCCCATGCCTGGGTTGCAGATTTGATCCTCAGTAGGGGGTATGCAAGAGGCCGTTGATCAATGATTCTTTCATCATTGATGCTTCTCTCTCTCTCTCTTTCCCTTTCTCTCTGAAATCAATAAAAATATTTTAAAAAATAATAGGCAAAGGACCTGTATAGGGATCGGCTATAAGGTTAAGCCTTGGATTGACCTGTAGCAGAGCCACAAAAAAGTCCCAGCTTGGACAGAGGCCTCTTAGCATAATTAAGGCTGACCTTATGACACTCCCTAGATCCTTCCTAGGTAGCTAATGAGCTGTGGGAGGTGCAATAAGTGCTGCCAAAACAAGTGAAACTCACAAGAACATTGTAACTATGTTGACCACTTCCTTGTTTGTTTCTGACTATAAAATAAAGCCTCAGCTTACAGGTGGGGGTCTTTCTGTGTCCTCATCCAGGCATGGGAGATCCGCTGAGCCCCAGCTGTATTCTCTTTGTCTGTCTTTTCTAAATCCTTCACGGCCCTCCCTAGGATTATCCTTGGCCATTCTGGCACAGAACAGACCTGAATAGACATTTTTTAAAAGAGGATATACAAATGGCCAATATGACATAAAAAGATGCTCAACATTACTAATCATTGGGAAATGTAAATCAAAACCATTGAGATATCACATCACACACATTAGAATGATTATTGTAAACAAAACAAAACAAAACAAAACACAAAACAAAACATCCAGAAAATAACAAGCATTGGCATGGATCAGGAGAAACTGGATGCTTTACACTACTGGTAGGAATGTACATCGGTGCAACTAATGTAGAAGACAGCATGATAATGCTTCAAATAGCAAACACTGAATTACTATTTGACCCAGCAATTCTACTTCTGGGAACTTCTCCAAAATAACTACATGTAGGGTCTTGAAGAGTAATGAGTAGAAATTTTTACATTCATGTTCATAGGACCATTATTCACAACAGCCAAAAGGTGGAAGCAACTCAAGTGTCCATCAAAAGATAAATGGATACATTTTTTTTTTAAAATTAAATTTAGCCAAAACCGTTTTGGCTCAGTGGTAGAGTGTCGGTCTGCGGACTGAAAGGTCCCAGGTTCGATTCCGGTCAAGGGCATGTACATTGGTTGTGGGCACATCCCTGGTAGGAGGTGTGCAAGAGGCAGCTGGTTGATGTTTCACTCTCATCGACGTTTCTAGCTCTCTATCTCTCTCCTTTCCTCTCTGTAAAATATCAATAAAAATATATTTAAAAAAAATTAAATTTACTGCCTGGCTGGTATGGCTCAGTGGTTGAATGTCAACTTATAAACCAGGAGGTCACAGTTTGATTCTGGTCAGGTCAGATGCTTGGGCTGTGGTTCAGTCCTCAGTAGGGGTCTGCAGGAGGCAGTTGATCAATGATTCTCTCATCATTGATGTTTCTATTTCTCTCTCCCTCTACCTTCCTCTCTGAAATCAATAAAAAAGATATATTAAAACAACCACATCAAAATTACAACTAACGCCCTAACTGGTTTGGCTCAGTGTCAGTGTCAGCTTGCAGACTCAAGGATCCCAGGTTCAATTCTGGTCAAGGGCAGGTACCTTGGTTGCAGGCACATATCATTCAGAACAGAAGGTCAGATAAAGAGCTTCACAGACAAGAAAAAGCTAAAAGAGTTCATTACCACCAAACCAGGATTACATGAAATGCTGAAATGTATTCTTTAAGAAGAGGAAGAAGAAGAAAAAGGTAAAGGTAAAAACTATGAACAACAAAAAGACATCAAATACATCTACCAACAAGTGAATCTAAAAATCAAGTGAATAAAAAATCTGAAGAACAGAATGCACTGGTGAAAAGAATAAAATCAGGGACATAGAAAGGGAGTGGACTGACAATTCTCAGGGGGAAGGGATTGGACAAAAATCTTACATCTATGGATGAAGGCAGTGGTAGGGGGTAAAGGCATGAAGTGGGATGGGGAATCAGGTAGAGAGGAGCTATGGGGGAAAAAAAGAGGAACACCTGTAATAATGTGAACAATAAAGATTTATTATATATATATATATATATATATATATATATATATATATATATATATATAAGAATTGAGGGTCAGCCAAGACAGGTTTGGTTGAATGGATAGAGCATTGGCCTGTGGACTGAAGGGTCCCAGGTTCGATTCCAGTGGAGGGCACGTACCTTGGTTTCGGGCACATCCCCAGTGGAGGGTATGCAGGAGGCAGCTGATCGATGTTTCTCTCTCACTGATGTTTCTAACTGTCTATCTCTCTCCCTTCCTCTTTGTAAAAAATTAATAAAATATAATTAAAAAAAGAATTGAGGGTCAGATAAAGAGCTTCACAAATAAGAAAAAGCTAAAGGAGTTAATCACCACCAACCTAGTATTATATAAAATGTTGAAGGGTACTAGTATTCTTTAAGAAGAGGAAGAAGAAGAAAAAAAGATGATGAAAAGATTAAAAATATGAACAATAAAATGGGACTAAATACATATCTATCAAAATTAAATTTAAGAATCAAAATAAACAAACAAGAAATCTAATGAACAAAATAAACTGGTGAATAAAATAGAATCAGAGTCACGGGAGCATGGAACAGACTGATGAGTCTCAGAGGAAAGGGTGGGGGGGGGGAGGGCAGAGCGTGGGAAGGGATTACCAAAGATCTTTCCTATGGACACAGACAGTAGGGTGGTGAAGACTGGGAGTGGAGTAGAAACTGGGTTGAGGGGGTAGTGGGTGGAAAAAAGAAAAAAGGAGAACATCTGTAATAATCTCAACAATAAAGGTTTAATTAAAAAAAAAAGCGAAAATGGTTTGCACTTCTCCTCTCCAACCAGAGGGTAAATAGTTTAAATCACCCTACTCAGGGAGACAGATAACAAAAACCCCATTAGTGCCATCTGCCAAACACCCTAAAAAAAAAATTATATCACTGGGGTGACACTGGTTATATAGATTTTAGGTACACAACTCTACAATACATCATCTGTATACTATGTTGTGTTTACCACCCCAAGCTAAGTCTCCTTCCATCACCATTTATCCCCCTCTTTATCCTCTTCTACTTCCCTCTGGCATCACCATGCTATTGTCTGTGCTTATGTTGTCTTTGTTTTCTTTGCTCAATCCCTTCACCCTTTTCACCCAGGCTCCAACCCCTACCCCTCTGACAGATGTCAGTCTGTTATCTGTATCCATGAGTCCATTTCCACTTGGTTTATTTTGTTCACTAGATTCCACATATAAGTGAAATCATATGGTACCTGGCTTATTTCATTTAGCATACCAGTCTCCAGGTCCATCCATGCTGTCACAAAAGGTAAGATTTCTTACTTTTTTTATGGCTACTCATTTACTGATGGGTACTGGGCTGCTTCCAAATCTTGGTTATTGTAAATAACACTGCAATGAACATAGAGGTGCACAGATTCTTTCAATTTAGTGTTTTAAGTTTCTTTGGATAAATAAACAGAAGTGGAATTGCTGGATCATATGGTAGTTCTATTTTTACTTTAAAAAAACATTTTATTGATTTTTTACAGAGAGGAAGGGAGAGAAATAGACAGTTAAAAACATCAATCAGCTGCCTCCTGCACACCTCCAATGGGGATGTGCCCACAACCAAGGTACATGCCCATGACCAGAATCAAACCTGGGACCCTTCAGTCCGAGGGCCGATGTCAAACCAGTTAGGGTAATTTTTATTTTTTTGAGGAACATCCATAGTTTCCACAGTGGCTGCATCAATCTACATTCTCACAAATAGTGCAAAGAGTTCCCTTTTTTCTTAAAAAAAAAAAATGTTTTTATTGACTTTAGAGAGAGAGGAAAGGAGACGGAGAGAGTGACAGAAACATCTATGAGAGAGAAACATCAACATCCATTGGCTGCTTCCTGCACACCACCCACTGGGGACTGAGCCCACAATCAAACCGGTGACTTGGTTCATGGATCGACATTCAACCACTGGGTCACGGTGTTTGGGCCTCCTTTTTCCAAATCCTCACCCTCTATTGTTGTTTGCTGACTTATTGATGATAGCCATTCTGACAGGTGTGAGGTGGTATCTCATTATGGTTTTAATTTGCATTTCTCTGATGACTAGTGACGCCATAAGATTTCACTTATATGTGGAATCTAAAAAACAAAATAAATGAACAACCAAAATATAAACAAACTCATAGACAGAGCAAATTGATGCCAGGTGGAAGAGGAATTGGGGCTGGGTCAAAATGGTGAAGGGATTAAGAAGTAAAAATTGGTCCCAGCTGGTGTGACTCAGTGGTTGAGCATTGACCTATGGACCAGATGGTCTCTTTTCAATTCCCAGTCAAGGCACATGCTTGGGTTGTGGGCTCAATTCCCAGTAGGGGGCATGCAGGAGGCAACAGATCAATGATTCTCTCTCATCAATGATGTATCTCTCTCTCCTTCTCCCTTCTTCTCTGAAATAAATAAAAATATATTTTTTTTAAAAAGAAAAAAAAAAAATCGGGCCCTGGCCAGGTAGTTCAGTTGGTTAGAGTGTCATCCAATATGGCAAGGTTGCAGGTTCGATCCCAGATCAGGGTACATATAGGAATCAATGAATGCATGAATAAGTGGAACAACAAATCAATGTCTCTCTCTCTCTCTCAAATCTATACTAATAAAAAAAAAAAAAAGGCTTTAAAAGAACTGGCATTGCCCTAGCTGGTTTGGCTCAGTGAATAGAGCGTCGACCTGCGGACTGAAGCCGGAGTTTCTGCCACTGCTGCCTTGTGGATTTTAAAAATACAATGGAAATTGAGCCACCGTTGCCGCTGCACCTGCCACTGCCGCTGCGAGTGAGGGAAGCCCACAGAGAATGGAACTCACTCGGCCCCGGGCCCAGGGAGTGGGCGGCTTCGGAGCTTGGCCTCCGTGTCTGCAGCCGCTCCGCTCCCGCCGGAATGAGACTCCTTGGAGCGAGGTCTCCCCACCTGCAGGTGTCCCAGCCCGCCCGCCGTGCTATCGAGGAGCTGGCCCGGCACCTCCTGTTCATGACCCCAGCGCCCCAGGGGGGACATGTTCCCCAGGTAAGCCGTGTGTCCCAGGGGGCAGTGTGCCCTGGGTGAGCCGTGTGCCCCAGGGGGGCTGTGTGCCCCGAGTGAAGCTGTGTGCCCTAGGGGGGCTGGGTGTCCCGGGAGAGCCATATGCCCCAGGGGGCCATGTACCCCGGGAGAGCCGTGTGCCCCAGGTGAGCCGTGTGCTCCAGGGGGACCGTGTGTCCCAGGAGAGCCGTGTGCCCCAGGGAAGCAGTGAGACCCGGGGGAGGGGGGTGGCGGTGTGAACCAGAGGAGGAGCGGATTCTATTCGTGTGGTCCTGAGATAGTCATCATAAAACAAGCAGATTGTCAAATGACAGTGGGGAGGGGAAGGAGACCTGGGGGGAGATAAGAGATCAACCGAAGGACTGGTATGCATGCATATAAGTACAACCAACAAACACAGAACTCTGGGGAGGGAGGGCATGAATGGGAGGTACGGGGGGGGGGGCAATGGTAAGCTATGTACACATATAATACCTTAATAAATTTTTTTTAAAAATGAAAAAAAAAATAAAAAAAATAAAAAAGGTTCCATTATTTCAGGAAAAAAAATAAAGGAATAGGAAACAAAGGAACACATGGGTATAGAATAAAAATGGTGTTAAATAAGCACCTATCAATAATAACTTTATTTATTATTATTTTTTATAAATCTTTATTACTCCGATTATTATAATTGTTTCTCCTTTTTCTCCCCCAAAGCTCCCTACCACCCAGTTCCCATCCCACCCTCTGCCCTTACCTCTTCTCCCCCCATTGTCTTCATCCATTGGTTATACGATTTCAATCCAGTCTCTCACTGCTCCCCCACCCCGTTATCCCCCTGATAATTATCAGTCCACTCCCTTTCTTTGCCCCTGATTCTACTATATTCACCACTTTATTCTGTTCCTCAGATTTTTTTCTTTTCTTTTCGTTTTTTCCCGTATATGAATTTCAAGTGGGACACTCTCTCCCATATGTTTTTGTAGGGAAATACAACAAAGTGTTCTATAGCAAATGGCTGCAGACTGTCCAAATGTCTCAGGATCACATGAATAGAATCTGTTATTCCTCTGGTTCACACTGCCCCTTTGGGACACACGGCTCCTCTGGGTCACCCCGCTCCTCCGGTTCACACGGCTCCTCTGGGACACCCCATTCCCCCAGGGCACATGGCTCCCCTGGGTCCCACCGCTCCCCCGGAGCACACGCCCCCCCAGGGCACATGGTACCCCTGGGTCCCACCGCTCCCCCGGAGCACACGGCCCCCCAGGGCACACGGCTCCCCTGGATCCCACCGCCCCCCTGTGGCACATGGCTCCCTCAGGTCCCACTGCTCCCCAGGGACACATGGCTCTCCCAGGGTACATGGCTCCTCCGGGTCCCACCCCCCCCCCCAGGGCACACGGCTCTCCCAGGGCACACGGCTCCTCAGGGCCCTACCACTCCCCTGGGGCACACAGCTCTCCCGGGGTACATGGCTCCCCCAGGTCCCACCCCCCCCCCAGGGCACACGGCTTTCCAAGGGCACACGGCTCCCCTGGGGCACACAGCTCCCGGCTCCCCCCGGGGCACATGGCTCTCCCAGGGCACACAGCTCCTCTGAGTCCCACTGCTCCCCCGGGTCACACGTTTCCCCCCCCCCCCCCCCCCGGGCCACACGGCCCCTCTGGGACCGTCAATTGATGCCCTCCTATCCTGGATCCCCCGGGGCCGGAGCTGCAGGCAAGCAGGAGGATAACGAGGGGGAACAGGGAGGCTCCGGCTGACTCCATTCTAGCAACCTCCGCAGCTCTGATTTCACATGTTCAGGCTTTCAGTCTCCCGGGTTTAGGTGTTTAGAGTCCCAGGCCGCAAAGAGTGTTTTGGGTACAACCTCTCGGTCCTCCGTCATGCTCCATGAGTGTGCTCCGCCTTGGTGCTGGCTCTCGGGGGCTGGGCAGAGGCTCCGGCCAGGCCCAGTGGCGGGGTACAGATGGGCGAAGGCCTCGCTCGGGCCGTGAGCGGAAGGTATGGCTGAGGCCCTGCGCTGGCTCCCTTATCAGCACGGCAGGTGGGCCGGGAAGTCTGCAGGCATGAAGGCTGGGCTCCGGGATGGGGAGGGCTCTGCTCTCGGTGGGCCTTCCTCACTGGCGGCAGTGGTGGCGGCAGTGGCTCCGCTGCGGCTTTAAACTCCACATGGCGGCTGTGGCACTTCTCCTACTTTCCAGTTGTAGATTTCCCCCTCTGCCAGCTTTCCTGTGATTTTGATGTGATCCTTTTCGATTTTCCCCCGGGGCCTGGCCCCGCTACTGCCGGCGAGCAGGAGGACGATGAGGGGGAAGAATGGAGAGGCTCCGGCCGTCTCTGCCCTAGTATCCTCCGCCGCTCACATTTTACACGTTCAGGCTTTCAGAATCCCCCGGGTTTAGGTGTTTAGAGTCCCAGGCCGCAAAGAGTGTTCTGGGTACAACCTCTCGGTCCTCTGTCACGCTCCAAGAGTAGGTCTGCTCTGCCTTGGCGCTGGCTCTTGGGGGCTCGGCAGAGGCTCCGGCCTGGCCCGGTGGCGGGGGGACGGACGGGCGAAGGGCTTACTGGGACCTAGTGGAAGGTGCAGCCATGGCCCTGCACTGGCTCCCTCGCTAGCATGGCAGGCAGACTGGGAAGGCTGCGGGCGCTGAGGCTGGGCTCCGAGGCAGCTTGCTCTGGGTGAGAGCAGAAGGCGTGGCCATGGCCCAGCGCTGGTTCCCTCGCTCCCATGGCGAGCAGGCCGGGAAGGCTGCGGGTTCGGAGGCCAGGCTCCGAGGCAGCCCACTCCCTGGGCCTGGGGCGGGGCGGCTTCTGCTCTCGGTGGGCCTCCCTCACTGGCGGCGGCGGCTCCACTGTGGCTTTAAACTCCATATGGCAGCAGCTGCATTTCTCCTTCTTTCTAGTTGTAGCTATCCCATTCCACCATCTTTCCTTTGGTTTTGATGTGATCCTTTTTGATTTGAGTTGTTGTTGTTTTTAAAATTGTTGATGAGACAGCAGCTTAGGAGACTACCTAGGCCGCTGTCTTGGTTCCTTTTCCTCAATAATAACTTTAAATGTAAATGGATTAAATGCTCCAATCAAAAGACATAGGATAACAGATTGGATAAGAAAACAAGACCCATATGTCTGCTGTCTTCAAGAAAACCATTTCAGAAAAAAAGATGCACACAGACTGAGGGTGAAGGGATGGAAAAAGGATTTCCAGGGGAATGGAAATGAAAAAAAACTGGGGTAGCAATACTTATATCTGACAAATTAGATTTCAAAGTGAAGGACATAACAAATGATAATGAAGGCCACTTCATAATACCAAAGGGAGCACTCCAACAAGAAGAAATAACCCTGGTAAACATATATGCACCCAATGTGGGAGCACCCAAATACATAAAGAAACTGCTGGAGGACATTAAGGGAGAGATTAATAGCAATACAATTACAGTAGGAGATTTTAATACCCTTCTATCACATTTGGACAAATCATCTAAACAAAAAATCAGCAAAGAAACATCAATCCTAGACCAGATGGAATTAATCGATATCTTCAGAACATTTCACCCCAAAGCCACAGAATATACATTCTTCTCAAGTGCACATGGTTCATTTTCAAAGATAGACCACATGTTGGGACATAGGCAAAGTCTCTTCAAATTCAAAAAGATAGAAATCATATCAAGCATCTTCTCAGATAATAGTGGCATAAAATTGGAAATCAACTACAATAAAAATAATCCAAAGAAATCAAACACATGGAGACTAAATAGCATGCTACTGAACAAGGACTGGGTTACCAGAGAAATCAAGGAAGAAATTAAAAACATCATGGCAACAAATGACAATGAAAACACAACAATCCAAATCTATAGGACACAGCAAAAGCAGTCTTGAGAGGGATGCCCACTCTTGCCATTCCTGTTTGACACACTGGAAGTACTAGCCATTGCAATTAGACAAGAAGAGGAAATAAAAGGCATCCAAATTGGAAAAGAAGAAGTAAAGTTATCCTTATTTGCAGAGGACATGATACTGTACATAAAAAACCCCAAAAGACTCCATCAAAAAACTAGTAGACTTAATAAATGAATTTGGCAATGTAGCAGGATACAAAATTAACACCAAGAAATCTATGGCCTTTCTATACACCAATAGTGAACTTACAGAAACAGAGACCAAAAAAGCAACCCCATTTACCATCACACCAAAAAAATTAAGATACGTAGGAATAAACTTAACTAAGGAGGTAAAAGACCTATACTCGGAAAACTACATGACACTGAAAAAAGAGAGGAAGATGTGAACAGATGGAAGAACATACCATGTTCATGGATTGGTAGAGTCAACATCATCAAAATGTCCATACTTCCCAAAACAATTTATATGTTCAATGCACTCCCCATTAAAATACCAAAGGCATATTTCACTGACCTAGAAAGAACTCTCCAAAAATTCATTTGGAACAATAAAAGACCCCGAATAGCAACAGCAATACTGAGAAAGAAGAGTAAAGTAGGAGGGATCTCAATATCAGATTTCAAGCTGTATTACAAAGCCACTGTTCTCTCAAAACAGCCTGGTACTGGCACAAGAACAGACATATAGATCAATGGAATAGAATAGAGAATCCAGATATCAACCCAAATCACTATGCTCAATTAATATTTGACAAAGGAGGCACGAATATATAATGGAGTCAAGACAGTCCCTTCAATAAATGGTGTTGGGAATATTGGGCAGATACATGCAAAAGAATTAAACTAGATCACCAACTTACACCATACACAAAAATAAACTCAAAATAGATACAGGACTTAAACATAAGATGGTAAACCATAAAAATACTAGAGGCATCCACAGGCAGCAAAATCTCTGACATATGTCAAAAGAACTTCTTCACTGATAGTGCCCCTAGGGCAATGGAAGCTAAAGAGAAAATAAACAAATGGGACTACATAAAAATAAAAAGCTTTTTTACAGCAAAAGAAACCATCAACAAAATAACAAGAAAGCCCACTGTATGGGAGAACATATTTACAAATGTTATCACTGATAAAGGTTTAATTTCCAACATCTATAGACAGCTTATACAACTTAATAAAAGGAAGATAAATGATCCAATTAAAAATGGGCAATGGACCTAAATAGAACCTTCTCAAAAGAAGATAGAAGGAAGGCCAAGAGGCACATGAAAACATGCTCAAAGTCACTAATTATCTGAGAGATGCAAATCAAAACAATAATGAGGTACCATCTCACACCTGTCAGAATGGCAATCATCAACAAATCAACAAACAACAAGTGTTGGCAAGGTTGCAGGGTAAAAGGAACCCTCGTGCACTGCTGGTGGGAATGCAGACTAGTGCAACCACTGTGGAGAACAGTATGGAGTTTCCTCAAAAAAGTGAAAATGGAACTCCCATTTGACCCAGTAATCCCACTCCTAGGAATATATCCCAAGAAACTAGAAACACCAATCAGAAAGGATATATGCACCCCTATGTTCATAGCAGCACAATTTACAATAGCTAGGATTTGGAAACAGCCGAGGTGCCCGTCAGCAGATGATTGGATCAAAAAACTATGGTACATCTAAACAATGGAATACTATGCTGCCATAAAAAAGAAGAAATCTCATCATTTGCAGCAACCTGGATGGAATTGGAGAACATCATGCTGAGTGAAATAAGCCAGTCAATGAAAGAGAAACACCACATGACCTCACTCATTTATGGATAATAAAGACCATTATAAACTAATGAACCAAAGATAGATATAGAGACAGTAAAGCAACAAGCAGACTGTCAAATTACAGCGGTGAGGGTCGGGAGATATGGGGGAGATAAGAGATCAACAGAAGGACTTGTATGTATGCATATAAGTACAACCAATGGACACAAAACTCTGGGGAGGAAGGACATGTATGGGAGTGGGGGGGGGCAATGGTAAGATATGTACACATATAATATTTTAATTTTTTTTTAAAAAAAAGGTTAAGGTAGCCCAGCCAGTGCTGTTCAGAGATTGAGTGTAGACCTGTAAACCAGGAGGTTTGATTCCCAGTCAGGGCACATGTCCAGGTTTTGGGCTTGATTCCTAGAAGGGGTGTGCAAGTGTCAGCCAATGAATGATTTGCTATTATTGATGCTTCTCTCTCTCTCTCTCCCTCTCCTTTTCTCTCTGAAATCAGTAAAAATATATATTTTAAAAAATGGTTAAGGTTGTAAATTTTATGCGTATTTTACTACAGTAAAAAAAAAAGTATCCTGAATCTGACCACTTCTCACCAACTTCACTGGTACCATCCTTAACCAAGGCTCTGCCACCTTAAGGCCTGATTCCTGTGGGAGCCTTCCAGCTTGTTTCTGCTTCTATTCTTGCCACTCTCTAGTCAAGCACTGTCCAAGAGAAATGTCATGAGAGCACATATGTAATTTAAGATGTTCTACTTAAAGAACATTAAAAAACAATAAATTGGGATGGTTGTGTGCAGGCCAGAAGGGGTCAATGGGGAAAAATAGGAGAAATCTGCAATACTTTAAAAAATAAAGATAAATAAAAACCAATAAATTGGCGAGATTAATTTTAATAATATATTTTATTTAATATAGCCAAAATATTGTCATTTCAATAAGGAATCAATATAAAAATTATAAATATTTTACATTCTCTTTTTCATACTACTGGTAAATCTTCAATGTCTGGTGTGTAGTTTATGCTTTAAGCACATTTCATTTTGGGCTAACTGCATTTCACTGCCGACAGCCATGTGTGGCTACTGTGACAGCTGTGCCTCTAAAGCATTCTCAACATGAGAGAGTAATTCTATTACAACAGAAACAGACGGTGTCCCTCTTCTCGACAAAACTCTCCAACAGCTTCTCTTCTCACGCAGAGTCAAAGCTAAAGTGCCTGTGAGGCCTGCACTGGCTTCACATGCTCCACTTCTGCTGCCTCTCACTCACTCCGCCACCGGACTCTGCTAGTTTAGGAGCTGTGCCCAGCTCAGTCTGGCCTCTAGACTGGCTTCTGCTCTTCTAGTTTCCTGCTCAAATGCCACTTGGCCCCCACTACCCCCTGGCACTCCTAATCCCTTTTTATCCTGCTTTATTTTTATCGATGGCCCTTAGTACCACCTAACACTCTGGGTGTTTATTTGCTTACTGTCTTTCTCACTAGAATATGAGCTTTAAGAGGATATACATTTTGTCTACTCTGTTCACTGCTCTACTTCTGGTGCCTGAAATAGCACTTGGTACCAATGAGGAATGCAATATAAACGTGCTGGATGAATGAATGGTGAGCTCCGAGGGGG
This sequence comes from Vespertilio murinus, assembly GCA_963924515.1. Lineage (NCBI taxonomy): Eukaryota > Metazoa > Chordata > Mammalia > Chiroptera > Vespertilionidae > Vespertilio > Vespertilio murinus. The sequence continues at coordinate 100,945,380 of OZ004708.1, forward strand.
CCATGGGTCTGCTATCTCTGAGCATCAGGTCCTATCATGAGTGGTGCTGGACCTCATGAAGGCAGCTCAAAATTCCTGCGCACGTCCCTCTCCATCCAATACAACCTTAGTCAGATCAAGCCCAACCTCCTCTAGGAAACTTTTTTTTTTAATTTAAAAAAATATATTTGTATTGATTTTTTAGAGAGGAAGAGAGAAGGATAGAGAGTTAGAAACATCGATGAGAGAGAAACATCGATCAGCTGCCTCCTGCACACCCCCTCTGGGGATGTGCCTGCAACCAAGGTACATACCCTTCACCAGAATCGAACCCGGGACCCTTCAGTCCACAGGCTGACGCTCTATCCACTGAACCAAACCGGTTTCAGCTAGGAAACCTTTCTGAATGTCTCTAATGGACACTGATTCTGCTGGGCCCCTCCCATCTACTGCTTATCTCCTCAATAACTTACTGAGCATCAATTACAGGGGTGAGAAATATACAGGCCTCTATGGGCCAGACCAGGTGGGGCTCTGGCTGAGGGGCACATGCTGCCACCCAGCTCCAGTGCCCCTCAGTGGGAACGTGGGTCCTATAATCAGGGTTGCTGATTTTTATGGACTCTTGCAATCATGAAGTGCATAATTTCAGAATGACCAACAGCACATACAGCTTGTCACACCAGGATGCAAGGAAACAATCAAACATGGCTATGGTTATGTCAAAAGAATATATGCCAACCCAAATAAGCTCCCTCTGGTCACAGACCGTCTTAGGGTAATAACGGTCATGGATTGAAACACATCAAGTTGCTTAAATCTGCAAGTTCATAATTATACTAAAAAGTAAACATAAAAAATGAATTGATCACAGTTAGAGGATACTAGATGAACAACTCATTATTATTTTTTAGTTGTTAATCCTCACCCAAAGATATTTTTTATTGATTTTTAGAGAGAATGGAAGGGAGGGAGGCTCAAAGGAGGGGGTGTGGAGAGAGAGAGAGAGAGAGAGAGAGAAACACTGATGTGAGAGAGACACACTGATTGGTTGCCTCCCTCATATGCTATGACTGGGGTTGGGGATCAAACCTGCAACTCAGCTACATGTCCTTGACTGACTGGGAATTGAACCTGTGACCCTTTGGCTCATGGGTCCACACTCAAAATCACTGAGCAAATCCATCCAGGGTCTAATTCTTCATTTTATCTTATTTTTAAAATAAGTTTAAAAAAATATATTTTATTGATTTTTTTATAGATAGAGAGCTAGAAACATCGATGAGAAAGAATCATTGACCAGCTGCCTCCTGCATACCCCCTACCGGGGATGTGCCTGCAACCAATGTACATGCCTTGACCGGAATCGAACCCAGGACCTTTCAGTCCGCAAGCCGATCGATGCTCTATCCACTGAGCCAAACCAGTTTCCGCTAAAATAAGTTTTTATTGATCTAGAGAGAGAGCCAAGGAGAGAGAGCCAGGGAGAGACAGAAACATCAATGAGAGAAAAACATCAACATCGATTGGCTGCCTCCTGCACACCCCCTCCTGGGGATCAAGCCCACAACCCAGGCATGTGCCCTGTCTGGGAATTGAACCGGTGACCTCTTGGTGCATGGGTCGATGCTCAACCACTAAACCACACTAGCTGGGCCCAACTCATCATTGTAACTAGTGCAGAACAGGAAAGAATAAAAGATTTATTTTCCCTTTTGTATATGAACTGTGCCTCATGGTCCCTGAAAAACTGACGAGGGGAAGTTTCCTTTACAGTGTTCCAGCTGACAAACAGGAGTGACAGAATGGGCGTGCTGCCACCCTGCAATCCCTAAGGAATGAGCGGATCTAGGCAACCCTGACAGCACAGGACAAGAAGACCAGGTGTCCTCTGCTCTTGGTGGAGGTACCCATCACCTCAATCTTCCTATGAGTAGACTTGCCACTCAAATACAAATAACTGAACCTGAATTTGATCTGGATTTTACTACTCAACCACCAACTTACAGGAAATAGGAGAATGCAGTCAATGAAAACCACTTGGAGAAACTACAGCACAAATGACCCAAATTCCATAAAAACAAATACTGAGAGAGAGAGAGAGAGAGAGAGAGAGAGAGAGAGAGAGAGATAAAAAGGGGTTTAAAAGACATATTAACTAAGCGTAATATGATTAAACTGTAAAAAGTACATCTGCATTGGGGAAATGTGAATACAAGTACTTAGTATTCAGGAATTCTTGTGAATTATGTTGATATAATAATGAGATTGCAGTTAAGTATTTAAAAGGGAGTCATGGATCAAACCTGTGACCCTTCGGTCCACCAGCTGATACTCTAACCACTTCGCAAACCAGCCAGGGCAAAGGAGTCTCAGACTGAAAGACTGACGGGAGAAGCACCAGGTAAATGAACCTAGGCTTCCAAGCTGATCAGGGCTGCAATGTGTGGCCCTCAGGGCAGCACAGGCTCACAGGGGAGGCAGGCCCAGCCAGCAAGGGCTTCTGTGCAGTGGGACTTGAGGTGGGCGGGGTGGGAATGCTCAGGACTGGAGTGTGTGCGACGTGGTGCAGAGGCCTGTGACGGCGGATAGCGCATGGGTGGCCAGACACCTGAGACCAAGGCTGGGTCAGGCTCTCCACCCCACACCCAGAAGGGATCTTTCCTGCCAAGGCCCATGGCAAGCACCACAGCGCTGCCTGGGCTCTTCTCCTGGCCCTGCCCCCTGCCCCCCAATTCCCCACCCCCACTGTGGCTCCCACACCGCCCTCTCACCTCTGGGGTTGGATCCATGACACCGGCTTTCCTTCCTGCTCTGTCGTCACCTGGCTGCTTAGATGATGTTTTCAGGAGGAAGTCAGCAATTTTCTCAACCAAGAAATCGCGGTCTTTAAGGTTGGCAAACAGGAAGGTCATTTTGTTCTTGGTGCTAATAGACAAAGGGCTGGGCAGGACACTGGAACTGTCGGCTTTTTCGACAATTGTCACCTGGGAAGGCAAAAACACTGGGTGTCTGTGTCTTGCGATATAAAGATAGAAAGGTTCTGTGACGGTGGCCTCAGGTGGCCCTCTCCAGGGAGGGCGTAGTGCGTGGATGGGGCACTCGGGCCCACTATGTTCTGTTCTGACTCTGTGGCTTGCTGCCGTGAGTTACATGCATGTCTAAATCGCATTTTTCACCGATCAATCACACAGCCCTGCTGGGCTGTCATGAGGAGGGTGGGCCTAGCCACTGGCCCTTCTTCGTTTCCCAGCGGCCAGTTCTTCCCCTGCTCTGAAGCCTGGGGAGCAGCCCGCCTGCATGGCCGTCCTAGGCATTGATTGCAAACAATTGCTGACAGGTGCATCCGGGGCCCGGCTGGGGAAGTGTGGACAGAGCAGCACAGGCATGCAGAGCACAGGACAGGCTTCCGGGGGCGCCTCTGTAGAGCCCACAGCCTGGGGCAGGGACAAACCATGGTCATGCAGGCTAAACACTCTAGGGGTGTGGGGGTGAGAGCCACTGGGAGGCCACTGGGCTGCTGTGCACTGAAGGCTCTTCTGGGGAGGTGGCAGCTGAGCTGAGACCTGCTGCAGCCAGGTGAAGCATGTGAGTAGTGTTTATATGTGTGTGCGTGCATGCCTGCATGCACATGAACTGATATCTGAGAAGGAGTAGACAGCTCACAGGTCCGGCAGAATATGCGGGAGGGTTCCACACAGGGTGCCCACAGGCTCTGACAGACATGCACTGGCAGCTGTGCGAGGATGGGTCCTAAAGGCGTTAGCTATGTGTAGGACACTCCCGAGCTGGTCCAAGCAGATACTGGTGTCCTAGGCGGTGGCTGTGGAGAGGAAGGGACGTGCTATGGTCAAGATGCAGGAGGAGGCTAGATCAGAATCAAGGGTGGCTCCTGCTTTTCTCCTGAGCAGATGGAAGGGGCACACTGCCCGGCTGGATGAGAAGAGCACGTCTGGCTGTGCACTTTTAAGAGCGCAGCTGGCGCTCAGTGAGGAGCCCTGTGAAGCCTCCCTGGCTGGGATGCTGAGGATTGGTGAGTTCCGGGCCAGGCCTTCACCGTCCAGCTGCAGAGCCCACCCTAAGAGCGCAATAAGATGGCCCTGCTAGCCATGGCTGGTGAGCTCAGTGGTTAGAGAGCTGGCCTCTGGACTGAAGGGTCCAGGGTTTGATTCTGATCAAGGGCACATACCTCGGATGCAGGTTCAGTCCCTGGAAAGGTGCATGTTTGTGTGCAGGAGGCAACCAATTGATGTCTCTCTAGCATCGATGTTTCTCTCTGTCTCTCCCCCTCCCTTCCATTCTCTCTCTCTAAAAAAACAAAAACAAACAAACAAACAAAAAAACCAAAAAAAAAATTGGAAAAAATATCCTCAGGTGAGGGTTGACCAAAAAAAAAAAAGAAAAAAGATCAGGACAAGGCAGTCCTGCTCCCTGACGCAGCCAGGCAGCCAGGACTCTCTGCTCTCAGACACGCCAGGACCAGTCATGTCAGTGTAGCACCACGATGAACCCCTGGGCCTGGTGCTAAAGAGCGTAGCCACCCCGGAACCCCTCAGCCTGGAGCTGTGGCTCTGTTTAGTCCTCTGGCTGACTTTCCTTGGGGAACCCAGGCAGCAGGCTAACCAACACCTTTTCATAGCTACACCTGTAACCCTAGGGCTTTGTACAAACGCCAGCAAGTTCTCACTGCTCTAGGTTTTGAACTAAATCAGAATACTGGGATACAGGTTGTAACTGAAAAACTTCACTGCTTCAGCCAGTTTGCCCTGCTGGGCCAAGAGGAAAAGGGAGCTTTAAGACCTGCCTGATCTTGGGGCCAGTACCTTAGTGCCTTCACCTGGGCGGGTCCCTCTCCCGCACTGGCCACATTTCTCATTCAAAGGAGAACAGGACTCTACCTCTTACAAGTGAGAGCCAACTCCCAATGACACTGCTAGAGCCGGAGCCACAGCTCAAGCAGATGTGAGAGAGGAACAGTGAGGCGGCCTCTGAGGACATGGCGGGGTTAATCAGGGTCAGCGTCCTCCAAGCTCAGCTACAGCAGGGCTCTGCCACAGCCCACTGCAGTCTGGGAAGGCAGAGCTAAGGGGCATTCCCAGCAGAGAGGCTTGGATCCTTCCCGAAGTTTCCTTATGTACTAGAGTGAGCTCTCCTGGCCAAAGCCCCACTCCGTCTGCCCAAGACCACTCTCAAGAGGTCTGCACAGGGCAGATGCTTGGGGAGGTGCTGACTCGCCACGTGTCCATCACTGAATGCTGAGGGCCAACCAGGAGAGGCGGGCAGAGCTGGTGGGGCCGGATGCTCACCTCCCGCAGGGGTATGATGAGGTGGCAGCCGTCCTCCTCCTTGCTGGCGAAGCAGATGTAGTTGCTGGAAATGAACATCTGGCCGGGGATGTGCAGCTTGTTGAACGGAGTCCACAGGGTGCAGCTTGTGTGGCCGTCCAGGCGCTCGTCCCTGGGCAGCCGGAACATGGCCCGGTAGTACTCGTTCTTGGCTCGTGCGTCTAGGTCTCTGGGGAAACCATGGCGGGGATGGGAGGAAACAAAATTTGGGGTTTCAAACCGGATTTGGGCTCTTTGGGATCCTCCTGTGAGCAAGTCATGCCCAGGGATCTCAGAACTCTATGAAACATTCACCTCAAGTGGCCAAGTAAAATGTGGGATACTCTCCAAGCAGAGTGGTCGGGAAACATGTCCCTGAGACTTGCCAGCTATGGGAGGAGGGTTTCGTATCCATCCTGCTGCTTCTTACTAGAAAGACCCAGCTCATCTAGAAACCTAGACCAGGACCTCCTGACAGCATGATGCTGTTACCCTGTTTCCCCGAAAATAAGACAGTGTCTTATGCTAATTTTTGCTCTCAAAGATGCACTAGGTCTTATTTTCAGGGGATGTATTATGTTTCCATGAAGTAGGTCTTATTTTCGGAGGATGTCTTATTTTCGGGGAAACACGGTACTTAGTATAAAATGCACACTCGCCTGGCCTGTGGCTGTGTGAGGTGGGGTCTGGTATCCTGCTCCCCCCACCATGGTGGCTTTGTCCTGGGGACAGTCCAGCAGCCTGAGCAGGGCCCAGCGATCACACCCTGATGGACAGTGCCAGGGACTGTCATGTCCTGGCCCTGCTTGTAATCTTTCCAGAATGTTCCAAAAGACACCCTGTCACTTGTATCAGGAGAGTGACGTCTTTTGACAGTATTCTGGTCCTGAAGACACACCCGATTCTGGGTCTAGGCTAATGTATCTGAGTACACGATGTGGACTAGCGGTGGGACCCAAGGGCTCCCAGGCAGCCTTGTGGGTGTCCTGTGAAGCTGCAATGGAGGAGTGCAAACAGAAGTGCTCCGGAGAGGCTGGCCACCAGTATCTGCCCTGTTGCCTGCCAGTGCCCACAGAGTGGCAGAGACCCCAAACCTCCAGGCCAGGGCCCCAAAGCTACAACAGTGCAGAGGTACAGAGGGGTACAGAGAAAAGCTGTCAGTCACAGTGGGGTGGAGGCAGTGCACCCTGGGACCGTATCACTGAAACCTTCTGGAGTGGCCTCTGGGGGCACCTGGCTGAGTTGGTAGGAAGGACAGGCTGTCGGCCAGCTGCACCTGGATTTACTGCTCAGTTGCTGAGGGACGTTGGGCAAGTTACTCAACTCTGAGCCTCAGCTTCCTGTCTGAGACTAAGGAGTGTGTGAGACCGCCCCGTCCCAGGCCAGAAGGAATGCGCCCCTTAGGACAAACCCCTCTGAATCTCTCAGTGCCCTCCCTGCAGCTACACCTTTTCCTCCCCTTCCCGAGGGTCCCCCCATCTGGGCCACGTACCGCTTCAGAGCGGAGATGTTCCTGTGTGGCTGGGCAGGCCTGGGCGGCGCCTTGTCCTCCAGGAAGCCCTCGTTGTCCAGCAGCTGCCGCATGGCCAGGTTGGCCAGCTGCTCCATGAGCTTGAAGGTCTCGCCAATGTTGAGAAACATGGAGAAGAAGAGCTCCTGGTCTCGGGTGTCCACGCGAATGCTCTCGGGGAAGAGCAGGGTGGCATTCTTCTCGAGTCTGGTGACATCCACCCACTGCACCACTAGGCTCACTGGACGCCGGTGGGGACAGACACACCACCACTGGGTCAAATGGGCTGGAGGGTTAGGCAGGGTGGGCTCCTGCTTCCCACCCACACTGGGAACCCACTGGGGGAAACAGTACTGAGCATGCCCCCTGGCTCCCCTGCCCTCCTCCCCCGTGCCTGAGCCTAGCTCTGCTGGGATGCACTCCACATGGAAACGCAGGGCCACTGGACAGCGAAGCTCTGCAGGCTCTTTCTGGGGTAAGGTGCAGTGGAGGGCACTGGCTAGCTCTGGGGAGTTGCCTTGTGTCCTGAGGCCAGGGCTTTCCCCAGGGAGGGACCTGCAACACCAAGGCAGAGAGTCACCTAGAGCCACTCACGGACACGTGCCCTTGAACACTTGCCCTGAGAGGCCCCGTGCCGAAAGTCACTATGTGAAAACCCTGTCAGTGGACACAGGCAGGATAGGAGTCGCCGAGAGCCATGTATGTGCCTGGCTCAAGTTTGGGTGTTCCTGTCACAGGTGCTGAGGTGGCACTTGGTTTGGGGGAGACCTTCTGTAGGATGTGTGGGAACAGAATATCTGGGGGCCGAGAGGAAGGAGATCCCTCATGGACTTTGTCTGGAAAGGTGATGAACTTTCTAGAGACGAGGTCAGGGGGTGAGGGCTTGCTGGGAAGCTAGGGGGATACCAGGGCGCCCACGCTCACCTTCCTTGCCCAGCAGGAAGGAGTAGAAGCACAGGTGATTGACAGTCAGGTAGAGCCAGCCCTGCCTGGGCACACGACCCTTCCAGTAGCTGCAGGAGTAGTAGTTGACTAGCTTCTCCCCCTCGGGCATCCCGAACTGCTTCCGCATCTTCAGCTCAGCTTCCTTGAACTTCCCAGGGTCCTCATCTCCCTGGGGCTGCAAGTTCTTGTTCTCTTCAGCTATGATGCCCTGGAAGAGAACAAGGGGACTGGTACCCGGAAGGCCCAGGGTTCCCACGGCCAAGACAGGCAAAGGCTGGCACAGGGAGGCCCGAGAATTCAGGTGGTGGCACCCAGGATGCTGGCCTAAAGGCCACAGGCTGGGCTAGGCCGTCAGCTGCTCTGGCAGCATGTGGTCAGCCCGACCCTGCCCATGTGACTGGCACGTTCCCTTCACTCCCTGAACTACTATGGCACACAGCAGTGACTTTTTACATAAACACTTATTTTTATGTAAAACTTCTAAAAATGTATCATAAAAAACACACATAGGAGAGCATATTTAGTGAAAAGGGACTCTGCCTCTTACCCCACAGCCCCTCTCCTCGTTTCCTTCCAGACATGCAGGCATCAATGGTCTCCCATTACACATTTTCTCTTTCCCTCATTCTTTACCTGAATGGCATTGTGCTGTGACGCTGTTCTGTGAAGTGCTTTTCTCAGGATGATGTCTTGGGGAAGTCCTGTATTTGATCCCCCTTCCTACCCCCGTACCAGGGATTTTTTGCTCTTGCCCATGCCTACAGACCAGCCACAGGGCTCACGTGGCTCAGGGCACATCTATGCCAACTGCATCCTGCCTGAGTCTTACTGGGCTCAGAGTGTCCAGAGATATCACTCTGGGCCACAGACGAGTGCTTGTGGCCCCACCAGTGAGGTATGCTCCGATGCTCTCTCACTACAGCCGGCACTGCAATTGCCATGACTTCCACATCTTTCTCTTGAGCTGCCTGTGGTGTTGCCCTGAACCATTCCTATAGAAACTGGCTCTGGGAAATGGGTCTGGCAAAGCTCTCTCCTCATTATTAAGGTCTCGCTTTTGTCTCTGCTGCCCTGGATTCTACCTACTGGAAGTGCAAGGTGGGCTCTGGATAACGTGGGCCACCACTGGCTATCCTGCCCTTGGGGCCACTTCCTGGGTCTCGGCCAGTAGCCGCTGCCCCACTCCCTCCAGCTGCAGCTGGGCGACCCTGAATACTCTCATTCTCCATGGCTCCTACTCCTGAGTAACCCTCCCCACCAACGGAACGGGCCAGGTTGGCTCAGGGCTGGGGCTTTATATTTACTGGCTGATACTGCTGGGCTGTAAAAATCAACGAGTAAACTTTAAATATTTGATTCCATGTCTTTCATAGTTTTAGGCATCTCTCTTCCTGAGCATGGTTTAAGTTATATTATACTAGAGGCCCTGTGCACAAATTCGTACACCTGGGGGTCCCTTGGCCTGGCCTGCAGGATGGGGCTGAAACTGACTCTCTGACATTCTTGAGGGGTCCTGGATTGTGAGAAGGCGCAGGCCAGGCTAAGGGACCTCACCGGTGCACGATTTGGGCCAGGAAGGGATGTGGGAGGTTGGCAAGCCAAGGAGGGACTGCAGGAGGGCTTCAGGGCATGTCCAGCCTGTCTTGTTCAATCGGAACCGGCTGGACTCCAGCAGCAGCTAACCTACCTCTCGAAGCATCTGCCCCTGGTGATCAGTGCACATCATAGCGTCTGGTCAACTGGTCAACTGTCTGCCCCCTGGTGGTCAGTGCACATCATAGCGAGCAGTTAAGCATCCTTAGCATATCATTAGTATATTATGGTTTGATTGGTTCAATGGATGACTGGACGACTGGACACTTAGCATATTAGGCTTTTATTACATAGGACTAGAGGCCTGGTGCACGACATACGTGTACGGGGGTGGGGGTGGTGTCCCTCATTGTGGCCTGCACCCTCTCCAATTTAGGAACCCTCGGGGGTTGTCCGACTGCTGGTTTAGACCTGATCCCACCGGCAGTCAGACATCCCTCTCACAATCCAGGACCACTGGCTCCTAACCACTCACCTGGCTGACTGCCTAATGCCCCCAACTGCCCTCCCCTACTGGCCTGGTCACCCCCAACGGCCCTCACCTACCTGCCTGGTCACTCCCTACTGCCTCCCCTGCAGGCTTAGTCACCCCCAACAGCCCTCCCCTGTAGGCCTGGTTGCCCCTAACTGCCCTCCCTGCCAACCAATTTGCTCCCAACTGCCTTCCCCTGCCAGCCTGATCTTGCCCCCAAGTGCCCTTCCCTGCTGGCCTGATTTCCCCTAACCCCCTGCCAGCCTGATCTCACCCCTAACTGCCTCTGCTTTGGCCCCCACCACTATGGCTTTGTCCAGAAGGAAGTCAGATGTTCGGAAGACGGCTGGTTGACCCAGTCTAATTAGCATATTATACTTTTATTAGTATAGATGGTAGGTCAAATAATGGCCCCAAAGATGTACACATTCCAACCCCCACAACCTGGGAAAATGTGACCTTATAGAGCAAAGGGGACTCTGTAGATGTGATTAAATAAGGGTTCTGAAATGGGGAGATTATCTCGGGTTATTTGGGTGATCCCATTATAATCAAGGGTCACAGAGGGCATAAGATGGGGTGTGTGTGGCTGATTGATTTGAAGATGCCACCCTGCTGACACTAAAGATGAAGGAAGGGGTCAAGAACCAAGGAACACAAGTGAACCCTAAAAGCTGGAAAGTGAATGGATTCTCTCCTGAACAATGGAGCCTTGCTGACACCTTGATTTTAGCATATAAGACCCATATCTCTTCTTTAAAAAAATATTTTTATTGATTTCAGAGAGGAAGGGAGAGGGAAAGAGCTAGAAACATTAATGATGAGAATCATTGATAAGCTGCCTCCTACAGGCCTCCTACTAGGGACTGAGCCCACAACCTGGGCATATGCCCTTGACCAGAAGTGAACCCAGGACCCTTCAGTCCACAGGCTGATGCTCTATCCACTAAGCCAAACCAGCTAGAGCGAGACCCATTTCTGAGTTGTGTTATTTTGTGCACTAAGCTTGTGGTAAGTCATTGAGGTAGCAATTGGAAACAGATGCCTAATAAAGTGTCCATCTTGTCTACATTCTTTAAGAAAAAAAAAAAAATATATATATATATATATATATATATATATATATATATATATATATATATTGATTTCAGAAAGGAGGGGAGAGGGAGAAAGAGATAGAAACATCAATGAATGAAAGAATCACTGATGGGCTGCCTCCTGCGTGCCTACTAATGGGGATTGAGCCTGCAATCCAGGCATGTGCTCTTGACCGAAATCAAACCTGGGGCCCTTCAGTTTGCAGGCCGATGCTCTATCCACTGCGCAAACCCAGCCAGGGCTTGTCTGCATTCTTAAATTTACTGACTTAAAGCTATTTATAGCATTATCTCTTTTTCTTTAAATTCTGCTTCTATATAGGTACTTGTCACAGTCCCTCTCAAGAGCTGCTCACAGTCCCTCTCAGGAGCTGCTCACAGTCCCTCTCAGGAGCTGCTCACAGTCCCTCTCAGGAGCTGCTCACAGTCCCTTCTCAGGAGCTGCTCACAGTCCCTCTCAGGTGCTGCTCACAGTCCCTCTCAGGAGCTGCTCACAGTCCCTCTCAGGAGCTGCTCACAGTCCCTCTCAGGAGCTGCTCACAGTCATTCACGGCTGCTTGCTTAGAGGAGGCTCCTGCTGCCCTGGATCCCTCCACCATGGGCTTGTGGGTTCTTTGGGGTCTGCTGCTCTTCCAATAGTTCCTTTGTTCTCTACGGAATTAACTGCTGCTCTTTGTTGTTTTCTTCTTTCTAATCTTCTGGTTTCTCTGGAATTCTCACTGAATTGGACACGTGGCTCATTAATTTCTGCCCTTGGTTCTTTTATAATGTGAGGTTTCAGACTTTGTATTCTCTACTCTGTACTGCTTTGCTACATCCCATCAATTCTAAGATGCAGTAGTATTTCTTTTCTTTTAAAAAAAAATATATTTTATTGATATTTTACAGAGAGAAAGGGAGAGAGATAGAGAGCTAGAAACGTCAATGAGAGAGAAACATCGACCAGCTGCCTATTGGGGATGTGCCCGCAACCAAGGTACATGCCCTTGACCAGAATCGAACCCGGGACCTTTCAGTCCGCAGACCAACGCTCTACCACTGAGCCAAACCGGTTTCGGCGATGCAGTAGTATTTCAATTATCATTCAGTTCTAAATTATTTTCTAGTTTCCATTTCATCCCATGAGCCATTTAGAATCTATTCTCCTAATTTTGTAGATTGGTTTGTTTGAGTTTGGCAAGTAGGAAGCATTTAAAATGTTGCTGTTATTGCTCTAGCCGGTTTGGCTCAGTGGATAGTCAGCCTGTGGACTGAAGGGTTCCAGATTCAATTCTGGTCAAGGGCACATGTCCAGATTGTGGGTTCCATCCCCAGTGTGGGATGTGTAGGAAGCAGCCGATCAATGATTCTTTCTCATCATTGATGTTTCTCTCTCTCTCCCTCTCTGAAATCAATAAAAATATATTAAAAATAAATAAATAAATAAAAATGTTGCTGTTATTATCATTGCTAGGGTCTACCTCTCTGCCTGTTTCCCTGGAGCTAGTAGACAACACAGGTCCTGCCTTGAACTCCAAAGTGTCCAGAGAAGAGCCGAGGAACTCTTTATGCCTTCTGCCAGGTCTAAAAAGCTGAGGTGTAATACAAGGGCAGCTCAGCACCATGAAACTGTCCAGTAAGAGCCCTGCTAGGAATCTAACCTAAGGCAATAATGGAACAGAAAGGAAAACACACATTCAGATAAATGCTCATTATCATGTTAATTACCCGCAAGAGGAAACAACCTAAATATCACGGTTTTACATGTTGCTACAATTCTCATAGTTGTTATTTTGATAGCTGTAAGATATTCCACTATGTTCACCACCTGTGACTTGCCCAGTGGCCCAAATAAAAGTGCTTAGCACAGGACTCACATAGAAAGTGCCCTTCTCTCGTTTCATCACTCTTATTCTGCAAAGGAGAGTGTGGCTTCTCCCCTGACCATAGGCCTGGAGGACACTGCTCAGTCTTTTTGGGACAGTGTAGTGGGGACATCCTGACACATTTGCCATCCTATATAATAAAAGCCTAATATGCAAATTATCCCTTTGGGTGGTGGTTTGACTGGGAGACCAGGAGTTGAACTGCTCGCTATAATATGCGCTGACCACCAGGGGGTGGTGCAGAATGTGGTGGGCATTGGCGACCTCTTGCTCAGCTACCTGGGAACAGGGGTGATGGGACGGTGAGAATGTGGGGTGTCTGCTGAGCTCACTCTCACTCCCCCTGCTATCCTCCCCTGGGATGCCAGGGCTCGTGTGCTATGAAGGCCCCCCTGCACTCAGGCATGTGCAACCTCTTCCGGGTGAGCCAGGCTGCAGAGACCAGTTGGGCTCCCCATGGGTTCACGCAGGAGCCAGTGTGCGAGGCTGGCCAGGAGAGAGCACACTGCCCACCTGGCTTCCATGCGGTGCCACTGGACAGCCCAGAGGCCCACACTGCACCCAGACCGAGCTCACTGTATCTCCTCAGGGGGGCTCGGACTCCATGACTTAGGCGGAGGGGGGTGTATGGGGACCTGGGGGCCCAGAGGTCAGGCTAGGAGCTGCCCTTCCACACCAGATGCTCGCACTCTAATCACAGGCCAGGCCTAGGGACCGCACCTGTGTACAAATTTTGTGCACTGGGCCTCTAGTTCTGCACATGTGAATGAAAACACTGCAAGGGCAACTCCAAGGAGTAGCACTGCTGGGTTATGGGTCCGTGCATTTGTAAGTCGTTAGTTTTAAAACACAAACATGCCTCCAACTATACTATCACTTCCAGCTTCCTCCTCTACCAGCCAAGTTACTGGCAGGCAGCTGTGGATCCATATACTTGCTCTTGGGCCCTTTTCGGGAATGGAAACTGCCCGCTCAGTCACATTCCAGTAGCTGGTCAGGAGAAGGTTGGCCTGCATGGGCATCAGCTCAGAGGCCCCCTTGAACACCAAGGGAAAGGCAGTGATACTCCAGTTTCACCTCTGTAAACTGGGGTTGACCAATGTGGTGTTGTTAAAATGAAGTAAGCTGGCATACTCGAACACTGCCAGCACAGAGAAGAGAATGTGAACCTTACGTGTATCTTGCCCTTGACGAAAGTGGTGATATCTTCCTCATTGTCGAAGATGGACAGCGTCTGGAGTAAGTTGTTTTCCAGCCATTCCCAGTGTTTTGTTATCTCTTTGCGGGAAGAACCTAGGGGTTTGGTGAATAAAGAAGAGGGAAATCACATAATCACCAGGCCTTAAAGGAGAACTCAGAGAAAAAAAGATGACCCAAAGTGCTATTATATCCAAGTGACTACAATTTTCAAGCTGCTTACTCTTTTCCTCCTTAAGCTTTATATATATTATACTAGAGGCCTGGTGCACAAAATTTGTGCATGGATGGTGTCTCTCAGCCCCGCCTGCACACTCTCCAATCTGGGACCCCTCGAGGGATGTCTGACTGCCTGTTTAGGCCTAATCAGACATTCCTCTCACAATCCAGGACTGCTGGCTCCCAGCTGCTCGCCTGTCTGCCTTCCTGATTGCCCCTAACCACTTCTGCCTGCCAACCTGATTGCCCCCTAACCACTCCCCTACCAGCCTGATTGATGCCTAACTGCTCCCATGCCTGCCTGATTGCCTCTAACTACCCTCCTCTGCAGGCCTGGTCACCCTAACTGCCCTTACCTGCAGGCCCAGTCGCCCCAAACTTCCCTCCTCTGCCAGCCTGGTCACCCCTAACTGCCCAACCCCTGCAGGCTTGATTGCCCCCAACTGCCCTTCCCTGCTTGCCTGATCACCCATAACTGCCCTCCCTTGCAGACCTGGTCCTTCCCAACTGCCCTCCCCTGCAGGCCATCTTGTGTGTTTGAGTGATGGTCAATTTTCATATTATTCTTTTATTAGATAGGATTAGATAGGATAGAGGCCTGGTGCACGGGGGGGGGGGGGGGGGGGGGAGGCGCTGCTGGTTTGCCCTGAAGGGTGTCCTGATCAGGGTGGGGGTTGCCTTGGGGCATGAAGTAACCTGGGCGAGGGGCCTGTGATCGTTTTCAGGCCAGCATGCCCCCCGGCGACCCAAGCGGAGGCCCTGGGATCTGGGATTTATCTTGTAAAATTGAAACTTTGTAGCCTTGAGTGGAGTCAAGCTTCCTGCTCGCTCTGTGGCCACAGCCATTTTTATTGGGATTTATTTATCTTCTATAATTGAAACTTTGTAGCCCTAAATGGAGGCCAAGGCAAGCCAGGGCTGCAGAAACTTGGCTTCCTCCATCGCCAGAGGCAACTCAAGCCTCCTGTTCTCTCCAACTCTGTGGCTGACACCATTTTTGTTGGGATTTATTCATCTTCTATAATTGAAACTTTGTAGCCTTGAGTGAAGGCCTGGGCCTGCCAGGGTGTGTGGAAAGCTTGCTCAAGTCTCCTGCTCTCTCTGTGGACACAGCCATCTTGGTTGGGTTAATCTGCATATCTGCTCCTGATTGGCTTGTGGGTGTGGCTTATGGGTATAGCAGAGGCATGGTCAGCTTGCATATTACTCTTTTATTAGATAGGATAACAAAAGTCATAAGTAGTTCTGGTGAAAATGAAAAAAAATTGCAATCACATGGAAAATAAAGCCTTCATTTTCCCCTAAAGTTGAACAAGAATGACCACTAGTTTCCTGTGTGTCCTCCCAGAAATGGTCCATACATCTACAAATTTGCTCAATTCTGAAGTTTGTTGAGATAAAAGAACATAATGTGGCCTTTGATACATAGATGACTAAGCAGACATAGTCAGTGTTGTTATAAATGACTGCAGCTCCTCCTGATAATTCAGGAATCCACAGATAGCAGCTGGAACATCCTGCAGGGCTCCTTGCCCCAGCCGGCCAGTCTCCTGCTGGGCAGGGCAGGCCAGGCCTGCAGTTCCCATGTCTCTCAGAGGTCAGATCCACCCACCCAGGCCTTTGCCTGCAATGCTCATCCTTCCCTTTCCAGCTAACATCCCAACCCTGCTCTTGCCTCCTCCAAGCACTCATCTGAGCCCTTCAGCTTCCAGTTGGCCCAACGTGTCTGCCTTGCCTAGGAGGTGCTGCTTGTCCTCTTCGGGGAGGGGTCCTGGAGGGTACTGCAGACCGAGCCCAAATGGACACACTGAGAAAGGCAGATTAGTGCCATTCCCACAGGGTGGGGCAGTTGCTCTCTGTTCCCTCCAGGGAACTGGGAAAAGGGGCCCTCGGGGAAGCAAAAGGCTGAGGGAAGTGCCAAGTTGGCCCAATTCCCCTGCCCCCGGCACATGCCAGGCATGGAGCTTGCACTTAAGAACGGTTTTCTGAGTGAATGAATACAAGACGAAGAAGAGGACTGAAGGCCCTCCATCCCCTCAGCTCTCCTGGGTCAGACAGCGTATAGATCACGAGTGCCAAATTGGCTCAGCTGATCTCATGGCATGGTGGAGCCTTGGCTAAGCTACAAGTCTAGCATTGTGGTGGACCACAGACATGTTGCTGGGTGCCTGAGCCAAGTCATGCCATCCTTCCCCACCTGGAAACACTCTTTCTCCACCAGCTGAAAACTCAGCCCTTTCCCTGCCCCACCCAAGTTGGTCCCTCCCAACCCCAGGTAGCTGCTCAACGCTCTGTCACAAGTCACAGCCCAGCTGACTTGGCTAGGGTTGATCTATTTGTTTCTTTACATGTACCCCAGCAATTAAGCCTCTATCAAGTAATTCCAAGGAAGGACCCTCTCCATTGTCCTGTGTGAGGATGCCCGGGTGAAAACAATTAAACCTGGGCTTAGATCACTCACAGTGAGTCACAATAGGTGAGCAGAATTACACTGGAGCATCCATAAATTACCATTCCTTTTTACCATTTTCTTTGAACTTTTTACTATGGCCTCCTTTCACTGTTGCTTGGAGGTAAGGTCTAGTTGGTAGGGGAAGGGATTTCTCCCTCTGTCTTTTTGCCAAGACCCACATTTGAATTTGGAAGTTAAATCTGCACATGATGCAACTCTATTGTATCATTTGCTTTTATACATGTTCCCAAAAGTCTAAAACCAAACAAAATGTGTCTATACTGTCTGTGTGAATCTGTCTGCACTTCAATAATAAATATTTACATATGTGCACTTAAAAGAATTATTAGTTAAAAGTAACACAATCTTCATTTAATGTAAGTAAACACAAGCTATGCCACCTCTATGCGTGGTAAAAGGAATATACTAGTCAAAGCTAGTAATTAAATTTATCAGTGCTTCTTCGGTTTTCCGAACTTTTTGTGGATTATCTCATTTAATTTTTAGAACACCTTGGAGATAGGTGTTATTTTCATTTTATAGGAGGAAGCTGAGGCATAGAGAGTTAAGTTGCCCAATGTCACATAGCTGGGAAATGACCAGACCATAATTCTAACCCAGGCTGCTCAGCTGCAGAGCTTCCCCTTGTCCTCAGGGAGCTGCTGATCTAGCAGGAGAGCCAGCAAGCATGCAGTGTGAAAGTGCAGACAGAAACATGGCAGGTCCTAAAGAGCAAGAAGGAAGCATGGGTACATGGGCCTGGGATTCTGGGAAGGTTTTCCACAGGGGTGACATCAGAGAGGGAGGAAATTAGTTGGACACAGGGTGATGCTGTACCCACACCGTTCAGGACAAGTGGAGTTGGGAACTTTGGGTCCTGCCAAGTGTCTGGTCTGGCTGACAGCCAGGTGTGAGCTGAAGGAGGGCAGAAAGGCAGGAGACGGCCCTGGAATTCCTTCAGGGCCAGCTGAGCAGCCGGGACTCACCACAAGTATCAGCACAACCAGGTCTGGTTTGGGAGAGCTGAAGGGCAGGGGCTGGGCGTGGGGCATGGGAGAGGCTCAGGCAGAGGCCAGGGGGCTGGTAAAAGTGGGAGCAGGTCAGCCTGTGTAGCCTGCGTTCCCCAGCACTAGGCCCCACTGCCAGCAAAGGGGTTCCCACACAGCCTGGCCACACTCCTCTCTCCCCACAGAGAAGCTGCTCCCACTGCCACTGCCCCCTCCCCACCGGCTGCCTGGGAAGGACACCACTGAGACAGATGAAAGTCTTGAGGGCCATTGAGAGCGAGTATCTCCTCATAGCCCAGGCACACACTCGTCTCCCCTGCCCTGCTCAGGGACTCCCACCCACAGGAGGCCCCTCTCTCCCGCGGGGAAGCCAGCCCCCCAGTCACCACTCAGGCTCTGTAACAGGAGAGCAGGGCGGCCCTGAGCAAATAGCATTTCAAGCCTTCCTTTAGTCCTTCACACAAAGGGTGAGGACACCTCTGTTCAGGTACCTGGGAGGAAGAAGACACCAGCTAGCCTGGCACCCAGGCCAGGGCCACCTGGTAAGAGGGGTTGTGCTGGCTGCTGTCCACCCTGTGCCTTCAGCCCTGACCTCCCTCCTCTCCTGAAGCTGGGGTTCAGCCGTGAGCTCTCTTGTTATCTTTTCTCAGGCCTCCAGGAAAACCTTTATCCTGGGGGACAGGGACACTGTGGCTGCTGGCGCATAGAGAGGTTTTCAGCATAGGGACATGAGCAGATACTCTTGGTTTGAACTGCAGTCTGTGTGACCTTGGGCAAGTTACTCAACCCCCCTGGGCCAGTTTCCTCATCTTCAAAATAGGGAAGACCCAAGTTCCGTCTTCTGGAGTTGTTGGGAGGTTCTCCGAAGTGCCTGGCTGCAGGCAGACCTCTGAGTGTTGGCTCTCACTGCCTTTTATCCGAGTGACGCCAGCCAGGCACCCACTGGAAGGGGATTTCCCGGACTCTTAGGAAGTGGGTGTGTGTCTTTACAGGACAGTG
The DNA here is from genome assembly GCA_963924515.1 of Vespertilio murinus. NCBI lineage: Eukaryota > Metazoa > Chordata > Mammalia > Chiroptera > Vespertilionidae > Vespertilio > Vespertilio murinus. The sequence goes on from OZ004708.1 coordinate 100,964,039, forward strand.
ATTTTCAACCTTTTTCATCTCGTGGCACACATAAACCTTCTGTGACACACCAAAAAGTGTTATGTTTTTTGCTGATCTGGTAAAAAAATAGATAAAATTTTGAGATCCATTCACACTGGATGGCTATTGTTGTGTTGGCTGTTATTTTATGTTATTTGACAATCTAAGGAAAAAGAGGCCAGTGCCCGTGACTAAATAGCAGGTACTTCACGTTTTAAAAGTCCTTTTGGCACACTGGTTGAAAACTGCTGTCGAGGGACAAGTGCAGCAGTCCTCACAGCAGTCCTGCCCCACAGTCCCCCAGGGTACGGAATTCACCAGCTGCTCCAGGGAGCCACAGAGCCAAGTTCTTTGGAGCCTCTGGTCACATTTTCATAACTGATCAATACATAACTTTGTTTTATGTGTTTTTTTGTTCAAAAATTTGCATGTTAGTTCCCTAACGGTGCACTCTGGCCAGCACACTGTGACTCAGGCCTGCAGGAAGCTCCTCTTAACATGCACACTGGCTCCACAGGGCACCCCACAGCGTCTCACCCTGGGGAACAGCACACAGCACTTCATCACTACACTTGGGGCCATTGTCAACAGCAAATTGCCAAGAAAAAAAAAAAGGGGGAAAAACAAGGAATTTAGACCATGAAAAGGACCCTTGTTTACGGTGGGAGAGCTGACACAAGAACGCAGAAGCACCCCTTGTTCCACCTCAGCTGGGAATCTGTGTTGGTGACTCACATTTTTCGCTGCTCTGCATGTGTGTATTCCCAACAATGCCACAGATGACTCAGCACTGTGCCAGGCCTGGGACCAGCAGGACACGGCCTAGGCTGTGCCACCTGAGTGAGGGGCAGTGTTGGGTCCCAGGATCAATACCCAGCCCAGGAACCCGGCTGTGTCCCCTCCTTCGGGCCCCTCTAGGGCAGGCCCTGCCCACCACCCCCTGATCCCGCTCTCTTACCGCACGCCACCGTCCAGTAGACCTGTGAGTCCTGGGTCTGGTGCAGGATTCGATAGGGGGCCACGCGGGCGCTGGAGTCCAATACCACGTCCAGGGTGCCCACAAGAAGACCTGGGAGCAGGGAGAGAAGGGGAGAGTGAGGGAGGGTGGCGCTGAGAGCTGAGCCCGGCCTAGGACTGGGCCCAGAGAAAGAAGCACCCTACAGCACATGGCCTCTTCCATCAAATAACTCCCTTTTTCTCATGTCTGACTTCTACCAAAAGATCCCCTCCCACTTCTTCCTGGAAGCTGCTGCTTATCCTCCTGATGTAGACGCCCCTGCAGGCAGGGGCACCATCAGCCTCTCCCCATATTCATATTATTTATTTTATACAGACCCATGATGCCCTGTCGGCTTTGAGCCCGGGCTGAGGCTCAGGTCAGGAGCAGCCACATGCAGGTTTCATGAAGCCCAAAGCTTAATCAATCTGGGGTGCTCTCTTCAAGAAAACCACACAGCCAGGTTTGTAAACAAATATTTCTTTAGAATGACACAGTACAACAGTTACAAATGAAAAACAAAAATAACACCCCCAAAACCTAGAAAAATTAGGCAAAACCCCACCCCCGACATTTTCGGTGTACTCTGATGGCTTTTTTCATAAGACAATGACTTTGTAACATCATTCCCCATATCTACAACAGGAGGATGACAGACTTTCCTCTGCCACAGGATCATTGTTACTGTGGAAAGTTTAAGGAAGTTCTTTGCAGCCTTGAAAGTCATGATTGAAAAGGACATGCAAATTTTTAGAAGTATCCAATTTGGGAAAACAGGGTTTAGATTTTTTTCCCCCTCACTCACGAAGCATTTTAGGGCATTTCAAGTTTTCCTTCTCATCACATATGCTCTTTGTTAATGTCACTATTTCCCCAACAAATCAGAGGAAAGGTCTAACTTGATTCAGTCTTCTTCATTAACTGTATTATCATGCTATCTAAACATCTGTTCATTGTTCCTATTTAAAATTTATTTTTTCCTTTGAATGAAGTCCTGCTTTTGATATGATCTCAAAGTATTTTGTTACCATTTTCCTGTTGATGTCAGAATAATCTCTATTAATTTTATTACTCAAATTTAACACTTTCACTTCATTTTCCATTTTAACCATATTTTCCCTTCCAATCTTTAATAACTAAAATTACCAATTACAAAAGAAGGTACTCTTCACAGACATCCAAGCGAGGAGTCAGTAATTTCTCACTTGTTTTATTGATACATCCTAAAATGCTTTTCTAAATTGCAGTTAAATCAGCATATTCAAGCTATAAACTTTTTTTCATGATTTCTGTTGGGATTTCTCTTCCAGTCTTGGAAATGTTATTTTCGCTGCTTGCCTTATACTGTTGGCAAGACCTGAAAGCTTTATAATGGATGGACCATCGACTCTTCGCTGAGGAATACAGGTTGGCAGCTGTTTTTAAGACAGCTGGACTAAAACCACATCACTAATCGCTCCTTTCCTGCCAAGAAGCGATCAGGAGGCCACATGTCTATGATGGCTCAGGGAAGGCCAGTGGCAGGACTCACAAAACCTAGCTAGAGTGCAGAGTTCAAGAAGCAGGTTTCCTGTCCTAGCCAGTTTGGCTCAGTGGATAGAGCACTGGCCTGTGGACTAAAGGCCTGGGTTCGATTCCTGGTCAGGGGCACATGCCCAGGTTGCAGGCTCAATCCCCTCCAGTAGGCAGCCGATCTTTGATTCTCTCTCATCATACAAGTTTCCCTCTCTTCCTTCTTCTCTGAAATCAATAAAAAAAATCTAAAAATCCTGGGGGGACCTGGGGAGTTCTGTCTTGGGGGACACAAAGGGGTAAACGAGGTAGAAAGGGTGTTTTCTGGGCAGGAAGGTGCCATTGGAGCTGCAGACCAAGCCTTTGCCAAATGACCAGTACACAGTGTTCTGGTGAGCTAGCCAGGGTGTCCAGAGGGACCCAGCCGCTTGCTGAGATCACCTATGGATACATACAGCACGGAACAAGGTTCAAAGTGCACTGGCGATCTGACACACTGTTCACTGCAACGAAAGGTAGGGGCATTGGCACACCAATTTCCAACAGGGCTTGCAGGAGCTCCCAAGGGTGACCCCTGTCAGCCTCTCCAGAAGGGCTGCTGTCAACCCCCAGGACCATCCTGGCAGGAGGCAGGCCCAGCACTGCTCCCATGCTTCCCAGAGCCCAGGCCATGAAAGGGAACACAGATTTCTGGGAATGGTATAGTCTCTTCCACATTAGGCAGTGCGCCCAGGGGAGGCTGGCAGCAGAGGACTCCCAGTGCCTGGCAGGACGATGTTAAAGAAGATGCTCATGATCAATAGGAAGATCTGGCAACCGTGGCCCACAGCCCCGTGTGGCAACAACAGGGCACCTGCTCACAGGCCCTGGGCCGGCCTGAGCTAGACCCAGCTCCACCCTGGCCATGCTGCACGGGGCCTGGACACCTGCAGAGGTGGACTTTATAGGCCATACATACTCCAGGAGGGCCCGACGTCTAGCCTCATCCCGGGTGAGTGCAGATGCCACATGGCACAAACGCCCTCCAGCTAGCTCACCAGAACACGGTATACTGGTCATTTGGCAAAGGCTTGGTCTGCAGCTCGGATGGCGCCAAGAAATCAGAAAAGGTGGGCAGGGGAAGCTGGAGGGAGGAGGGTGGAGGCCAGCCCGCAGCTCGCGGACCCTCTGGTCTTGCTACCAGGGCAATTCTCTGGTGAGCTGGGAATGAAGGGGGCAGAAGGAAAGGGGTGCTGTGTCTCTGGGCCCCTCAGAGGCCCTTGGGGAAATTGGCGGGGGAGGAGGCCGGGGAGATCTTGCTGCGCCCACTTCGGCTGAGCACCGGGAGCTACCAGCACCGAGTGCGGGCAGAGGCCGCCGCCAGCCTCCCCGGCGGACCCGTGTCCCCGCCAGCCTCCCGAAGCAGCGCATCCGCCTCCCTCCCGCCCCCGCCCGCGCCCGCGCCCCGCCCGCGCCGCGTCCTCACTCCGCCCCTGGCCGGCTCCACACAGCCGGCAGCCCGCACCCCGCACCCCGGCCCCCTCCGGTCCCGCCAGCCCCGGCCTCGCGCCGGACCCGCCGCGCGCGCTGACGTGCGCGTCCGCGACGACGCGCCGAGGCCGGGCCTGTCCGGGCAGGTCGTTCGGCCCCGCCGCCCGGCGCGCCCTTCCCGCCAGCTGCTGCCCGCCTCTCACCCGTGAGGCCGCCGCCCCTGCCGTGGCCCCGGCGCCGCTGCAGCACGAAGAAGGGGTTGGCCCGTTCTGTCACCCACAGCGCGTTGGCCACCAGCACTTCCTCGGGGCCCAGCCACATCTTGGGGCCACTCGCACCGGCCCGGCCCGCCAGGCGGAAGCGCCGCCGTCGCCGCTCCGGGGCCGAGCGAGAGGGCGGAGCGAGCGGCGCCCCCTGGCGGGCGGCCTGACCGCAGGACGCCGGCGCCGGCTCTCCCAGACTGCCCAGTCCACGCAGGCCCCGCCCACTCAAGCACAGCCGCTCGGGGCCCGCCCCGCCCCTCCCAAAGCCCCGCCCCCAAGGGCCCGCGCAGGCCCCGCCCCCACGCCTGCCCGCCTCGCCGCGTACGCCTCCCCCTGCGGCCCCAGCGCGGTAGCTTCCTCGGCGAGGAACGGTCCAGCCCCGCGGTCACGGGGTCTGCCTGGGGTGGCCGAGCACACAGACCAAGAGGAACTCGTGTGCAAAGAGCAACTGGTTGTGCAGAGGGCAGAAAACCTGTCCAGGGTTTGCGGGGGGAAATGTGAAGAAAGAGCTTTGCCTAACTGGGCATTGCGGCCAGTGCGTGGTAGGCAATTGTAATAATTCTCTGAATTTGGGTACTCGAGCCTGAGACTAAGAGGACCTCTAGGAGCCGAGGACAGGGTTTCAGTTAGCCCTGAGGCTGGCAGGGCCTAAGGCTGGGTGGCCCTGGGCCAGGGAGGTTTCTGCAGGGCTGGGCGGGAAGACCCGGCGGCGCTGGGATGCGTGTCTCCAGTGCTGGCCTGTAGGACTCGACCCCTCACAGTCCCAACACTGACTTTAAAAAAACAAACAAAACTTTTTAATTGATATTTTACAGAGAGGAAGGGAGAGAGATAGGGAGCTAGAAATGTCAGTGAGAAACATCGACCAGCTGCCTCTTGCACACCCCCTACTGGGGATGTGCCTGCAACTAAGGTACATGCCCTTGACGGGAATCTACCTGGGACCTTTCAGTCCACAGGCCGACACTCTATCCGCTGAGCCAAACCGGTTTCGGCCCAACACTGACTCTCTCTCTCTTTTTTTTTTAAAAGATATATTTTATTGATATTTTACAGAGAGGAAGGGAGAGAGATAGCTAGAAATGTCAATGAGAGAGAAACATCGACCAGCTGCCTCTTGCACCCCCCCACCGGGGACCCCCCCACCGGGGATGTGCCCGCAACCAATGTACATGCCCTTGACCGGAATCGAACCCGGGACCCTTCAGTCCGCAGACCGACGCTCTACCACTGAGCCAAACCGGTTTCGGCCCAATACTGACTCTTGAGTGAAGCTGGTGGTAACTCCTTCTGGGACAACAGGCGAGTAGGTAGAACATCCTGGGCCAACTGGGATGCAGGATCACCCTGCTGGCCTGGTCTGCCAGGATCCGGGAGGAGGGCAGAATCACCCTGGGAAACTTCATTTAAGTTACTTTAGAATTGGGGTTCTGTCACTGGCATTCAATAATCGAATGTGGTAGATGTCGATATAAATACGTGGTTTCATGGTTAACAGCCAGAGCGATCAAGTCTTCTGAAATGCTGCCTGACTCTGAATCTACATTCAAGATGTAGAGGCTGGATTTCTTTAAACCTTGGAAGCTTAACCTATAAGGTGTCCTTGTGATCTCAAGAATTTGGAGGTACTTGCTAACATCAGGAGAGGAGGTGGGATCATTTGGTTTCTTACTCCAAAGGGTCTCATACTTGGGCTGCATGGGAATCACCTGCAGTACTTGTTAAAACACGGATTGCTGGGCCCCGCCTAGAGTATTTGTATTTCTAACAAGTTCTAATGATGTTGATGCTACTGATCTGGAGACCATCTTTTGAGAACTCTTCTTTATAAGATACTAGAGCATGCACGGAGGGGCGGGGGGTCCCTCAGCCCAGCCTGTACCCTCTTGCAATCTGGGTTCCTAACTGGTTCCTAACTGCTCACCTGCCTGTCTGATCGCCCCAATCACTCTACCTACCTGCCTGATCGCCCCTCACCCCTCTGCCTGCCTGCCTGCCTGATTGCCCCTAACTGCCTCTGCCTCGGCCCTCACCACTGTGGCTTTGTCCAGAAGGATGTCTGGAAGACATCCATGGTATCTGGTCTAATTAGCATACTATCCTTTGATTAGTATAGATTATTAGTATAGATAATTCATATCCTATTAAAACTCACCTTTTAAGTTGCACAATCCAGTGACTATTAGTATATTCACAAAGTTGTACAACCATCACCACTATCTAATCCAGAACATTTTCTTTACTTCAAAAGAGAAGCCTCTTAGCTATTAACAGTCACTCTCTGTTCCCCACCTCCCTCCATTCCTGGCAACACTAACCCATCTCTATCCCTATAGATTTGCTCACTCTGGACATTTCATGTAAATAAAACCACATAATATGTGGCCTTTGTGTCATAATCCTTTTAGTTACTATCACCTGTTCAAGGTTCATCCCCGCTATTGTCTGGATAGGCCACATTTTGTTGCTCTGTTCATCAGTTGGACATTTGTGTTGTTTCCCCTTTTGGCTACTGTGAATGATCATGCTATAAACAGCTGTGTACCAGTTTTCCTGGAGACATGTTTTCAGTTCTCTTGGGCAGGTCCTTAGGAGTGGAATTGTTCCACCATACAGCAAGGCCATGTTTATCTTTTTGAGGAACCACCCAACTGTCATTCAAAGCAGCCGCACCATTTCACAATGGCACAGTGATGTGGGAGGGTTGCAGTTTCTCTGTTTCTCCTCAACACCTGTTATTGCCTGTCTTTGTTACTATAGCCATCCTAGTGGGTGGGAAGTGTCTCCTGATGTGGTTTGGGTTTGCAGTTCTTTAATGACTTATGAGATGGAGCATCTTTGCTTTTTTATTTTATTTATTTTTATTTTTTGTATCTTTGTTTTTTTAATAATATGTTTTTATTGGTTTCAGAGAGAGGAAAAGAGAGGGAGAGAGAGATAGAAATATCAATGATGGGAGAGAATCACTTATCGCCTGCCTCTTGCATGCCCCAAACTGGGGATCAAACCCAAAACCCAAGCATATGGTTTTGGGGATCAAACCCAAAACCCAGAATTGAACCGTGATCTCCTGGCTCATGGGCTGACAATCAGCCACTGAGCCACACTGGGCAGGCTGGAGAATCTTTTCATGTACTTGATGGTCATTTGTGTTTCTTCTTTGGAGAAATGTCTATTCACATCCTTTGCCCATTTTATTTTATTTTATTTTATTTTATTTTATTTTATTTATTTTATTATTATGTTTGAGTCCTCACCCAAGGATATTCTTCCCATTTACTTTTAGAGAATGAAAGGGAAGGAGGAGGGGGAAAGAAACATTGCTGTGAGAGAGACACATTGATTGGTTGCCTCCCACAGTTGCCTTCAACTGGGGCTGGGGATGGAACCTGCAACTGAGCTATGTGCCCTAGATCAGGAATTGAACCCATGGCCCTTTAGTCCATGGGCTGATGCTCTGATCTTGAGTTAAACCAGCCAGGGCCTTTGTCCATTTTTAAATTGGGTTGCCCTTCTCAGGTAAAGCATGTTTTAAAATAGCAAGTGTTTTTAGAGAAGTATGGATGGGTGCAGATTTTTAGAAATAGTGACATGTGTTCTAAATGTGTGTGTGTGTGTGTGTGTGTGTGTGTGTGTGTGTGTATGTGTGTGTGTGAGAGAGAGAGAGAGAGAGAGAGAGAGAGAGAGAGAGACGGCTGTGAAGATTGCTTTGGGGAGAGGTGCTGTCTTTTAATAATGAGCACAGCAAACTGACTGACATTGGTGTGTGGAGTTCTGAGCCAGGAAGTCTTCCTGCGTCTGCTGCTGTGTCCTCCTTGCTGGGCTGGAGGTTATAAATGCAGAGCGGGGACAAAGCAGACGTGTTGGTCTTGGGGTTTCTGGAAGATTACCTGTGGTCTGGCCAGCCTCCTTCCCAGCCACTCTCCCCGCCTGCACCGGGGCTCAGAGGCTCAGCTGCCCCGAGGACACAGGACAGGGAGGGACAGCGGGGTCCGTGTATCTTTGGTGGACATCATTTGAAACTTATGTATCCAAATTAGTTCTTTCTTTCCTTTGGCCTTGGTGTTCTAAGCACTTACCTCGTCCCTGCCCCGGGAAGGGCTCCTGGGAGGGGTGCTGCCTGGGTCTGCCCTCTTCCTGCCCGTGCCCTGACCGGGAATGGAACCGCAGCCTCCTGGCTCATAGGATGACGCCCAGCAGGAAGTCCGTGATAGATGTGCTTATTTGAATTGATCTTGTTAGGAACAAAATATTACATGATATATTATATAATATATATATATAATTGATTTCTTTACAGAGAGGAAGGGAGAGGGATAGAGAGTTAGAAACATCGATGAGAGAGAATCATCGATCAGCTGCCTCCTGCACACCCCCTACTGGGGATGTGCCCGCAACCAAGATACATGCCCTTGACCAGAATCGAACCTGGGACCCTTGAGTCCTCAAGCCGAGGCTCTATCCACTGAGCCAAACTGGTTAGGGCGAAATTTCCTCTTTTTAAAGTTCCCAATCCAGCTATTGAATTCAGGAAAATGGTTGTTTCTTAACAACCGCTTCTAATGTAGGCGTTCCTATCCTTACCAAATGGGTCTGACCCCCGCCTGCCCTCCCATCAGTGCATTTAAAATAACCGGAATTTCTGAAATGTTGGCTGCCACTCCCGCTTCTTAGTGAAGCGGTGGACTTCCCTCTTCAGACGAGCGGAGCGAGTTCCGAGCGCGCAGATGTTGGGACCACAGGGTCAGGCCTGGCCCGGGGGCAGCCCGAGGACTGAGCGGCCAGGCCTCCCTCTGGCCCACGCAGCCCCTCTCCTGCCAGGTGCTAGGATGTCGCAGGACTAGGTACTGAGCTTTTGTGGTGTAGGCTTGGTGTGTGTGCTTTGATTGTAAGATTGCCGGGGTCGGGCTATGTGTGTGTGTGTGTGTGTGTGTGTGTGTGTGTGTGTGTGTGTGTTAATAATTGAAGTAATTATTATAAGCAAAAACTAAAATTATAGGGAAAATATTCCAATGATTGTACTGTTTTTTGAGGAACTCTTTGACTCTCCCCTTCCTTCATGATTTGTATGACATTATTATGACATGATTTTCATTTTTTCTGAAAAAAACAAACAAAAAAACCCACCACCACCACAACAAAAACCAGGTTGCCTTTTTATTGTTGCGTTGTGAGAGCTATCTGTGTTGTGTATTTGAGTATTTTATGACCCTTATCTGAGAGATGATAAAACAAAGGCCAGCCAGGTGAAACCCTGCCAAGCTCTTGTGCAGGCAGGCCCTCCTGGCTGGCCTCCTCTGCTCTCTGCAGGGACATCGCAGCAGAATCCAGATGCTGCCGAGAAAGAAGCGGATGCCGTGGGAACCACGCCTCAGGACTCTGAATGCAGCGGCAGCAGTGGGACCCAGGCTGCCCTGACTATTAGCACATTCCACTTTGGTGACCACGGCGGCCGGTTTGGTGATGACCACGTGCCTCCCAACAGCAGTCAGGGTGAAGGAAATGCCGTTCTGGCCTGGGCTACCTCCTGGGGAAGTAGATCAGCTCTACTGCTCACAGGGCTGCCACCAACCTGCGCCCGAGCCGGAAGTTCATCTGGAGCCAGCAAAGCCAGCAACGCGCCCTGTATCCGTGTCCGAGGACCGGCCCGGCCACACCGCTGTAACAACGGTCCCCTGGCAGTTAGCTCCTGTGAGCCTCATTGACACGGGTTACCACCAACAGTATCGCCACAGAGCAGCTTTTTCAATAGGTTTTAATTGAAATGGTTATATTAGCAAATCCCACACACAGGTATACACTATTGGCATGTAGACATGTACCACACAATTTCACTACGTAGTTATACTTACATCAACCGTATAGGCCCAGGAGTTGTGCTGTCCAGAACATTTTAAAGGGCTTATCGGACCTGGTTGTCAGGAAACCAGCTCACAGTCCACTTGCAGGTGTGTGTTCGAGACAAGGTGACTCCTCCCACAGTGAGTCCCCAAAGTAAGCCAATGAGCAGTTTGGCTTCTTGGATCGTCGTTGCGCGCTCTTTCTCTAGCCAATGGTGGGTTAAAATTCAAGCGTCTCGTTTCCCTTTCACCACTCAAGGTAGCAGATAAGCCATTTGCCACATTTAGGTGCATCCCAGCCTTCCCCACCCAAATCACCTGCGTTGTAGTTAGAAAAACAGTTAGTCGGCCATCCTCGGAGACGCTGTGCAGAGTCAGCAGGAACCCAGAGGAAGGGCAGCTCTTGAATGACCCCATTGTGAAAGGGGCAACTTGACCACAGGATGAGGACAGAAGCTATGGAGGGTCAGAAACAATGGAGACACATGTGGCCCAGGGTTTGGACCAGGATTGCTGTGCGAGGAGCCGGTGTTCCCTGAACCCCAAACAGCATTTACCAGCGTGGCGCCGTTCCTGTTTCTGTTACCCCATCGGCCGTTTCCTTACAGCCACTGCCGCTCGGGCGTGACCTGCTCCCCACTTTCAGCCAAGACACCAGAAGCTGGCCCCACGCACTGGCCTGGGCACCGCTCCTCCAGCGGGGTCAGCAGCGAGGCCTGGGCATTATGAAGGGGCACAGTGGCCTCTGCTTCTCTCCAGGACGGCATGCGCCCTCTCAGGCTGGGCACCCAGGGAGACCATGGGCATGTTGGCAGGCACCAGGTGGCCAGCCTTTGCGCTGGGGCACAGCTCACTCACCCTAGGAAAAAAGTGGCCTGGACATCGCCGCCGGCCTGCCCACGCCCCGCGTTTTGTTTTTACAGATATCTTGGCTGGGTTCCTCCCCGTCGCCAGAAAGCGGTTAATGCCACACAGTGTAAATACACGTGGTCTTAGATGTGGATGAAGAGTAATTCTCAACACAAGTTAGAGTGTATGTGTGTTGGGTGAAATTTGTAAAAATAGCTCAGAACAATCTTCTGTAGCTCCATAGTTGCCAGTAGCTGTGGAGATTTCTGGAGAGAGAGGGGGATCACTGCAGAGGGCTCAGGGGCCCTGACTGGCACCCACGAGGACGCTGTGGATAGAGAGCAGGGAACTGCTCCAGCCCAGCGGTAGAACAGACCGAGGCAGGGCGCTGACCTGGGTGAAGGGCCCCAGTGAAGAGCAGGCCCTCCCCCAGCCCAGCTCTCCACCGGGGCTGGTTGCTTCGTGACAGCGCTTCCTGCTGTGGTCAGCCCACCCTGGGCTCGGCCGGTGCTCTGGCAGCTGCCCCTGCACGGCATCTGTGCCAGGCCTGGTGCCTCAGAGAGGCCAGTCCTTCCAGGCTGCAAGCCAGGCCTTGCCACCTAGCCTAACACCTCCCTGGGCACACCGCATCTCCCCCGGCACACCACACGTCCCCGGGTACACCGTGTCTCTGGGCACACCGCATGTCTCTGGCACACCGCATCTCCCCTGGCACACCACATGTCCCCGGGTACACCGTGTCTCCGGGCACACCGTGTCTCCGGGCACACCGCATCTCCCCCGGCACACCACACGTCCCCGGGTACACCGTGTCTCCGGGCACACGGCCGAGGGAGAGTCTGAGGGAGGATGGAGGGCCCAGCACCGGGGTTTGGCACTCCAGGGCACTGAGCCCTGAAAGTTTAACACTCCTGTTGTATGAAGTTCAAAGTGTTGATGTTTTTCTTTTGTCGTAAAGTATCTTCCTTTTTCCCCAAGTTGGGGCCAAGAAAAGGGAAAACGGGTGAATGCGAGAGGGAAAACCCAGACCAGTCCCAGGCTGTCCAGGCCTTTGGAGGCGGTGTGAGCCGGGCCTGAGCCATGGCAGTGGGGCGGCCTCCGCAGGGGACACGTCAGGACAGAGGCAGGCAGGACCCCGCACACGTCTCCACCTGGGCTCGGTAATTTCTCGGCTGCTGCCTGAACCGCACAAGGCCTTCCAGTCCTGCTGACAGGAGTGCACCACGTCCCGGGCATCACAGGAACACCTCACTCACAGGAACACCTCACTCACAGGAACACCCTACTCACAGGAATATCTCACTCACAGGAACACCTCACTCGCAACCACATCCCGGGCATCACAGGAACACCCCACTCACATCCACGTCCTGGGCATCACAGGAACACCCTACTCACAGGAATACCCCACTCACATCCATGTCCCGGGCATCACAGGAACACTCCACTCACAACCACGTCCTGGGCATCACAGGAACATCTTACTCACAGGAACACTCCACTCACAACCACGTCCCGGGCATCACAGGAACACCTCACTCACAGGAACACTCACGCTCCTCCTCGGTGCAGTGGCTTTGGGACAATTTACCTACGAAGCCAAAGGAAATGGCGAAAGTAGACGCAGCACTTGTAACAACTGCCCTCAGCAGGGTGGATGCTGCCTTTGAACTGTGGGTGTCAGTGTCGCCGGCACTCCTGGCAGCACAGGGACCCCAAGTGTTGTTCCAGGCCATGGTGAGGCCGGAACGGGGAGTCACACTGCGTGCTTGGTCAGCAGCTCCCTCTGCCCGCCCTCAGCCGGCCTCCGGGGCTTTCTCCGCACCTGGGCAACCAGAGCCCACGCTGGCTTCCACCATCTTCTGGAATAAGGGAACACAGGGCTGGGGGACATTCCCTGTGGGATTCTAACCCCACTGAGTGTGTGTGGGAAGGAGAGTGCATGTGTCTGTATACATACTCTGTGTGTGCATGTGTGAGAGAGAGAGGCAGAGGAAGAGGGAGAGAGAGAGGGAGAGGGAGAGGGAGAGGGAGAGAGGTGGGGTGGGGGGAGGAGAGGCGAGGCGGGCACCTGAGGGCTGGCACTGAGAGGGACTCAGCGGTGGCACAGGCTGTGCATTTAAACCAGCTCCTAGGTGTCTGATGCGCAGAGGGGCCCCGCCCCGATCCCTCTTCCTTCCCCAAATTTCTTCCGGAGACCCAGCGCCGGTCTCATGCCGCCCTGGACGTCCTGCCATCGCCCACAGCGCTCTCCCTGATTCCGCCAGCACCCCCCAGCCACCAGCCTGGGCTCCGCTCAACCTCGTGGCCCCGCCTTTCCCACTTTACGTGTCGCCTCCTGGGAGGTTTTCTGCTTCAGGCAGGCCGGGCCCAGGCGTGCAGTGCCTGCCCGGCCCACCCGACGCCAGCGCTCACTCTAAACAGAGGTTTAGGTCCTCCCTGCAGCAGCTTCCTGCTGGCGTCTGACACCCAGCCCAAGGGGACACCTGTCAAACACAGCTTCTTTCATCCCCAGGTCAGCGCGAAGAAAACAGAAACAGCGTGAGCTGGGGGGAAGCACGAGAGGGAAAACCCCGGGGGAAGTCCCGTCCCCGGCTTGGCTTGCCGTCACTAGTGCTGCATCTCCAGGTGCTTCCTGGCCTCTCCACGCCGCCCCCGCCCTGTGTGTCCCTCTTCATGGCGCACCCTCATCTCCTCTGTCTGGAAGCCCAGCGGCTGCTAATGTGCCGGTGTCCTAGGACCGCCAAATCTTCCTCATCGCTGGGCCACCTGAACCCTCAGTCTGTGTGTGGCACACAGTGAGAAGGAAATCAAGGCCTGCCGACAGAATCAGCCTTATACCCCTCCTTCTTCCTTCCGAGTCCCAGCTCTGGACACCAGTGCTCTGTTCTGTGACATTTGTGAGCAGCGGCCACTTGTCCAGGTGACCTGACACCAGCACTGCCTCGGGGTTTGTCTAGAGCAGAAACACTGCACAGATTACAAAGGTCACCAGCAGAGCAACATTTTGATTTTTCCTCCGTTAAAACCTGTGGTTTTGCTTTGTTTTGGTTTTGTTAATCCTCACCCGAGGATATTTTTTCAATTGATCCTTTTTTAGAGAGAGTGGAAGGGAGGGGGGAGAGGGAGAGAGAGATAAACGTCTACGTGAGAGAGACACATCAATCGGTTGCCTTCTGCATCTGCCCTGACAGTGGTTGGGGATGGAACCTGCAACCTGGGTACATGCCCTTGACCAGGAATCAAACTTGTGACCCTTCCATGGGCAGGTTGATGCTCTAACCACTGGACAACACCACCAGGAGCAGTTAAAACCGGCTTTGTTTAACATGTAGATCAAGGAAAAATTGGACATGAGGGGTAATAAAAATATGAGAAGAACTTTTAAAGCCCATAGGAAACATCAAGGTAGTGATATTTAGCAACCTTATTTTGTTTAAACCCTTTATGACTCCACCTCTTTTTAAGCTCTCACTGGAGGATATGTTTGTTGAAGTGTGTGTGTGTGTGTGTGTGTGTGAGAGAGAGAGAGAGAGAGAGAGAGAGAGAAATGTGGATTGCTTCCCACACTCCTGTATGTGCCCCAGCTAGGGATCAAACCCACAACCTAGGTATGCGCCCTAACTGGGAGTTGAACCCCAACCTTACGGTGCATGGGACGATGCTCCAACCATTGAGCCACCTGGCCTGGCACAACCACATCTTTGGAAGCCAGGCTGTGGTAGGCGAGCCGCTGGTGGGTGCCTCCCGGGCGCTCTCTGAGTCAGGCCTGAGGAGGGTCAGGGAGATGGAGCCTTTCTTAAAAAGTGGGGCTCACCGGACTTTACAAGGAACTGCTGACCCCCTGGTGGTAGAACTGGTGTTCCCCTGAGGGGGCAGCGCAGGCGGACAGGCTGCCCGCCAGCACCACCCACCGCCCCGCCCCGCCCCGGGCGCCCCAGCCTGGGCCTCGCCTGAGGCCAGCTGGCCAGCCACCTCTCCTCTGAGCCCCAAGTAACGGGAAGGGGGCTACCGTAAGTTCTTCCCTTAGGAAGTCAAAAATCACCAAACTGTGGGCATTTGCATCTTAACTGCCCCAACCCAATTCCTGCGGCTCCGACCTCAGCCACATGCACCCGGGTCTGCTGCCTGCGGAGGCCCTGCAGGGACGGAGGCCTGTGGTGAAGTGACTGCTCTGCCCCCCTATCTTCAAATAGTCCCCTCCCCAGCCACCGCACCCCCTGACCGGCCAGAGGTTATCACACACTCCCCGGTAACAGCCGCGGTGCTGAGGTCCGCACCGAGACTCCAGCTGCGCTTCTCAGGGGGGCGGAGGGGGCTGCCCTGCCGACGTGCGTTCTCACGGAGCTCCGGCCCTGCAGCCCTCCCGCCACCCCGCCCCGCCCCGCCCCCCAGGCCCCGTTCGCCCCGCTCCGCGGCTGTGGAGAGACCGACCATAGCGCCCCCGCGCTGCCCACGCCGCGGCCCGCACGGGCAGCCTCCGCCGGCCGCGGGGCGCCGGGAGCTGAAGGAGAAAAGAGGGTGCAGCTGGCCTGAAGCTCTGGCCGCAGGGCGCTCCCGGAGAAACACCCGTTACACGTTACACGGCAGGAAACGTGTGCCCTAGAGTTACCAGAAATGCAAACGTGATATCAAGAAGTGAGTTTTCAGGGCCTGAATTTTAAATCTCTTCCCAAGCAGTGATGTAACCTAACTGCATTTGGGAGGCGGCACAGGGGGAGGAGAGCGCTGCGCTGGAGCTGGGTCTGGGTCAGAAAGCCCGCGTGGTGCGGGCCCAACCACACCCCACGTCTGGGGCCTCTGCTCTCTCGCCAGCCTGAAACTGTTTTTTTTATAAAAAAATATTTTTATAGTCCAATGACTATAACTAGGAAACAAGCAAAAGCCCTTGGGTAAAGGAGAAAAGAAAAACCTGCTGAGACCTTAAACTCCGCACTGTTCCAACCTCAAATGAGGAGAACCAAACGCTGCTGGTGGCGCCCGGGCGGCGCTCCTCACCTGCTCCGCCCGGTTCGGCGCGGTTCGGCGCGGGCTTTGTTCTGGGCCTGGCTGTGTCCCAGGCATCTTAGCAACAAACCGCAGGCGGAGACGCTGGGAAAGAAGCCGGTGCTCGCGGAAAAGGGCAGCGTCCCCGCAACCCCTGTCGGACAGGTCCACGGGGGCGTGAGGGGCTGGGGGCCCTTTCTCCTAACAGGATGGGAGGCTCTGACACTCCTTCCGGGCTGTCACCGGGAGAAACAGGCTGGACCGGGTGTGTCCTTGAGCAAGAAGGATGTCTAGGTTTGTTTCGTAAATTTGCTCATCATGATTCCATGTTGGGATTACTCTTAAAAGGCATGTTTCTTGTGATGTTAACTTGATGTCCTCCCGGGTGTGCAGAAGGGCACGTGTCCCCGATCTGCGCTACACCGGCCACCACGTCTTCTCCTGGAAGCTCCGCCTTCTTCATGCCCCGCCAAGGCTGGCGGAGAGCCCTGGGTTGGACCAGTGAAGACTGAAGCAGGTGCTCATCCCGTGTCTGCCAGCGAGGGGCGATGCAACAAACACAATCACGCAGAGCCCTTCTGATTTGACACCCACTGGCTGTCACGCTGAGATGATTGCCAGGCTACCCCCCCCCCAAAAAAAAAAAATAAAAACCAACACACACCCCTCAGTGGTTGCCAAGCAAATAAGTCACAGGCCTCGGGGACAGAGCCTTCAGGGTTCGGTGGTCACATAAGCGTGTGACACCTTAGGCCATGCTCTGTGACGCCTGTGTGTCCTGCACAGCCCGCCTGCAGCCCGTGGCAACGCTCTGGGCGGACAGTCTCAGCAGAGGGACAAAAGGTGAGGCTTTCTCTCTGGAACCTTCAGAAAGAGGCCTTTTGACAGGAAGTAGATTAAGAGACAGGGAGAGACAGAGTGGGCCATGCAGCAGCAGCTCGTGCCCACGTCAGTAAGAAGCGCGCCGTGGGCATCATGAGGAGCACAAAGGTTTTAAAAATGCCAGCATCACCCCGGCACGGAGAGCACGTGGCTGTTCAGACACACGTTTACGATGCACCGTTCACCCGGGCCGACTCTTCTGCAAACAGCCAGGCCTGTCGGGGCCCGTGGTCAGCGGCCAGCGGTGGGCGGGGTTTGGGTGCCGCCAGGTCACCTGGGAAATAGGCTGTTCTCAAGGCCTCACCAGGGGGGGACTTTGCAATTCACCCCGGAGCCCCAACCTGAGCGTGGAAAGCGCTGCCGTTCTTCCAAAACAGACGCTGACAGGAGAATACAAAACGAGGAAGGTGATCATAAATCAAATCACAGAAGAGGTGACCCCCAACGGCCCCTTTTAAAAAAATCAGGTTTTGTTCTCATCATACATGTCCAAAGAAGGTTCGAGCGTGGAGAATTCGCTTTCATACACTAGGCTCCGAGGGGACAGAGAGCTTCGGTGAAAGAAGTGGCCACCTGGAGAAGGAACAAGAAGCACAGACTTACTAGGTCATCAGGCCTCCACTCCCCGCTCCCATGTGGCTTGGAGGAAAGAAGGTGAATCACCTTCAGAGCATCACATTTCCTCAAATAGGTGTTTTTATTTTGGGTTCTTACCATGAGAAAAATGCAAAGAGTTCAGGCATCCCTCAATTTAAGCAACTTTAAACATGCCAATTCCAACGTTTGGGTCCCCAAAAGACGAACCCCTGTATCTCTTCAGAGCAAAGGCTGCCTGGTGCGCGTACCCAGCCTCCACTCGCAAACTTGAAGACTGTGTCCGAGGGACCCGTGACCACATGGAAAATTCCGTGTCTCCTGCTGAGCCCGGGGTGGGCACACAGAGCCGCTTCACCCCGGGCAGGCTGAGGTTGTGACTCTGAGGCTCTGATGGTGCCCTACAAGTTTTTATTTATATTAAAGTTACCCTTAACATGGGTCAGACAGTTCCTCTCACAAGGGTTAAGACCAGTAATCTGTGACCTCCTTCCTCAGAGACAGCCGCTTGGAGCTGATTCGTGGCATACTTCCCTCCATGTGTCTGACTAGCATTTTTCCAGCCTTAGACTTTACCTGCTGAACCCCACTGTGGAGGACTCCCCCATCTGCCCCTTTACATGCCACACACTTCCCACTGCTTCAACATTATTATGTTTTTAAGAACATTTAGGGTTTACATTATTTGATTATTTGTGCTATTCAGAGCTAAGCCATGCTCTCATTTCCTTTTCTGATTAGCTGTGTTTCGTTTGCAGGTTTATTGGGATATAATCGACATATAACTAAATGCACATAATTAAATGTATAATTTGATGAGTCCTGACCTATGCAAACGTCCCTGAAACAATCACTGACATCAAGACAGCATCTCCATCACCCCCAAAATTCCTGGTGACTCATAATGCTTCCCTTTCTTTCTACCCTAGGTGTACCCCCAGGTAGATGAGGTGAGTCTGTATCCTTCTAGAACTTTATGTAAGGGGAGTCAGTAATTTATTGGCTCTTACAGATAAAGGTGCTCTGGACATGTGTGTGAGTCTGACTGCCATTGCTCTTTGGTAGGTTTCTAGGAGCTGAATAGATGTGAGTCGACGTTTCTAAAGCGGCTGAACTTCTGAGCATTCTGCCAGCTGCCTCTTGCACATCCTCTACCGGGGATGTGCCTTAACCAATGTACATGCCCTTGACCGGAATCGAACCTGGGACCTTTCAGTCCCCAGGCCGACGTTCTATCCACTGAGCCAAACCAGTTTCCACAGTTTACTACAGCTTTAACTGTTAAAGTTTTCCATCTTGTCATTGGTTACCTAAACATACTTAAAGTTAAAGTCCATGTCAGATATTTATAATATTTTTATTTCTTATGGATCTATTTCTAGTCTTTGTTTCTCCTCCTTTTTGGTAATTTGGTTTTCTGTTATGCCTGTGTTTTTGTTGTTGCTAATCCTTACCTGAGGATATTTTTCCATTGATTTTCTATAGAGTGGAAGAGAGGGAGGAAGAGAGACATTGATTGGCTGTCTCCCACACAGGTGCCAAGAATCCAACCTGCAACCCAGGTATGTGCCCTTGACTGGGAATTGAACCCAAGACCTTTCAGTGCGCTGGCTGAGGCTCTAATCATTGAGTACAATGGCCAGGGCCAAAGTTATAACATTATTGATTACATTCCCTGTGCTGTACATTATATCCTGTGACGTTACTTTATAACTGGAAGTTTGTACCTCTTAATCCCCTTCACCTTTTTCACCTCTTCCCCACCCACTCCTCTGGCAACCATTAGTTTGTTCTTCATATCTATAAGTGTGTTTGTCCATTTGTTTTCTTAGATTCAACACATAAGTGAGACCATATGGTATTTGCCTTTGAGTTATTTCATTTAGCATAATATAAGTAGGTCCATCCATGCTATCACAAATGGCAAGATTTCATTATTTTTTATTGCTGAATAATATTCCATTGTAATCTATATAATAAAAGCCTAAGATGCAAATCAACTGAATGGCAGAACAACTGGTGGAACAACCAGTCACTATGATGTGTGCTGACCACCAGGGGGCAATGCTCAACACAGGAGCTACCCCCAGCTCACAGGCCCCAGGCCAGCCAAGGTGGGTGCCAGGACTGATTGTCCTGCTGGTTGCCCTGCAGAGGGAGGTGACCAGTGATGGTGGTGGTGGGTGGGGCCAGCAAGTAGGTGGAACCAGGCTGGCCAAAGTGAGTACCAGCAGGGGTCCCCGATCTCCCTGCTGGTTGCCCCACAGATTGGCCCTGATTGCCGTCCAGGCCTAGGGACCCTACCCATGCACGAATTTTGTGCACTGGGCCTCTAAAACCCTAATATGCAAATAGACTGAACAATGGAACAACTGAACAACCAGTCGCTATGACATGTGCTGACCACCAGTGGGCATGTGCGGAACATGGAGGGCATTGGCCCTGGCAGGATGGTGGAGCAGGTGAGTGGGGGCACCAGACAAGGGAGTCACCAGTCGCTGTACATCATCATTTTTGGTAGTTATAGGGCCTTCATAGAAATTATGAAGATTTTTAAATAACTGAAATGTCCATCAATTAAGAATTGATTCAATATAAAATGCATTTATTAATATTAAAGAGAAGAGTGCAAACAGATCTATGTGCACTGATGTAGAATAATCTCTAAATATTGAGGAAGAATATTATGATCCACATGATTATTA
Source organism: Vespertilio murinus (assembly GCA_963924515.1). Taxonomy (NCBI): domain Eukaryota; kingdom Metazoa; phylum Chordata; class Mammalia; order Chiroptera; family Vespertilionidae; genus Vespertilio; species Vespertilio murinus. Next base: position 100,984,137 of record OZ004708.1, read on the forward strand.
TTATTTTTTGGATAATCTATTGTTTCTAATATTCTTGGTCTCAAATTTTGTTAAGTACTTGTTTTCTGATTCATTTCTAGCAAAAATAAATGGGAGCCTGTCGATGGCTCGGGGAACTGCTGATGTAGATGCCAAATGGGAGAAGAACTGTTGAGTCATTGAGGAGAAAGCTGTCGGGTTCAGATGAAGACAGGAAACACTTACAAAAGCATAAGTCCTCCCTACTGACAAATGTAACCATCAGAGAGTCTGTGACAGTATTGGGGAACCCTTTCATGAGATTTCTGATCTTCAAAGATGTAGTTTTCTTCTGGGATGCTACATTTAATTCTACAACACCCTATGTTGTCCTGGCTGGGTGGCTCAGTTGGCTGGAACATCGTTCTGTACAACAGAAGCTTACAGATTCGATCCCAAGTCAGGGCATGCACGGGAGGCAGCTGGTGATGTTTCTCTCTCACATCCATGTTTCTATTGCCTCCTTACTCTCCCCCCCCCCCCCAATAGGGGGAAGGCCACACAGTAAGAATAGGATCACAGTTGTTTAATGATTGCTCACCTTACTAACTATAGATAACAGGCTTTCTTACAGACCCTGGGAAACTGGAGCATGTGTTGCAAGGGGCTTAAAAAAAAAAAAAGAGATGGGAGAATTGAAGATGGTGGCACAGGTAAATGCCTGCACTTGTCGCCTCCCACAACCACATCAAAATCACAACTAAAATACAGAACAACCATCATCCAGAACCACTGGAAATCTGGCTGAATGGAAGTCCTACCTACAACTAGAGAAGTAAAGAAGAAAGTACATTGAGACTGGTAAGAGGGGCAGAGACACGGGATGGGTTGGCCTGGTACCAACATGTGCCTTTAAAAATTTTTTTTTAATTGATTTTTTACAGAGAGGAAGGGAGAAGGATAGAGAATTAGAAACATTGATGAGAGAGAAACATCCATCAGCTGCCTCCTGCTCCCCACTGGGGATGTGCCTGCAACCAAGGTACATGCTCTTGACTGAAATCGAACCCGGGACCCTTCAGTCTACAGGCTAGCGCTCTATCCACTGAGCAAAACCGTTTTTGGCACATGCGGCTTTTTTTAAATCAGGAGTGCGATTGTCTCTGCATAGGCTGCTCAGAGGAGCAAGGGGTCCCAGCCCCACACCAGACCCCCAGCCCAGGATCCCAGAGCTAGGAAGAGAAGTCCCTATGGGCAGGAAGAACTATGGGCTGTAAAAACCAGGAAGGATTGGGGCTCAGTGACACAGAGGCTGCTGGAGACCCAGCTGTTCCTCTTAAAAGGCCAGCACCATGAACTGAATTTACAAGGTCCCACTTCCTCTGAGCACCACACCAGAGTAAGGCTGCGGGGTGGTGGTGGTGGGGAAACAGGAGGAGGAAGTGGATTGTCTGGCATCAGGGCAGGAATGTGAGGGCAGCTTTCTCGCAGACAGACGCTTGCAGGGATCATTGTTTCTATGCTGGGACCTCCTGGGTTGCAGAGCTAACTGGCAGCCATTTGTTTGCTCCATCCTGGTGACTCCCTAGGACCCTGCCTCATCCAGTTTACAACCCCACCCAAGCTGTGTGCAGTGGCTTTTGCATATGAATGGCCTGTCCTTGCTCAGGATAAAATCTGTCAAACAAGCTGCAGCCGGGTCAGGGAGCCCTCCTAACCCTATCAATAAAAGGCCCAACACCTGGCACCTGCACCAGCCTGCCTTGTGTCACATCTGGGCCTCATCCGGGCACTTCCAAACAGATACAAAGAGGAGGAATCTACAGATCTCTCTGTAGCTCCTGCTGGGTGGCCCCAGGCAGTGGCTGACTTTGTACCTCCCTGGAGACCCAAGAACCAGTGTACCCAGTGGTCAGTGTGAGACTCTTCACACCCATAAGCGCACACGCAGGGGCAGACTCGGTGAGCACCAAAGCCCACTGCTCCATAGGAGTGTCTCCTGCACAGCAGCTCTTCTGCTGCCGTTAGAGATGGTCCTCACAGCCACCTGGCTGGAGGTCAATTCCTCCCAGTGACAGTGGCATGAGGACATGACCGATGTCCCAGAGGAAGCTGCAGTCGCTGTACTTGTCGGCCCTCCATTGTGAGTTGAGTGTTTTTAAAAAGTGACTGGGACGTTTTACTTTTTGTCTTTATAAACTGCCCCAAATCCGCAGGCTGTGGCCCCCTATTACAGTTTGTGAAGTGTGTGACCAAAAGCATTTTCCTGGGTTTGAAGAGAAAGAAATCACTTGTGTCTGAATTTTGAATGACTCTTCTCAGTCCACGAGCCTGGGCCATTCCTATTGTAGTCATGTGCGGTCACGAGGAGCCTCCGGAGGGAGGGCGGTGCCGGGCTGGCTGTTGCCAGGACCCCTCCGCCTCTGCCTGGAGCAGGAGGAGGGCCGCCTGGGGAGTGAGGGACTGCGGTAGGGGGGAGGAGGGGGGGGTAGGATGGAGGAGGGTGGAGGGGGAGGAGGGGGAGAGGAGCGGGCAGCCTGCCTAAGGCTCAGACCCAGGCGAAGAAATCTCCTGCCCCTTGCGTGGTTAGGTAAGACCAACTGACATTTTCTTCAAAAGGAACTTTTTTGAAAAACTTGAAACAACACCGGAGTGAAGGAACTGTGTAACTTTTACAGATTTGCTAGACTTCTGGTTTTCAAAGTCTCCTCAGAGACTGCCGGGGCCGTTGCTCCAACACCGCTCACCCTCCGGGGCATCTCCTCCCTCTGGCTTCACCGTGACCCTCCTCCTCAGGCCGGCGGCTCCTGCTGTTCGGACCTGCTGTTAGGCTCCTCAGGAAGGAAAACGCTCTCCAGCTTCGCTCTTTGGTGGTTCTGCTGCTCTCCTGTCCGAGGGCGTTACCGATGGGTGTTGAGAACCTTCCTCTTGTCACTGACCCAACTGTGCCAGCCCTATTCTTGCCCGTGGGCTGTCTGTTAGGTAGCTCTGAGCTATAACGTTCCAAACCAGCTCCTCTCTCTGCCGCTTTCTTCTGTGCCCCACTGTTTTCTTTTCTTTAAAAAAATATATTTATTGATTTCAGAGAAGAAGGGAGGAGAGAGAAACAGAAACATCAATGATGAGGGAGAATGAGGACATGAAGCCTGCTGCATGTCCCCTACTGGGGATTGAACCCGCAACCCAGGCATGTGCCCTTGGCCAGAATTGAAACCGGGACCCTCAGTCCGCAGCCTGAGCCAAGCCAGACAGGGCTGTGTCCCCATTCTTTTAATTCCAAAGCCAACCTGCATCTACTTCACTCCTTGTGGAAAGCCATGCTCTGGGAACATTATAAAACTCTTGTAAGTTTTTGTGATCTTCAATTACCTAATCATTTCCTAGATATGACACCTAAAACACAAACCAAAGAAAAATTAAAAACTTGGGAGGCAGGCCCAAGATGGTGGTGTAGGAGGATGCTGAGCTCGACCCTCCCAAGAACACACAGAACACATACCTCTATTTAGAGCAATTCCTGCTGAGAGGCAGTGCGGGCCAGTTGAACAGTTTCTATACAACAAGTGAGACGGACCACATACGGCAGGCTGGGCGCCTCACGAGTGCAGGGCTGCTGCGAGGAGTCTCCAGCCATCCCTCCCGGCCTAGCTCCAGCAGGAGAGTGCGTGCACAGGGCCCCTCAGCTGGGGACTGGTCCAGTGCCCATGGCAGGATGCAATGTGGGTGTCCGCTGGACTGCACACACATGTGGGGCTCCCCAGCCCGGAGTGCAACCTAGCACAACACTGTGGTACCTCACACTGGCTGTCCCGTGGAGAAAGTGCAGAACAAGTAGGGCGTGTGATGGCAACAGACAATTAAAGCAATGGGGCACGCCACATGCACACGGGGCAGCCGGCCTGGATCAGAGGAGCGAGGAAGCACACACCAGGCTGCCCAACCCAGAACCCACTCATTCTGGCACGCAGCACACCAGGTACCCACATGCACCCACCCGGCTAGGAACAGCCTACCCAAGCCATCTGGCACACAGTCTATATAGAGACCACACTGGCAAGATTGGGAGAGAGAGCTATTTCATCATACTCTTAGGAACAAACACAGAAAGTCAAATGAAAAATGGGAGACAGAAGAACATTCCTCAAATGAATAAACAAAAATAACTGGAGAAAAACACTAATGAAACAGAGATAAGTATTATGCCCGATAAAGAGCTCAACTTCAACAAAGAGGTAGAAAATATAATAAAGAGCCAATCATAGATGAAAAAGACAGTAACTGAAATGAAGAACATATTAAAAGGAATTAGAAAAGGGGCAGAAAGTACAGTTGAAGAAATAATGGCTGAAAACTTTCCTAATTTGGGCAGAAAACAGACATCCAGGTTAAAGAAGCACAGAGAGTTCCAAACAAGATGAACCCAAAGAGGCTCACATGAAGACATTCTGTAATTAAAATGGCAAAAGTTAAAGATAAAAAAAACAATTTTGAAGGCAGCAAGAAGGAAACAAGTCCCATACAAGTGAAACCCCATAAGGCTATTATCAGCTGACTTCTGAGCAGCAACTGTGCAGGCCACAGGGATGACAGGAAATATTTAAAGTGCTGAAAGAAAGGAACCTACAATCTAGAATACTCTATCTGGCAAGGTTATCACTCAGAACTGAAGAATAAAAGAGTTTCCCAGATAAGCAAAAACTAATGAAATGCATCACAATTAAACTGGCTTTCCAAGAAATGTTAAACAATCTTTTTTATGCAGAAAAGTAAAGGCCATAACCAGAAATAAGATATAAAAAAAAATCCCAATGGTAAAGGCAAATATATTACAAACACAGTAAATCAACCACTTAAAAACAAAACAAGGTTAAAAGACAAAAGTAGCAACATTAACTATAACTAAATAGTCAAGGGATACACAAAACAAAAAGATATAGAACATGTATCAGCTTAAAATAGACTGCTATATATATCTATAACTATATATATAGATGAATATGTATGAACCTCATGGTAACCACAAACAAAAAACTTACAAAAAATATAGATGAACCAAAAAAAACCCCAAAAAACAAAAAAAACAACAACCACTAAATCAAAAGGAATTAAGAGAAGAAACAGAGAACAGAAACAGCCCCCCCCCGAAAAAAAAGTAACAAAATAAGTACATACCTATCAATTATTACTAATTTTTAAAATAGATTTTTCAGAGAGGAAGGGAGGGAGGGAGGGAGGGAAGGAAGGAGAGAGGGAGAGAGGGAGAGAGAGAGAGAGAGAGAGAGGGAGAGAGAGAAAGAGAGAGAAAGAGAGAGAAAGAAACATTAGTGGTGAGAGTTATCAATCAGTTGCCTCCTGCATGCCCCCTACTGGGAATTGAGCTGGCAACTCTGGCATGTGCCCTGACCAGAAATAGAACAGTGACATCATAGTTCATAGTTCGACTCTCAACCACTGAGCCACAATGGCCTGGCTCAATTATTGCTTTAAATGTAAATGGAATAAATGCTCCATTCAAAAGACTGAATGGATAAATGAACAAGACTCCTCTAAGAGATTCACTTTAGATAAAAAAACACTTAGACTAGTGCAGGGGTAGAAAAAGATAGTCCATGCACAAAGAAATAAAAGTAAGCTGGGATAGCAGTACACATATCAGGCAAAACAGACTTCAAACCAAAGAATGTAAAAAGAGCCTGGCTGGCATGGCTCAGTGGTTGAGCATCGACCTATAAACCAGGAGGTCATGGTTTGATTCCCGGTCAGGGCACATGCCCAGGTTGCGGGCTTGATCCCCAGTCATGAGACGTGCAGGAGGCAGCAGATCCATGTTTCTCTCTTATCACTGATGTTTCTATTTCTCTCTCCCTCTCTCTTCTTTGAAATCAATAAAAATATATTAAAAAGAAAGACAAAAGAATATTACATAATTATAAAGGAGTTAACCCCAAAAGAGGATATAACAATTATAAATATATATACAATCCCACATAGGTGCAAGTATTAATGGACATAAAAGCAGAAATTAACAGTAATACAATAGTTGGAGAATTTGATATTCCACATACATCAATGGATAGATCATCCACACAACAAATGAATGAGGAGATACCCATTTGACTAGATGGACTTAATAGATATTCAAGGAACATTTCATCCCCAACTGCAGATTACACATTTTTCTCAAATGCACACAGAACATTTTCTAGGATAGATCACATATTAGGTCACAAAATAAGCCTCAACTTTAATAAAATTAAAATTATATCAAGCATATTTTCTGACCACCATGGCACAAATAAACTACAGGAAGAAAACTGGAAAAAAACCCACATATGTGAAGATTAAACAACATGATACTAAACAACCAATGGATCAAAAAAGGAAATCAGCCTTTTTGATCCATTGGTTCAGTGGAAAAAAAAAAAAAAAGATTTCACTCAGTGGTTAGAGTGTTGGTCTGAGGACCAAAGGGACACGTGTTTGATGCTGGTCAAGGACATGTACCTCAGCTGCATGCTCAATCCTGCAGGAGGCAATCAATCAAAGGATGTGTCTCTTTCACATGGATGTTTTTCTCTCTCTTCCTCCCACCCTCCCTCCTCCTCCCTTCTATTCTCTCTAAAAATCAATGGAAAAAAATGTCCTAGGGTGAGAATTAATAACAAACAATAAAAAAAATAGCCCCTAAAACTTCCTTGAGACAAATGAAAACACAACTTCCCAAAATTTATGGGAAGTTCATACATTTCTAACAACATACAACCTTTGAAGACTAAATCAGAAACAAACAGAAAATCTGAACACACCAAATACTAGCAATGAACTTGAAACAATAAGAACTACCAAAAATAAAAGCCAGCACCTGTTGGCTTCACAGGTGAATTCCACCAAAAATTTAAAGAAGAATCAATACCTATCCTTCTCAAACTATTAAAAAAATTGATAAGGCAGGCTTCTATACTCCTTCTACAAGAACAGCACTAACCTGATACCAAAACCAGGTAAAAAAAGAGAATTACAGGCCAATATCTCTGATGAACATAGATGTAAAAATTCTCAACAAAATACTAGCAAACCCAACTCAACATACATTAAAAAGCCTATACACCATGATCAAGTGGGATTTATACTGGGAATGCAAGGGCAGTTCAATATCCACAAAACAATTAATGTGATACATCACATCAACAAAACCAAATGATAAAAATCATATGAAAAAGTATTTAACAAAATTTAACATTCATCTCTGAGAAAAGTTCTAAAGAAAATGGGTATAGAAGGAACTTACCTAAAACTATAAGGGCCAATCTCACAACTAACATACTCAGTGGTGAAAACTGAAAGCTTTTCCTCTAAGATCGGGAACAAGACAAAGATGCCAACTCTTACTACTCTTATTCAGTACAGTATTGTAAGTGCTAGCCTCAGCAATCAGACAAGACAAGAAAAAGAAAGCCATCTAAAATGGAAAGGAAGAAGTAAAACTGTCATTATTCGCAGATGACATGAGACTATGTATAGAAACCCTAAAGAATCCACCAAAAAATTAACAGAAGAAATGAATTCAGTAAAGTATCAGGATACAAAACTAATATACAGAAATATGTCACACTAATAATGAGTGATCATCAGAAGAAATTACAAAAACAACTTCATCATTTACAATTGAATAAAATAATAGGAATAAATTTAATGAAGGAGGTGAAAGACCTGTACTCTGAAACCTGTAAATGCTAAAGAGAGAAAATAAAGAGGACACTAATAAATGGAAAAATATACGGTGCTCATGGACTGTAAGGATTAATATTGTTTAAATGACCACCTGGCAGGCTACAGATTCAATGTAATCCCTTCAAAATACCAATGGCATTTTAAGTTAACAGAAGTATAACAAATAATCCTAAAATGTAGAAGGAATCACAAAAGATCACAAATAGCTAAGCAATCCTGAGAAAGTAGGACAAAGTTGGAGGTATCAGGCTCCCTGATTTCAAACTACTACAAAGCTATAATCATCAAAATAGTATGCCCATGGCACAAAAACAGAGCCCAGAAATAAACGCTTGCTTATAGGATCGATTAACTGAAGACAAAGGAGGTGAGAACAGACCACGGAGAAATGACGGTCTCTTCAATTAGTGGTGCTGGGGAAACTGTGCAGACATGTGCAAGGAAATAAAATAATATTGGACCACTGTCTAGTATCATATACAAAAATAAATTCTAAATGAATTAAAAGACTTAAACGTAAAACTTGAAACCATAAAACTCCTAGAAGTAAACAGGTAGTAAACTATTTGACATTGATATTAGAATTATCTTTATGGATATGTCCCCTTGAGCAAGGGAAATAAAAGCAAACATAAATAAATGGGACTTTATCAAATTAAAAAGTTCCTGTACAGTAAAGGAAACCATCAACAAAACAAAAGGACAACCTACTCAATGGGAATATATTTGCCAATGATATATCTGCTAAGGGGTCAATATCCAAAATATGTAAGGAACTCATACAACTTACCACTAAAACAAACAATCTAAGCAAAAAATGGGCGGAGTTCCTGAATAGACATTTCTCTAAAGAAAGCATACATCTGGCTGATAGATAAGCAAAAAGATGCTCAACATCATTAACCATCAAGGAAATGCAAATCAAAACCACAATGAGGAATCACCTCACACTGTTACAATGGCTACCATCAATAAATCAACAAACAACAAGCACTGGTGAGGATGTGGAGAAAAGGGAACCCTCATGCCTGGTGGGACTGCAAAATGGTGCAGCTACGAGGGGAAATAGTATGACAATTCCTCACAAAACTAAAAATAGAACAACCATATGACCCAGCAACCCACTTCTGGATATTTATCTGAAGAAAACAAAAATACTAATTTGAAAAAAACATGCACCACTATGTTCACTGCAGAATTATTTACAATAGCCAAGATACGGAAGCAACCAGGTGTTCACTGATAGATGAATGAAGAGGATATGATATATATATCATATATCACACACACACACACACACACACACACACACACACACACACACAATGGAATATTAGTCAGCAATTAAAGAATGAAATTTTGCTATTTGAGACAACATAGATGGGTCTAGTAGGTATTATGTGAAATGAAGTAAGACAGAGAAAGACAAATACCGCATTTCACTGATAAGTGGGATTTTTTTTTAAAAAGCAGAACAAACAAAACAAAAACAGATTCAGAAACAAAGAATAAACTTATGGTTGTCAGAGGGGAAGGGTGAAAAAGGTGAAGGGGAATATAGTCAACAATGGTGATAAGTTAGCATGGTGACAGATAGTTACTACACTTAGTGTGATGAGCAGTGTAAGGCATATAAATGTCAAATAACTATATTATACACCTGAAACTAATAGAATACATATAGTTAACTATCTATGTACTAGAGGCACGGTGCACAAATTTGTGCACATTGAAAGTAAATTAATTAGAAGAAATATTTTAGTATCGCTATTCTCCCTTTCTCTATAATAGAAGTGTCAATCAAATTCATGATAAACAATGACAGATGGAAACACACCTGTGATTGGTACCAGCGAGAGCTTTATATATATTGCACATACGAAAGTCAACTTAGCCTTTTATAGATATAGAATAAAAACTTGCTTAATTAGACCCGCTTTCTGATGTAGCTAAACTTTTTCCAGCCCAATGAAGCACCCTAACTTCTCTTTCAGGTAATTGTCAGCAACATGGCAGTAAATATCAACATGAAGCAGATTATTATTGTAGACCACGCAAGGAGAACAAAGGATAAATAAAAATATATCTATCTATCTATATATATATAGAAATTCATGCACAGGTAGAGTCCCTAGGCCTGGCCAGCGATCAGGGCTGATCTGTGGGGTGACTGATGGGATGGTTGAGGGGCTCCCACTGGCACCTGCCATGGCTAGCCTAGAGCTGCCTGCTTGCTGGCCTCACCCCCCCCATCCACCTGTCAGGGCCTGTGGACTGGGGGCAGCTCATGTGTTGAGCGTCTGCCCCCTGGTGGTCAGTGCGCATCATAGCGACTGGTTGTGCTGCCATTCAGTCGATTTGCATATTGGGCTTTTATTAATAGGATTAAAAGGCCACATACTGTGTAATTGTATTTATAGAAAATGTCCACGGAAGGTAAATCTATAGAGACAGAGAATGAATTAGTGAGAGGTTACTGTTAATGGGTACAGGACTTTATTTTTGAGTGATGAAAATGCTACACAGTTAGACAGTTGTGATGGTTGTACAACCTTCTGAGTATACTAAAAACCCCTGAAATGACTTACCCTTTAAAATGGTGAATTTTATGATATGTGAATTATAGCTCAAAAAAAAAAAAAAAGAAAAATAAAAGAAAAAAATATTCAACCCAGCCTACCAATTTGAGCATGACTATTGAAGGAACCTACTACCAATGGGAATATGTTTGCATCCTCAGATATGCTGAGGTGGAAGGCTGAGAACTCAGTGCTCAAAATGCCACACATACGACCCCAGCCGGTGTGGCTCAGTGGTAGAGCGTTGGCCTGTGCACTGAAGGGTCACCGGTTGGGGCGTGTGTGGGAGGTAGCCACATCGTATCTCTCTCACATTGATGTTTCTCTCTCTCCCCTCCCTCCCTTCCACTCTCTGCAAAAATATCAATGGAAAAAATATACTCGGGTGAGACACAGACTGATAATTCTTCAAACTCATATGATTCAATATAACAAAATATTTCAACATTTTCTTCATCAATAAAGCAAAAATATTCCAATTATATATGTAAAATTGCTTTCATCCAACTTTTTAGAATTTGCTATATTTCAAAGGATGCTGTAAAAACTAGGCTTAAAAGTCACAGACTTATTAATCAGCGCGAATTTTGGAGATTTTTTTCTTACACTTAATCCTTCATCGTGCAAGTATTTATTGAGCACCTACTACGTGCAAAGCACTCTACTAGGTAGGTGGATAGTGGCAGGCGATGCACTGTCGTGTCCCTGCCCTGGAGCTGCCGCTGTGGCTGGAGGGGTATCAACCACAAACAAGGGAACAAGATGTGATCAGAGAGTGCATGGTGACCTTGAAGAGCCCGGAGGGCGTCACCACACCCAGGGGCCAGGCGGGGGTCCCATCTGGGCACAGAGGAGCCAACATGAAAATGCAAACAGAGAGAGGGCACGGCTCCCCTAGGGGGAGTCACGAACATGCTCTGTCTCTGAAGCGGAAATCTGGGCATGTGATCCCCAATCTGCCCTCCAAACACAAGTGGGCGATTAACACGCAACAGCACAGCCTTTCATCTTATTATTTATTTATTTTAATACAAAGCTTTGGCATTAGCAATTTATGAAAAAATAAAATGTACTAAAAATAAATGCTTGTGTGGCATGATTGGTAAATGATGCACAAAAATAGGTTCTTTTTCCCCTTCGAGGCAATCAGTCAGAAAGCAGTCTGTTTCTTCTTTAAAACCATTCTACCCTAGGGAACAAAAGGAAAAGAGACAGGTCAAGCATCAGGCGCAGGGTAGTTGTCAAGTTTAAAAATAACAGAGAAAAGGGATCCTAACTGACGGTGGCTTGGCCCCCGCCATTTCCCAAGCCCACCGGGAAGCCAGTGAACCATCAGTGTTTCCCTGAACTCAGCAGCTTCAGACGCACGGTCACCTTGGAGTGTTAGGTTCCCAAAGACGTGCGGGGGACAGTGCAGGCTGACAGCTTCTTGTTTAAAAGGCGGGGGCAATTCCACAACTGGACGTTTCCTGGTTTGCACTCACGCTCAAACTGAGGGTTCTGCAATCTGTCTCTGTAGTTCTTAAAACATGCTCCTCCTTTTTCCTCAGACAAGAATGCCATTATTTATTCTGAAATAATGTTTAAAGAGCACAGACGCCCAGGGATGTATGGCTTTTACGGGGAATGCTCAGAGAAGGGGTGTGTGTGCCTACATCAGGTGTCTGAGGGCCTCCAGTCCTTTGCTGCTTCTCACTGCCCTCGGCGGGGCTCCCTCCTGACCCTGGGGTCCGGTTCACCTCCAGCTCCCACATCAGGTCCCCAGTTCTGTCCTCTCTTCTCTTTGCTGAGCTCCAGGTCCGTACTTCGTTACCATACAATTTGCTAACATTCCTTGATTTCAACTCCTCCCTTATCACCCTGACTTCCTCATTCAACTTTGCATTTTTGCCTCACTGATCTTCCTGCCTCCAGTCTACCACGCTGGAGCAATTTCTCAGCTGCCAGGAGTTACTTTTTACTGAAAAGCCTTACACATTACCCACCGTTTACAAGAATAATGTTCAAATTCTAGAGTCTGGCTCATTCTAGAGTCCTCCCAGGGGTTGTCAGGAGCACGTTCTATCTCTGCCACTTACAGTAGACACATCAAACTCACAACTCCCTCAACTGCTTTGCTTTCTCCTCACTTTGTGGCCAGTCATGCCCAGCCTGGTTCTGTCACTCCCTCCAGGAAGCCCCCTCAGATCTCTGGGAAAGTGGAGGCACCTCACCTGGGAGACACTGAGCTACCGAGCTCATTCCCAGTGGCAGTGCTCGGCTCAGGCCAGCGCTGCTGGGCGCTGAGTGGCACCGCCGGCCCCGGGGCCCCTGCACGCCCGGCCAGCACGCAGAGCATTGGCATTTGAACAGTGAAACACCATTCACAGCAGCTTCCCTAGCGCTGGGCTCTAGTGCACATGTAAGATGCCTTGTTTTGATCACATTTCCTCGGAGAAGCTGGATATCAGATAGGAGGACTTTGAATGGGTGAATCAAAAATTTTAAACTTACTTATTATAAACTAATGCAGCCATAACATTAAAGGTACTTCTGGAAAAAAAAAGTCCACTGCCAATGACAGTACAGAAGTCCAATCAAAGGTCCCTCTCCTTTTAGTCCTCTTTTTGCCGTAATGTTTTTTGAAAACCAAATTCATCATCTTCACCCATACCGCTGGAGCCTTAAATGGCTCCCTGGAGCAGCCAGAGACATGCGGTGAGGGGACTGACCAGAAACACTGGTTTTAATGCTGCGCTCTGCTTCCGATGGCATTTCTTGGGCCGCTTAGGCCGTATAGGCCTTAGGTTACTCCTCTGTATGTATCTCAGGCTCAGAGAGACTAAAGGAAAGTAAATACTCAGATGAAGAAGAGGGTTCTTTAACCAGCTCGGGCAAGTTCAAATCTTTGCTGGCATTGCTCCAAGAAAGGCGCTCAGAACAATAAACAAAGGTGGGTGCTGGTGTGAGCAAAAAGTTGAGACCTAAAAATTCAAAGTTCTCAAGATCAGTGCTTTTCAAACTTATTAATGGATTATAAGTCAATGTATGAGCTCACGACTAGCATTGACAACAAAGTGCTGAACTGGTCCGAGAGCACTGCGCGAGTGAGGAAACGCCGGTGAGGTTCCTGCTCCCGCGCACACAGGGGAGTCCTGGGTACAGCGAGAGTGGATCTCACAGCGGGAGGTGGTCCTCTGGCTCCCGCCACCCCGGGGAAGGGCCCATTTGGGGCTCTCAGCTCAGGAGGGACTCTCAGAACTGGAAGAAATCTGAGACTTCCGCCTGATGCAGGACCGGTCTCTGAATAGCTCCAGCTTTGCAGCTTTTATCTGATAAGCAGGTCCTGGCGAGCTCACGAGCCTTCAAGACAAGCCATGTCACAGGGCCAATTCTGAAGGACAGAAGTTCTTTCTTATGTCAAGTGGAAGTCCACCTCCCTGTGATGTCTCCAGAAGGTGTCACAGTAAGTGCCGCACCGGGGCTGTTGGGAGTGCTGACGGGCCGGGCGGGAGTAACAGCCCAGGACAGGAGTAAGGAAGGTCTTGGTCGGGGCTGTTCTCATCGTTAGGAGTCCTTCCAACACCTGGAGATCCCTATCATCTCACCCAGGTTCCTCTTTTTCTAAGCTAAGCTTTCCCAAGACATCAAATCTAGAATCTTCAGACCCTTTTATATTGAGATATGTCCTGTTCCTCTTAAAGTCTGAGCAGAACAATTCGGAAATGTTGAGTGGAGAGTAAATCAGAGACATCGATTCCTTTGATCTGGTCTAGACGCTTCTTCCATGGCTCCTCAGAGGACAGCTCAGGGGGTACTGGAGACAGCTCAGGCCACTTGCCTGCTGCAGAGCCGGTAGGTGGCGGGGTCTGGGGCAGAGCCATAGGGTTTGACATTTGTCCCTTCATCACGCTAACCACAGCCAACTTATTCCTCTTGCCGAGGCTGTTTCAATCTCAAAAGTTTGGGTTACACTCCTCTGCAACTTTTAGGACATGATTTCCATGAATCCAAATCTAGGAACTGAGAATGGGCTGTAGAGACCATCTAACTCATCCTTCACTCAACTCAAACTCTCTCCTACATCACCCACAGATTTTACTTATAACTTGCTTTAAAAAACAAAACAATATTTACTTTTCCTTTGTTGAGAGAAAATCAGCTTGATACAAATATAAACCTGTAAATGCTAGGCTTTACCAAGGTCCCTTGAATAATGAAGTAGAGGAAAAAGTCTTCTTGGAAATGGAACTTCAATAACCTTGCTTACTTAGGTACTAGGAAACAGAGGCGTGAAACTCAAATACATAAAAATGCATTTACCTGGTTTACTTGCTTCTTTGACTACTATCTTGTTTATATTGCAAAATCTCAAAATTCACTAGATTTGCAATGCTAAAAAAATTAAAAAACACAATTGGTGACGGTTGAGTACCTGGAATATTTCATGACAATAGGAGTGACCGCAGGTACATGGACTTTTGATTGACTTTTGATTAAGCCAATAGCGTTGAGCCCTGGGTAACCGTGCAGAGGTGGTGAGGGAGATGACACTGCGTCCACCCCCAGGGGCAGCAATCCTGCCCTGGGGGTGGAAGCCGAGGCCCGCCAGGTGGTGCCACAGGCCCGCCCTTTCATCTGGACAGTGCGGCTTCATCTTGCTCACAGATTTTCCCAAGTGACTTGGCTGGGTCTAGGTCTGGCTTAAATCACAACACAAGTTCAGTGTAACACTGTCAGAAGAGTAAACTGTAATAGAAGTTTATCTTACAAATGATTGAGGTTACCTAGAAAATTAAAAGTGAACTATTAAGTTTCAAAGGCATTCTCATTTTGGTTGTAAGTTTTTGGTAAAGGCAAAAGGGAAGTAAGATAGATTGTAAAAAATTCATTAATGAAGAATACTTACAAATTTATTTGCTAAAATAAACTTTTCTCTGGAATTAAAAATTTTCATCAACATTTTGGGGAAAAAGACATTGAGTGATTATTATCTCCTACAATTAAAAAGGCTTTTAAAAATTAAGTAATTCATGCTATAAAAAATCAACACATAAAAGCACAATAGGAGGGAAAAACACCGTAAGTCGACTAAATTAAGATTCACCATTAATATTCTGGTGACCATCTTTCATACATCTCCCCACACTCTCTCACATTCTCTCAATTTCTCTCTTTAAATGGGATCATGAAAATCATCTTTCAGGATGGTTTTGATTGAAGGCGCAGAAATAATATTCAAACGAATAACTGCAGGATCAAGGCCAATGGGAGAAAGGTGGGACTAAGACATGGATCTAGGATCTATGACTTAGTCTAAGTCATGCAGGCATTTACGCATGGAATGGAAATATGATGTCTCAGGTACTTTGATGTCTAACAGGTAACATGTCCATTGAGCATTCTCTAAAGTATCTGATGTAAGAACTGAGCATCTGCTGATTCTGAGGGGCTGTAAGGTGACCATTAAGTTACTTTAAAATTTTCTAAAAATGCTCACAGTGACACTATTTGCTGTGACTAGTTTTTACTCATTTGTGAAATTACCTAGTCCAGTGGTCAGCAAACCGCGACTCGAGAGCCACATGCAGCTCTTTGGCCCCTTGAGTGTTCTAACGCCACTTCTTCAAAATAGACTCCCTCAGGCCGAAAACCGACTTCTACGCATGGGCCACGAAGTTTCAGTCGCACTATACGTGCGTGCCTGCACATGGTATTTTGTAGAAAAGCCACATTCAAGGGGCTAAAGAGCCGCATGTGGCTCGTGAGCTGCGGTTTGCTGACCACTGATCTAGTCTGATGGGCTAGCACTGCAGGAAGCAAAAGAGGTGACTGCAGGCGAAACGAGTATTTCCCTCCAAACTGTGGTTTGAATCACAGTCACTCACAGAGCTCTGATGACTCTGTAATCTACTTCATGAAAGAAAATGATAAAGGCAGACGGCGATCTCACTCACAGAACTTAAGAAATCTCAGCGGAGCTGGTGGGCTAACATTTATTGAGCACTTATTCTGTACCAGGCACTGTGCTGAACACTTCAGGTGCCAATTCTCACAATGACCTGTGATGTTCTCCTACCGTTACCCTTGTTTTAGGAAGGACTGGAATGAGCTTCAGATAAACATAACTTCTCAGCTCAGGGAATCATGTTCAGGTATGTCGCCTCCAGAACGTACGCAGTTAACACTGTGCTGTGCTGAAGTAAAACTGCCCCAGCTGGGCCAACAGAAACAGCCAGCTGGTGACCTGTGGCTGAAGCTGAAGGATTTGAAGAATGCCTACTGTGTATGACACCCCCACACGCCATCCTTCAGGAATGCCAAGGGCACTTCCTACAAGCATCTAGCCAGCAGATCAGGTGAGAGGTAACAAAATCATGTCACTGAATTGGGGGTTACTTATCCATAGCTTCCATGGCCGAACAACGAGCATTTAACTGAATCCCTTACATGAGCTTGGCTGGCTATGAGATGGCAGACATACTGAACGTGAGCAGCACATGAACACCGGTACCGTTAGGTTCAGACTAGCGGCCAATGCACGAGACGCGTGAAGGGGCTTGGCCCTCGCAGCCGCGGCGGCTTGCCTCAGCCCTCGCAGCCCAGGTTTGGTCTGGAAGGGCTGGAAGGTGGTTCAGCTGTCTGGACCAACTAGCATATTATGCTTTTATTATTATAGATTTGGGCAGTGTCCCAGGGGTGTTCCCGTCTTGAATTAGTTTGCCTGAATACTGGTAAATGATTGAATATTACCCTACAGTAAATGCCCAAATAAAACCAAAACCAAACCAAAACAGTTTTCTATATCTTACCCCTATGGAAAGCTAACCTTGGAAAATCACTGGGTCAAAATGGACTGGAACAGCCATCTAACCCAATGTTCTATCCTCTGACAAACCTCTCCCGACGGCAGCCTTGACAAGTGATACCCAGCTTCCTAGTCCTGGGCACTCCCCACAGCGAACCACCTCACTGGTAAGTAGCTTCCGACAGACACTCTTCCTCTTGCCTTCCTGTAACCTGCTCTGTGGTCCTCATTTTGCCTATGGATACACAGTTTATAGTATTTCCTCCTCCCTTTACTCCTGACAGTTTTCCAAATTGCATTTCTGCCTTGTTCGTGCAGGCTAAACATCCATGTCCCTGTTCCTTGACTGCTGGCCAGGGTGCTGGTGTGCCACCCAGAGCCCCGTGTGTGAGACTCTAGTAATGCCCGACAGGGACGTGGCCTTCAGAGGGGGCTGTTCCCGTCAGTGATCAGGACGCAGCGTCTTCACCCTTCAGCTGTACTGGTTCTCTCGGCACCAGCATCACACTGCTGACTTACTCTAAACCTCTGGCTAATGAGAAGCCCTGGATCTTTTCTCAAGTGAGCTGTGGTGGCTGAGCGAGGGGAACTCCCAACCTGAGGGGCTGTTCCTGAGAGAAATGGTTCTGTGAGGAGCGATCCCATCAGAATCAGTATGAAACTGGTGAAAGCCAATTCTTACCACCTTACTGAAATTCCTCTACCTATGTTCCTGGAATCTGGCACATGCAACCCAAAAAACAATTTGTTACTTACTCATTAGCATTCAAGCTAGCTGTGGCTCTGATGATCATGTAGCAGAGTGTGAGGGCACTGAGGAGGCCAAAACTGGCAATAATAAACCATTCTTCTGTTGACAAAGGAAAGGGAGGAAATCACTCAGGGGAGAAGGCTTAAGTCAAATCCATGTCAACATTCCCCTCAAAAGCAACGGCGCAGACGTCACGGAGGTGTGAGCCCAGACCGGCTCAAGGAAGTGAAGCAGGAGGAGGGCTGCCAGAGAGCTAACGGGAGAGGTTAGTGGAGGAGTGGAGAAAGCTGCAGGGAGGGAGGAGAGCACGGCTCACACGTTTCTTCCGGTCCAGGTTCCGCGGTCTGTGAGGAGCGTGGCCATCAACAACCGGGTAGGGAAATATGTGGATAAGACTGCACATGGATGTAGCGTTCTTTACTTGTTAAATGAAGTGATAGTAAAGTGGACTAGCCACACAGGAGACCTTTCTTCTTCACCTGTCACTTCTGCCCGGCCATGCCATTCATTCTTGGAGGATGGCTCAGAAATATGGCGCGGTGGCTCCCGGGTCCTGTGGGCAGTCTGCAGGCTGGCCTTCCACAGCATTCGCTTCTACCGTCTTTCCTCTTACGCGTGAGTCACTCCGAGTCTTTACGTAAAAGGCACAGGGTCTCCTGAGGACTGCCCTTAACCCCCAGCACTGGACGTAGCACCAGCTGGTCTGGCTCTGCCAAGCTTTAGGAGGAAGGTAGGTGATTCACAAGATACGTGGCCCATCACAGAGTTGAAAGCCTCTAGCACACAGAACCCTAAGGATTTTTATCTAGTCTCACTCTAGGTCCAGGAAGTCAGTTTATATTTTCCTTGACGTTTCAAAGTCTGTATTGCAACTTTCCAAATATGGTATTTACTGAGAATCATGAAAATAACCTGAGAACCAATCTGACGTCCTAAAAGACTGAACTCTCAAATGTTTTCTGGAGTATACACTGACTAGGGCTGGCTTAACCAAGTATCACACAGTAAAACTCCTACATATCTGCATTAAGGCAGAGAGAAGAGATTCCTGCTTGAAATGACAGCTGTTTATAAGCAAAAGCTGTGTGCAACTTGGGTGTTCTCAATCTGGTTTTCATGAATCTTGCAACTTTGCAAAACAGTGTGTGCCTAGGAATTTTTCTAGAAAAAGGTGATTCTACTTTCACTGAATTTTAAAAGTGGTGATCTTTAATTCTCTGCCCAAGTTGGTTTAGATTATCAAAAGACTTGGCAAAGTCATTCTTTTAAAATAACAATTCAGCCACTGCTCCTTGGATTATAGATTTCTCATTAGAGTGAATTTATGAGGTTTTTAAGTAAAAATAAACATTCAAGAACCCATACAAAATGCACTATTTTACACGCATATATTTTAAGTTAGGAAAAATGTTTGCTGGCATTTAAAAAAAATTAAGAGATGATTGGTCATCAGTATCAAGAAGCTTAACATAGAATTTTGATTTTTTTCCTACTCAGAGACTTTCATACAAGGAAACGAGACTAAATTTTAGAACTTCAAAGTCCATGCTTTTGACTTCTGAGTGTACCATCCACATATGCGTGGACTTTCAGTGACAAAAACTAGTAATCAAAAGGAAAAAAAACACCTATATCATAACAATGCCGGAGGGCTCAGGGGTGTGCTAGCAAAGGTCCACTGCAGCTGGGGCCTGTCACCCTGACCACCAGGTGTATTTAGCACAGTGCCTTGCACACAGTGGGCGCTGTCTGAATGCACTGTCGTTACTATGGTGCTGCAGAGCTCCGAGGGCAAATAGAGGCAACTGTGGCGTAATTTAACCACATGAATTTTATTTATTAACGTGCATAAATTCTTCTCACGGTGATTAATTTGATGAGTGAAGTAGTATCTTTTATCATCAAAAGAGAAAATTGTGAAAGGACATTTCTACACAAAATATAATGGAATAATCAGTAGTTAATGTTGTAGTAGGTGCTCAATAAATGTTGATCAATGAAGGGCCTACAAAAACTCATGAATAAACAAACAACTTCCATTTAGACAAATGATGGATAAAACCTAGAAAATAATTTTTGAATAATTTCTGGTTGCTGATAAACATATATACATTAATTGAACAGTCCACACGAGTCTTCCTATGTGAAGGGAAAAATATTTCTTAACAGCTTTACTACTGCACTGACTCTGAGTTAAGTGGAGTCTTATTAGGTTTAGGGCTTGAAGCTAGAGGCAAGCAATGGCACATTCTGGAAAAGGCAGCACCAGAGTGGTGATGAGATGAGGTGACGAGTTGTTAGATGACAATAACAAGGAAAGAACAGGACTGAAGAAAACAGCCGACTGGCCACAGGTGAATGTCCACAAGGCCACATGCACGCCCACCAGCCACTCACACGGACTTAGTCTGGCCATCGAAACGCTGGGTTGCTTCTCTTTTGTCAATGGTTGGGCAAAGATGATATTCACAACTCGCCCAAGAGCACTCAAGGCAGACTCCCGTTTGGCTTTTCTCCCGCCTCGTGTACATTTAGACCCAAGAGGTGAGTGCCAAGAGACCGAACTCCATACAAAGTGCAAAACACGGTGAGCAGCAACAGGCCACCTCAGCTAACCCTGAGGTGTGAGTTTTTAGGTTCAGATTCTGGGTTAGCTTCCCAGGGGGCTGTGCACTCTGGGAACTAGAGCCTGGTGCTCAGCCACACCCTCCCCACGGCCCTGCAGGGCCTTGTGAAATGCCTGTCTGTAGCACATCACTTCAAAACATGTTTATAAACAGCACCGAGACAAACCTCTCAACAACTGCTGGTGAGGGCAGCTAGGCATCTAATCCCACACAATTACATGAGATCTCTTCTATAAAGCAAGTTTCTTCAACAGCTGTTTTAACAGAAGTGCCATCGGTTACAGACTAAGTCACTGTCCTGTGACTAACTCAGTCTCCTCCGAACTGTCCACACACCAAACAGCAGCAGCAAACCTGCTGTTGGCTGGGCACAGGGCCCACTTACTTGTTACTGCAATGTTGATCTCTCCCGTCCTCGGAGTGAGCTCCCCGTCCTGAGGAAGAGGCGAGATCCCCGACGTCCGAAGCGGCTCGAGGCCGAGGGAGCTGTCGTTGGCCAGGTCAGCGAGGGCTGATCTCCGGTTAACTGCCTGGGTCCTGGTGAGTCTTTCCATATCGAGCACTACGTTATCAGTGCAGGGCAAATTTGGCTGCAAAATAGTTCCAAATTAAAGGTACTTGTAAGAATGACAATTTCTAAAGGTTTGACACTGTGTTGAAATGACTTCAAGTTTTTCCCACACAATTTCCTCTAATTTTTCTCCCCATATACCTTTTCCACTCTCACCCAAGAGGTTTTCTTTAAAAGAAAAAGGTAAAAAAAGAAAAAAGAACTAGGTAATTTCCTCCCAAAAAGGGTACGAAGGAAAACCAAAATCCATTGCAGAACTGAGAAAATTGGATTACGTCATGTTTATAAAGAAACGAAAACCTTGTGGATGCAGATCAGAGGCAGAGCACATCTCTGCATATAAAAGCCTACGTCACTGTTACGACCAAATGCCTGGACAGGTCTACCAGTCACTACAACATGCACTGACCACCAGGGGCAGATGCTCAATGCAGGAGCTGCCCCCTGGTGGTCAGTGCACTCCTATAACCAAGGTCCTGCGGCCGGCCAACGGCCCTCAGTGCCCGCCCCATGCATGAATGAGTGTACCAGGCCTCTGGTCTTAGTATAGAGCTGACCAATGGTCAAAGGTGTGACTTTGGCTCAATGCTCAAGGACAGCAGATAACATGCTAGTAACTTCTCTGTAATGCCCCATTTATCTAGTCGTCAATTTCAAAATATCTTCCTTCTTTAAACATAAGTAAAGCTTAAAACCAAGAGCAGATAATGCTGAAAAGACTTTTGAACTGTAAGAAAAACGGTTTCAAAACCTCAGTGTCTGATCCTGGAGAGGCAGAGGCCAAAACTTGCCAATTGAAAAGTGGATAGGTAAGCCTTCCAATTTAACAATATAGATGTTTGGTTTCCCTAGCAACCTTCATCCTTTTTAGCCGATAGCAGATAGTGTGTTAGAAGAAGGGCTGGGAATGGTGGCCGAGAGAAGCTTATGAACAGAGAAGTGACAGCCAACCAAACCTCATACGAATAGCTCCCCGGGCAAAAGAATTTCATTCTACAGACCTCAAAGCCCAACTGAAAACATGAGAGCAGAGGGTAATGACTGGGGCTTATAATCACAGTCAGGCTTATTTTTATTTTATTTTTTACATACAAGGGACCCTGGTAGCTTGTAATACATGTTAGGAGGATTTTCATTAAAAACAGAGGAAAAGTATTAGGAGTTCAATTAGGATTAAAAACAAACAAACAAACAAAAAACATCCAAGGAGGCTGGAGGCAACCAAAGAGGCTAGGTTAATATTTTCCAAAGCGCCTTCCACATGCACACACTATAGCAGCTCTATTCTAAACTCCACAAATGGGGGAGACGTTGTCCCCCAAGGGACATTTGGCAATGTCTGGGGACATTTCATGGTGTGACCAGGAGGCCGCCATGCTCCTGGCATTCAGCCGAGGCCAGGGACCCTGCGAGGCAGTCGGAGCGCCCATGGTGCTGAAAACCCTGCTTACCTCCGTCAGGGACTCTGAAGACAGGGTAAGCGGGGAGGAAGGCCCTTCAGGGCTGAGTGCTCAGCCTGCTCTGGGCTGCCACGCTACAATGGGGACTCATCAGTTGGGTCAAACTAAACTCTTTGCTCATAAGGAGATTATCCAGTCACTCTTTTTTTTTTTTTGAGACCAGAAAGTATTTTTTTTGTGTGTGTGTGTGTCTAAAAAGCAACAATCTTGGATGTACCATATTTGCCGGCGTATAAGACGATTTTTTGGCCCTGAAAAATACCGTATTTGCCGGCGTATAAGAGACTGGGCGTATAAGACGACCCCCTAACATTTCCACTCAAAATACAGAGTTTGTTATATACTCACCATATAAGACTACCCCCCACTTGGAGGCATATTTTTCAGGGCCAAAAGATCGTCTTAGATGCCGGCAAATACGGTATACTTCTCTTAATGAAGGAAAAGTCACTGTAGGAAGTCTCTGAGGTCCTCGCGGCTTTGCGCCCACTCGCCCGCCCGCCAGAGCTGAAGAGCTCTCTGTGCCCCAACCAAAGCTACCGCAGGGGCCAAGGTTTGCCCGGAGCTGCCGCCACCCACCTTCACTGCTGCCACACACCAACGCCCAGAAGAATGAAGCCGATTCAAGAGGAAGGAACAGAAGTGATGACATAGTTTTATATTATGCTGAACGCAGGAAAAATTGCTACTGGAATGAAGCCAAACATCTACATTCTGTTCCTTTTCCCAGTTCTTCCCCACACGCCCCACCCGACAGAGGTGCCCTTGGGGGACCAGCACAGGGCTGCCCGTGGCGTTGGGAGTTTCCGGAGGGGCTGGAAGAAAGGCGCTGTCGCACAACCACGCTGGGCAAGGAGCCAGCGTCTCCTTGTGAGAGGTAGCCATCCACTCGTGCTGTTCAGCTGCACTGTGAGATGATACTGCACAAAACAGGCAACATACCACAATTCCCAGGGCCTTCAGAATGTTAAGTTTGCACATAGGACAGGTACAATGTTCACTAAGCCAGGGATCCACGCAGGACTTGTGGAAAACATGCCTATAAGAAAATGGAGAATTGTATAAGAAATTATATACTGAATAACTATTAAGTCAAAGTGCAAAGAAACTGTATTACATATAGCTGACAGAAAAACTCCCGAACCCAATCTATATATATATATAAACGGACAGACAGTCAGTCACTTAGCCATATATGTCCGACCCGCACATACAAAGCGCAATGGCAATTTAAAAATAAATGTTGCTGAAACCGGTTTGGCTCAGTGGATAGAGCGTCAGCCTGCGGACTGAAGGGTTCTGGGTTTGATTCCGGTCAGGGGCATGTACCTTGGTTGCAGGCACATCCCCAGTGGGGGGTGTGCAGGAGGCAACTGATCGATGTTTCTCTCTCATTGATGTTTCTAGCTCTCTATCCCTCTCCCTTCCTCTCTGTATAAAACATATTAAAAACAAAAAACAAATGTTGACTCACACATGCGTGATACATATAAAGCTCTCACTGGTGCCAATCTAGACAGAATAGGAGTATTCCTACCTGAACCTGTTTTCCGACATGGTCAGTTACATGTTGCTTTCTCTTGAGTCAGAGAGCCTGTGACGTTACAGTTGTAAAGACTTTACCCTAAGGGAAATCAGCCAAGCTCTCTGAAAGTGTTTTTACTCTTAATGTAGTGAACAGGGAGATATTAGAATAAATTTAATCAATTTATGAGTTATTGTTTTTATCAATGTTGTGTTTGTATCATTTTTTTCCTATCATGTTTTTGTTTTTATATCATATTGTTATTATTAATCAATTTATATATTTTTTCATATACATTTTACTCATTTTCTCTAATCTTGACACTTCTATTATAGAGAAAGGGTGAATAGTGATATTAAAATATTTCTTCTAATTAATTTTCTTTCAACAGGCACAAGTCTGTGCACCGGGCCACTAGTTTTACATATTGATGAGACTGTATAATGAGAATTGATAAGTAGTATTTGGCTGTCTGGTCTTTTATTCCACCAAATTATATTGATTTGAGGAAACTTAGGAAATTAAGAATGAAGACAATGAATTACACTTTATAAACCAGTTATGTTTTCTGTAACGGTTAAAGCAGAAAAGAAGAATTTCAAAAAGACATTAAATAAAAGTTAAATGGAAAGAGCTTGCTGTATCACTGTTAATTCATTAGAGGCCCAGGGCACAAAATTCATGCATGGGAGTGGGGAGGCGGGGGAAGTGGGTCCCTCAGCCCAGCCTGTGCCTCTTGCAGTCTGGGAGCCCTTGGGGGATGTAATACTAACAATATCCAAGGGGAGCGGACCTAAGACATAAGTGGAACACCCTTAGTGCTGCCGCGGAGGCAAGAGAGGCTCCCGCCACTGCGCTGCGCTTGCCAGCCATAAGCCCGGCGTCTGGCTGAGTGGCGTTCCCCCTGTGGGAGTGCACTGACCATTATGGGGCAGCTACTCCATTGAGCGTCTGCCCCCTGGTGGTCAGTGCTCATCATGGCGACTGGTTGTTCTGCCATTTGGTCTATTTGCATATTAGCCTTTTATTATATAGATTTCATGGAACGCTGTTTAAATGTCATTTAAACATTATTTAAAAAGACTTCTAAGCAACCTTATGCTAAATGTCTGCACAAGTTACAGGGTAGCTGGGGCTATTTTTAGAGATGAACTGTATTTCAGAATCAGATAACACTTAGCTAGCAGTTTCAGCTGCAATGTTACAGGAAGGAGAGGGGAAATGACTCTCTCTTATTCAGGGGAGTAGAAAGTACAACCTGGCGATTGGAAATCAGTCAGCCACGGAGGGTTTTACAATCCCAGAAAAGGGATTGTGTCCTTTGGCGGGGAGAAAAGGCGCGAGGGAGCGACAGCGAACACTGTTCTGCTCCAGTGCCCCTCACGGCGGCTCTGAGGGCTGAGAAGCAGGTGTGTGAGCCAGGGGCCTGGCCACACCAACAGTCCAGGTGCCTGGGGAGGAACTGGAATGTGAGTCTTGGGATAAGATGAAAGAGATTTTGAGAAAGATACCAAATTGAATCATGGTATGTTTTAAAACTTTGTTAATTTGTATCTAGCTTATAAAGTTATATACAGCTATTTAAACAAGAGCGGTAAAAACTCACTGCCTCAACTGGGATCGAAAGAACTATCTGTGCTGACAGCTTCAGCCTGAACAATGCACACCCACCCACCTACCCCCACGCGGTGGCCTTGCGTCCATTTTCGGGTAAGAGGAAAGATCTTGGAGACCAAATTTATCTGTCTAACTGTACCTGAAGCCTGCCAAGAATGCATGAGCCAGAACCCGGCAGTCCCTGAAGGCTTTTATTTAAATCTGGAGGATGGTTCTTAAGATGTGGAAGTCACCAAACAGTAGTTGAGATCTAAACTCTGGGTGTCCCCCCAACATGTAAACACACTTTGAATCATTATCAATTCCAATGTTTCTTCCTTTTCAGATTTAACCCATTGGAATGAATGGTTCAAAGTGTGCATACATTTCGGGGGACACCCTGTACATGTGGTATTCATAAGGCTTCATCACGCCCACTTCTTGCTCCTCCCACCTTCATCTGAGTGCTCCCAGAGGGAGATGAAGGCCCCTGGAGTGCTCGGAGTGGGGACTACCCGAGCTGTCAACTGTGCCCAGCTGGCTGCAATCCAACCAAGCCCAGACCAGGCTTCTCCTCTTTTAGGGGATAACGATCCCGTTACAAGGCGCACCTGCCTAATGCCTGGCTCGGTTTCTGGGAGGACCATGGACATCGAGGGTCTGGTCAGTGCTGGGGGAGGGGAGGGGCTCTAGGCCAGTTCTAAGCAGGGTGGACAATGGACTTTGGCCGGGTGACAGGTGCCCTCCCACAGGCCACTCTGCGGCAGGGATGGGGGCTGCTGGCTTTGAGCAGATGTCTGCGGGGACCTCAGTTTTGACCAGCAGCAGTGGCCTGGGGGTCAACAATGGTTGGGCTCTTGCCTTCCACTCTCGCCAGAATCTTTGGTTTCCTCTTTTGTGTCCTGCCCTCCTTTCTATTTCTGGTTATTCAGGAAGAACAAAATGGCATACTCCCATATTTAGTTTTTAAAGCTGCAAGAGCCGAGTATTTCCTGCCCATGCCTTCCTTTAACCCTGAGGTATAGGTTTTCCTTCTACTGGGTTTGTTGGTTTAACAGAAAGTGTTGGCCTCCTGCTATGGGCAGCCTAATGGACAACAAAGACTACCTGGTTCCCAAGGTACAAACTGAGGACGCCTTCCTTCCTTAGGTAAGTCAAAACCCAGAAGAAACACTCTTAAAAAGCCCCGACCTTTTCCAGTGACTATCCGTCCACCCTTGGTTTCCTAGTCCCGATCCCCACCCGTCAGCTAGCTGCCCTCCCCGCCCCACGGCCCACCCCCCTCTTCTGAAAATGAACCCCAGCAGCGTCCCTCTCCACCGCTGGCCCTTCTGACACAAGCCCCTCCCTCTCCGGGGCCACTGACGGCATCGTGGTGACACTGCCTGCCTGCCCGCACCTGCTTCTTCTCTTCACCCTCCAGCTTCCAGCCCCTCCGCTCTCCTGCTCACAAGCTCAGCCTGGCCACGCCCTTCCTCCGGGCGAGGCCCTGTGGCTGCCGTGGTCTGACCTGGGCAGATGCCCTTTCCGACTGCCAGCTGTCTCCTCTGAGCCGGGGTGGGCTGGGGGAGGGGAGCACGGGGAGGCGTCTGAAGCAGTAAGTGGAACACTGTGTACAGGGAATGCTGAGAGCAGCACCGAGGACGTGCAAATGGAAGGTGCTACACACACACACGCGCGGGTGAATAACACGGACATTTCACACAGTACCACAATCATGGTCGGAGCACCTGAGCCTGCCGGCACCAGCGTGACCCTCGCCAGCTTGCAGGTGGCCACAAGCATCCAGACGCCGCGGGGATGACACCTGGGCCAGTCTGACCTCGCAAAGAAGCCCCTTCCCCACTGTCACAAAAGCCTCGATAAAACGATAAAACAATGAAATGCCCACAAAAGCAGAGAAGGGCCCTCCATGTAGGGGCGGAGTGCTGTCTGGGAAGGAGAGCAGGGTGCGTTCAGGACAGGGACATGTGACAAGGACAAGCAGAGCAGACTGCACCAAGTCCTTTATTCCTGTGAGAATGCTCTGGGATACAGAATGCGAAGTGCACGGCACATAAAGAGCAAACCCCCAGTGCGGGGACATGGAGCCCCCTCTCCCACCCCCACACACTGCTAACGAGAGTGAGAGGACCACGCTGGGGTGGGGAGGAGTCTACAGGGAAGGGGACTTGCTTTCACAGCTCTGCAGCTCTTGGTGCCATGCAAGAACCTGGCAGACACAGAAGGACCCAGGATATCCAAGGTCAGAGACAAGCACTCCCGCCGGGCTGGCAGCAGACACTGTTGTGGAGAGGCCCTCCCCGAGCGGCCAGCACAGGCCGCCTCGGCCGGCAGCCAGATGACTGACCCATTTTAGCTCTTAAAGTGGCACCTTCGGCATATGTTTATCCACAGGGCAGCACTCTGCTTATGCAAACTATTTTTATCTTATAAAAATGTGGCTGACCCTTAAATAAAAGGGCAAGTTGGCTAACAGCCAAAGGGTGAGCAGCTGTCACCCTGACACACGCAGGAGGCCCCAGAGCAGCGCCAGCAGCACAGGGGTGTGCGGACGGTGGGAAGGAAAGGCCGTGCACAAAGCCAGCAACCCGAGCGTGCTCTCACAGCGGAGTCAGTCCAGGCCCCACACAGGCTTGTTAGCCCTGGGGACGGACGGACGGACGGACAGACACAGAAGCTCCTGGGCTTCCCCTCTCCCCTTCCGGGAGAAGAGGGGATGCAGGGGGGCTGGAGGTGGTTTTGAGAGCCGTGAGAATGGAGCAGGAAGGCCTGGAAGGTGACGAGCAGACAGAGGGAGAGGACAGGGGTGAGGGGGTGGGGTGGGGGAGGGGGAGCAGACAGAGCAGACCCCCACAGGGGAGGGCGGGTGGCCGTCAGAAGACAGGGTGAGGAGGCAGTGCTCGTGGAGGCCGGTCAGGAGCAGCTCAGCTGTCCATGCGCCACTGTTTTCTCTCTGAAGCTGAGGGCGACGGCATGTGCCGACATGAGGAACAAAGGACGCGTGGAGGTGTTTAAGGAGAACGAGTACAACTGGAAGCGCTCTGTGAGGACGGGGAGAGCCAGCAGGGCGGGGGCTCTGCAGCACCGGAGGCCAGAGGACCCAGAGCTGCCCGGCAGCAGGAGGGAAAAGCAGCAGCAGCAGACACACCTCTACCCGGAGCCGGAGACCTGAGCCCGAGAGGAAGGGCAGGGTGCCCAGGCGGAGGGACAGAGTGAGCTGCAGCCCGAGGCGAGGTTCATCTGAAGGCGCTGAGGGGGAGCTGCTGAAGAGGCGGCTGAGAAGATCTGTAGTAAAAGTGCCGCCTCCTCTGGGTCCGACTCTACCGGAGACACCGGCGTTGTTAGCTACATGCGGGTGGGGGTGCTCCTGGCATTTGCCGGCTGGAGCCGGGGATCCTGCTGACCACCCTGCAGTGCACAGAACAGCCCCCCCAAGCTCAACGAAGAATGATCTGGTCCAGTGGTCGGCAAACTCATTAGTCAACGGAGCCAAATGTCAAGAGAACACGATTGAAATTTCTTTTGAGAGCCAAATATTTTGAACTTAAACTTCTTCTAACGCCACTTCTTCAAAATAGACTCGCCAAGGCCGTGGTATTTTGTGGAAGAGCTACACTCCAGGGGCCAAAGAGCCGCATGTGGCTCATGAGCCGTGGTTTGCCAACCACGGGATCTGGTTCCAAATGTCAACATGCATGCCATGGCCGAGAACCCCCGTTCCAGGCCAGAAGTTGTCAACTTGTGTCCCACAGAATGTTCTCAATGCAGTTACTTGTCATTAAGCCCAGAACCGTGCGTGGTTGCCATCGCAGTGAGGTGACATGTTTTGCTGAGCAGGGCTGCGGTGTGGCTTAGAGAAAGCTACAACTTAAGACTAAGAGTAACCACCCGCTCTGATGCAAAAAGGGCGCTCGGACTCAGGTGCCTTAGCCATGGGTGTAAGAAATGCCGTTAAGTTTACCAAAACTCTGATACTCAAAAACAGAGCACAGCCCTGGCCGGTGGTTCAGTGGTTAGAGCATTGGTCTGAGAACCCGGAGGGTTGTGGGTTCGATTCCTGGTCAAGCTCAGTTGCAGGTTCAATCCCCAGTCCTGGTTGGGGCACGTGCGGGAGGCTAGCAATTGATGCCTCTCTCTCACATTGATGTTCCTCTCTTCCCCCCTCCTCCCTTCTTTTACTCTCTCTAAAAACCAATGGAAAAATATCTTTGAGGGAGGATTAGCGAAAATAAATAAATTTTAAAAAGCAGGTAACAGCTGACCATGCTTTATCACGTATCCTCCGACCTTTTCCTGATTTGTATTTGTATGTGTTTCCTTTCACTCCATGCTTTAGGCTGTAAATGACTACAGAGAACAGAATACTGGAAATGCATAATTTAATTTTCTACAGGACAGCTCACATTTAATTTTATAGGTTTATCTTCATGTGTTATTCTTATGTTCCATGATTTTTTAAAACAAAGATCTTTCTAGGTTCAAAATAGACACTTTGTGAATAAGTAAAATAGTATCAGTAGCTCATGGAGACAACTCCTATTAATTATTTTATTCATTCCCATCTGGCATTATTAGAGGCTTGATTAGGGGCTGTGTTTTAAAGCAAGGGAAAAGGAAAAATCTTTGATTTTAGGCTTTTCAATAGGTACTTCCCTATTTTTCCAATCAATAGTGGGACCGTGTATCTTCATGTTTCACATTCCCAGGCGAGGGGAGCCCCATGTGGGGACTGACCCGCTAACACAGAGGACGTGTGAGGCACCGAAGTGCAGTGAACACTTCCTCTGAGGCCGGCATGGCCCTCTGCCAGGGCCCAGCGCGCAGCGGACCTCCGTATCTGCTCTGCCGTTCTTTCTTTAAAAAATATATGTTATTGATTTCAAAAGGAAGAGAGAGAGAGAGAGAGAGAGAGAGAGAGAGAGAGAGAGAGAGAGAGACATCAATTATGAAAGAGAATCACTGGTAAGCTATCTTCTGCATGTCCCCTTACCGGGGATTGAGCCCACAACCCGGGCATGTGCCCTGACCAAGAATTGAACCCTGACCTCCTGGTTCACAGGTCAACGCTCAACCACTGAGCCACATTGGCTGGGCACCTCAGCCATTTCTGAATAGCATGGCATTGGCAGGTACCGTTGGCTACACCACCCTCGATGGGGAGAAAACACTGCCCCCTACAGGACACCGGGAACGGGAACTGTGCAGCGCAGAGCACCTGCCTGGAGCGGCATGCAGCACCCGTCCTCGCCTCTGCAGGCCCAGCTCAGAAAGGACAGCTGAGTCCCTCGGGCTCTGGCACCCGCCCGTGCTGAGGCATTATCAGAAGGACTAGGGGCGGCAATGATTCAAGGAAAGGAATGGTGGCTAGTTTTGAAACCCACAGAATTCACAGAATTAATATTGTTACCTTCA
This sequence comes from Vespertilio murinus, assembly GCA_963924515.1. Classification (NCBI taxonomy): domain Eukaryota; kingdom Metazoa; phylum Chordata; class Mammalia; order Chiroptera; family Vespertilionidae; genus Vespertilio; species Vespertilio murinus. The sequence goes on from OZ004708.1 coordinate 101,015,137, forward strand.
TGCTTTTAGACTACATGAGTGGCCAGAAGTCTGCCCTTGTGTTTCTCCTAACGAGAGAACGCTGTGCCATCAGTCCTGGCTGGGGAGGGCAGCGCCCACCAACTGCGGCCCCGCTCCACGCAGGTGCAGGGCCGGCCCGCAGGAAAGCCCGGCTACGGCGGCTCTGAGAGCAGTCGGCATCGCCACGGCGGGGGACAGGCACACCGCCAGCAGTGTGTTTTTAAACCAAGGAGGTTGACATACTTGCAGGGGAGAATCCGGACAACATCATTCTGCTTATAGCTCTCTATGCAGACGGCACAGTGATCGAAGTCTGGGTCTGTTTCCTGAAATGCAAAGCATAGAACCAAAGTCACATGTGGCAGCGAGAAACGTATAAACGCGGACAAACAATTCAGACAAGAACTTTCCTGTGGCAACTGAAGGAAATGAGTGATTGTGAGGTGAAAGGTTATAAAAACAATTTAATGTTTCTATTTGCTTAATCATATCAACCCAAATTATATCTAAACCAACCCATGTTGTCTTTACACTATGTTGTAACAATTAATACTAATTCTGTTTGTATAAAATCTTAGAAGAATTCCAATTTCCCCTACAACACATCATTTGCCCTGTATTGTGTTCGTCACCAGTCAAGTGTCTGTCCCTCACTGTTTGTTCCCAGACCCTCTTCATTGTCCCATCTCCCCCCGAATTCTAATTTTTTTCAAGATTCAAATGCGCTGTCACCCTGACCATTTTCCTATCTTCTTCCCGCTCCTGCCGCATTGCTCTTCTGGCCTAGGAGGTGTCACCCGAGGCTAAGCACAGGCAGAAGAGATGACGAGCCCAGGAGATGGCTCTCTAGAAGCCCCCCCCAAGGACGGTCGCAGACTTGGGGGAGGAAACTCATGGCTCAACTTGATACTGGATCTTCATCCAGGCTCAGGAAGAGGCAGCCAGGTGCTCGGTCATCCAGAATCACCGAGGTCCTTCCTTCCCTATTGGGGGACGGGTTTCCCCGAGTTGTCATTAAACAGCACTTCCAAGAACCTAAGCCGGGAAAGGTGGCACCGTGTGTGGTGTCGCCGCCACTTGGCCTGGAACTCGGGTGAACCTCGGCGGGTCTAGCAGATGTGCACTGAGAGGCGCTGCTCTAACTGGGGAGGAGGGCCTTGTTGCCTGAGAAACGAGGTAGGGTGAGATTAACGTGGCAGCTGAGAGCCCCCAGCTTCCAGTGCACCCGCTGCCACGTTGCTTACATTCTCTGCAGGTGGCTTTACTCTTTTCTTCCCCGAGTGTACAGTGAGGTTTACTGGCAGTGCCTCCACCTCAGGAGCTGTGCCCTGAGAAGTCACATGTGGTGGTTGGTGTGAAGGCAACAGGAATAAGGGGAGTCAAGGCAACACAGTGGCAGAAGCGAGGCCGGACAACAGCTGACATGATCCTTCCAAGCTTTGTTAAAACATGTGGGAGTGGGGTGTGCGGCAGAGGATGATTTGGCTTTATGCTTCCGGAGATGCATTTCTTTCCATTCTAGATAACCATGACTGGACGGAATCAGGGCCCAAGTTGACGTGGCTGTTCTGTCCTCACGGAGCAGAAGAGGGCTCCGGCACACCCGCGCTCTGAGCTGAGCGTTGTGGTGAGCGGCCTCAGCCGCAGCCTCTGTCACTGCCTCCCGGCCCAGTCCCCCAGGCCATCAGGCCTGACCCTTCTCGGGCCCAACTGCTTAGCCCACACGAGAGCCCCTGTTCATGGAGACTCCCTCGACATCTGGATCTCTAGGTTTCCATTTAGTGATAAATAAAACACAAAGGAGACCTGGCAAAGTCTGAGAAAGCACAGCAAAAAAACTGCAAGAGAAAGAGAGTTAGTTACCTACAAGGAGCTTCCACAAGACTATCAGCTAATCTCTTCAGAAACATTTCGGGACAGAGGGGATTGGCATGCAACATCAGAATGACGAAAAGCGAGCACCCACAACTAAGACTGCTTTACCCAGCAAGGCTCTCATTTAAAATTAAAGGAGAAAGAATAAGAAACTTCTCAGAAAAGAAAAAGCCAAAGGAGTTTGTAACCACCAAACCAGTATTACAAGAAATGTTAAAGGGCCTGCTTTAAAAAGCAGAAGAACAAAAGAAAAATAAATGGCAATAAATATGTACCTGTCAACAATCACTTTAAATACTAAATGGCTTAAATGCTCCAAACAAAAAA